>JARIHS010000051.1:0-575873 GCA_029320655.1 Mycena floridula
CAAGGCTGAACTTGTATGGTGTCTCGATGACATTGTCTTCCTACCAGACCTCGAGCAAGTGACGCCGTCAACGCTTACCAACTAGCACCGCCAACGACGTACGAATTATTGGAATACGATGTTCCAGTAAACGAGGGAATTGCTTGGGCAGTTCGCGATGAAGAAGAACAGCTTGACGTTCACATCCGAGTGAGCCTGGACCAGCGCAAAGGTTTCGGAACCTGGCTATAGCCCCGACAGCGCTATCTGGACTTCCACATGCTTTCTATCATAGTGAAGCAAGGGAAACGCGCTCGGACCTTCACCGGTCTTCTCGAGCATCACACAGCTCATCACTCAGCCTCCTTCCGTACCTTCCTCGATACAGTAGGCGAAGACAACTCGACAAAGCATTATTTCCGTCATCACTGCACTTTCTTCCGACTGCTCGAAAAGGGAGTTCCGTTAGCGCTCCAAGGGTTCAACCTTGAATGCTTGCACCAGTCTGCACCACAGAGCATTTACTCGACTCCAGCGGAAGATTGGTATCAACCTCGGAACCCTTTACTGTTAAAAGAGGAAGACGAATACCTCTATCACAGTGCGAAGCTCATGGACCATCTCGGTACTTCAATACCGCCAATAGCATTCGGGAGATCAGGTCCAAGCCTCTTATGCGCCCTGAAGATGTCCGAAAGCTGTTACGACATGGCTATCTTGACTCTTTGGAGCGCTTCGACCGATTTGGACAGCGCCTCTGGACTCGGGTTACTCCCCGAAGGAGCTTGAGGACCGCCACATACGACTCATTTGTTTTTCGCTGGACTTGGTCCAGTTTGTACAGTATTCTTTTAAAGTTCCCTGCGGTCTTTTTCTTTTATCTTGGGTCTTATTATTACCGTTTTTCTGGTTTCACCTCCGTCGATGCATCAATTAATGGTAAGCGCCTTGATTCTTAGCGCGGCTACCCATTACTAACGTTGCTTTCAGTACATTACCTATGCTCTCCTACCCTCAGCTCTGTGTACGGTATCATTCCGAAGATTCTCATGACATTTTACTGTACCTTGTATCATATCTGTTCCTCTCGCTAGTCCCCGTCTACTTAGCACGTTGGGCTTTGTGCCCTTATTTTACTTAAACGTTGCTTAAAATGTATTTACCTTTGTTTTCCCCGATATGCCGAACTATGAGAGATTGAGAGGAGGTAGGTTTAGCGCCACAGTTCACTGCAACTTTGTCTCTGTGGTCCATGAGACCACGACAGCAGAAGGACTCGTTACACCGAGCCTTCATAGGAAGAAGAATTAACAAAGCTAGAGTCACAGGGACTATGAACTCAAGCTAAAGTTCCCTGCGGAGAACACGCTAGGGAAAACACCAAGTCACCAATGTTGAAAAAGACCATAAGCAACAGAGATCACGTTCCCGGCTATCTCTGAAGCTGAACCAAGGTACTTTTCCATTGAGGACTATCAATTCGAAGAAGGGGACATCGTAATATGCCCAACAGGTGATGTTAAGGAGAAGTCCAAGCCCACAGAAAGGCTCGAAGCATTTGGTGCATACAAGAAAGTGGCCAATCGGGCAATTCCAGTTAAGGGAACTTTTCCGGAGGAGTCACGAGTCCGACGAACGATCCCCGAGGACCCAATGAAAACTCTAACACCCCTACCAGCATTCCCACCAGACTTTGTCCCAACAGAACGACTTACCGAGGAACGAATGGAGGACTTGAATGTGAATAAGGATGGATTTCTCTGGCCTGAAGAAGAGAAACTATTCAAATTTATTCTCAAGTCAACGAAGAAACTCTGCCTTACGAAGAGAAAGACAGAGGAACTTTGAAACGATCCTACTTTTCAGATTATATCATGCCCACGATTCCCCACGTACCTTGGGAGTATCGTAACATCCCAATACCTCCAGGGATTGCATCGAAAGTCATTGCACTATTGAAAAGCAAGATCCAGGCAGGAGTCTATGAACCCAGCCAATCCTCGTATCGCTGCAGATGGTTCTGTGTTGTCAAGAAAAGCGGAGACCTACGAATTATCCATGATTTACAACCTTTAAATCGTGTGTCAATTCGAGACGCTGGACTCTTACCTCGCATCGAAGAATTTGTGGAGCAATATGTTGGAATGGTATGTTGCACCATGTTTGATCTCTTCTGGGGATTTGATGGAAGAATGGTGGATGTCAAGTCACGCGATATGACAGCTTTTTACACACCCCTTGGACTTCTACGTCTAACAGCACTTCCAATGGGGTACACAAACTCACCTGCAGAGTTTCAGCATTGCATGAGTTTTGTGTTACAAGAAGAGATTCCAGAAATCGCAAACATATTCATTGACGACTTGCCAGTAAAGGGGCCAAGGACTTGGTACCCAGACAAAAATGGCAATCCCGAGACACATCCTGAAAATCCTGGCATCAGACGATCGATCTGGGAACATGCCCAAAATGTCAATCAAGTCATGCACAAGATCAAATGTTGCGGTGCCACTTTCTCACCAAAGAAAACTGAAGTCTGTCGTGCTGAAGCTGTCATTGTAGGACACAAGTGCACATTTAAAGGACGTTTTCCAGAGGACAAAAGGACTGAGAAAATCCTTTCCTGGCCTCAGCCCCATAATGTGTCTGAACTACGAGGATTCTTGGGACTATGTGGAACAGTACGCATATGGATCCAAAATTATTCCTTGGCCGCTAAAGCACTATCGCAACTCCTGAAAAAGGAAGCAGAATTCATTTGGTCAGAGAAGGCTCAGGCAACCTTCGAAACCATGAAGGACTATGTTTGTTCTGTCCCAGCACTCCATCCGATTGATTACGACTCAGACAGGCCCATCATTTTGTCTGTGGACACCTCTTACATCGCAGTGGGAATGATTCTATCCCAACGAGATGAGTTTGGCCACAAACGACCTGCACGATATGGGTCAATCATGATCAAAGATGTCGAGAGTAGGTATTCCCAGGCAAAGCTTGAACTTTACGGTTTGTTTAGAGCCATCAGAGAATGGAGGATCTACATAATAGGCGCTAAGAAGCTGCAGATCGAAGTAGACGCCAAGTATATCAAAGGGATGATGGAACAGCCGGACATGATTCCCTCGGCACCAATGAACCGATGGATCAGCGGAATCTTGCTCTTCGATTTTGAACTCATTCATGTGCCTGCCACTGAGTTCAAAGGCCCAGATGGACTCTCACGACGAAGGCCAACCGAGGATGAGATTAGAGACGAAGCAGATGCTTATGATGACTCTTGGCTTGATGACATCGCATTGTTCTCACAAGAAGTCAGAGAAGACATGCCAGAAATAGACGACGTGACATCAATGTCCGAATCAGAAATATCTCCTGCTTTGACAAACAAGCAAGATATTATTTTATGGGACATCAAAAGTATGCTTGAGTATAACCGACTGCCCAAGAAAAGCTTCCGGAACCAGCAAGAGCGAGTACGCTTCCTGAAAAGAGCTGAGCAATTCTTCATAAAGCACAAACGGATGTACAGACATCAGAAAGGAAAGATGCCACAACTTGTTGTGTTTGACAATACAAAGAAGGAAGTACTTATCAGGCGAGCACATGATGAACTGGGACACCGAGGAGAGTTCACCGTGTATGAGCTAATGCGAACAAGGTTCTACTGGCCGACCATGCGCCGAGACATCCATTTTCACATCATATCGTGCCACGAATGTCAGATTCGGTGCATGAAAAAGATGCAGCTACCTCCCACAATATCAACACCCTCGACACTCTTCGAGAAAGTTTATATTGACATCATGTTCATGCCTCTGGCCCAGGGAAAGAGATATATCGTCGCTGTCAAAGACGACTTGTCCGGTATCACAGAAGCCAGGGCATTGGGGACCCTTAAAGCTAGATATGTTGCCAGCTTCTTCTGGGAACAGATTTATTGCCGATATGGTTGCATGGGACATGTCGTAACAAACAATGGAGCTGAATTCAAAGGTGCCTTTGAAATTCTAGTACGACGGATGGGAGTGCCGCAAGTCAAGATTTCACCTTACAACAAGCACGCTAATGGAGTCGTAGAAAGAGGGCATTTGATTCTACGGGAAGCAATTGTCAAATCCTGCGAAAAGGATGGCCAAGGAGGAATTAAGAAATGGCCTGAAAAGCTGCCTCTGGCTGTTTTTGCAGATCGAGTCACCGTCAGTTCTGTAACTGGCTTTTCGCCATATTACCTTCTGCATGGAGTCGAACCTGTTCTATCTATGGACCTATCAGAAGCCACATTCATGGTTGATGGATTTCAATCTGGAATGACCACAAGTGAATTGCTTGAATTACGAATACGGCAACTCGAACGGCGACCCGAAGATCTGGCGCAAGCCGCTAGGACTCTGAAAAAGGCTAGGATGAAGTCAAAAGAGCAATTCAACAAGAAATATGCTCTTCGACTGCAGAAGGAGAGGTACGAAGAAGGAGACCTAGTCTTGGTCCGGAATACACGATACGAATCGACCTTTACCCAACTCAAGACAGAGCCCAGGTACTTGGGACCATATGAAGTTGTACGCCGCACCTACGGTGGAAGCTACACTCTGAAAGAGTTGGATGGCAGCGAAATTCGAGGCAATGTTGCAGCATTTAGGGTGATACGTTATATCAGCCGGCAGAGTCCAGAATTGGAACTGCTAGCTGATGAGGCAGAAAAACTCGACGACACAGAGGAAGAGCCAGCTGTAGAGCAATTACCTTCAGAATCCTCAGCTTCCGAGCCTGACCCAAACGATCAGGAATGGGACTCAGAGAGTAATTAAGCCCCGATCACGATCTTACACCAAGCTAAACACGGTCAAAATAACGGCATCGGATATTCCCTGCACAAAGCCTAAATGCAGGCCAGAGCATACCTTTCTTCTCACCACTATGTCGCTGTGGAACCTCAGCAATTCTGCCCCAGAGACCTTCCTCGATGGCGAAGGCCCCTTCTATCTCTATCACTTCACGCCTAGCCTAGCGTTGACCAAGGTTGAAAGACATATCGACTTCAATCTGGACAACAAAGCTTGGCGACCACCGACTTTTGCTCCAGAAAAGTCCTGGTGGATTTACCAACCCAACTCTGACCCAATACGCCAGCCAGGTCGCTTCCCCATTCACAATGAATGGTACAGTCGGGAAAATGGCCAATATTTTCCATTGCTGGACGAAGACAGCTGCCCAGCAAATATTCTCACCACTGTCGTTTCGTTTCCACGAAACAACATATGGCTCTCCACGAAGGAATTTCTAGAACGATTCTGGAAGGCCACAAACCAAATCAGTAAGCAACCCTTTCTTTCCCCTAATAAAGCGTCAGTAATAGCAGACTTAGGAGAACGAAACGAGTCTCTGGAATTGCAGGAAATTGTCGAAAATGCGCCACCTCCACAGAAGCTGTCCCAGGCTTTCGAGATACCTGAGCTCAGGAGTCCTAAAAGCAACAGCAGTATGGCAGTCGCTTCCACATTTTCCAATTCCACTCCAGATCACCCATTCAAATCGTCAGGCATGCTATTGTCTGAGACAATCGACCTCCCCTCTCCATACTCCATTCTTGATGTTCGACGTCCAGTCAAGAAGGGAGATCCCATCTATGCTCCGCTACATTATGGCAATGGTACCATTGGCGACGTCCAAGGGTATTATCGTGGATTTCTCCTCGTTGAGGTCAAGTGGAACAATCACAATCCGCGAGACCTGCAAGGGAATTATCCAACGTGTTTCCTGGTCGCTCGACACATGTATGCCACGACAAGAACTGAACGACTACGTCTTTCGCTATCTGACATGCGACCACAACCAGGAGTTTTGGGCTACGACGTTCAGAGTTCCCCTTCCAGTCAAGCAATAATGGGAATTTGGACAGTTCTGTCCAGAACGCTGCAGTGGTGGAAGTTGAATTTCCCCTTGTCGACAATCCCCTATGACCATCAGCGACGCCTGCACTGGCTGTACCACTTCCAGCTGCTTTATGCTGAAGAAATGAAAGGTGGGATTCAGAAATTGAAGCTCGTAATGGAGAACGACACCATAGAGGAGGAAGAGGAGTATTACAATCTCGATTTGAATGGCGGACACTTTTTATGGTAGAGATGATGAATTGAATGGCAGGAGATGGCCAGAAAAATATTATCATCATTTCTATTTATACTCCCAACCGGACCGGAGTCAAGTCACTGGACTGCTTGACAAATCACAGGTAATTTTTTATTTTCCCGGGCCGATCGGAAAATCAGAATTATTGAAGCCGAAATGCCAAAATCCCACGAGTCAAATGGCAAAGCAAAGCGGGCCGACAGAACGGACCGTCAACTCGGACCATCATATAGCCGGAAGTATCATGGGAAAGGTACCTTTTAAAATAATAAGGACCTTCGGTAAAGGCACCACTGGGGCCCTGGCCTCAGTAACTCGTCTCGAGACAACCACAACCTATGGAATTATGAACTGAGAGTGCAGGGCATAATCTACGAGTGTATCAGCGGATTTTCGAACCAGCTTTTGCCTTGAGAAATCAATCGACACTTGCGTGGGAGGAAATACCAACTGCAGTATCATAGCAGATGGGCCTGCATAATGTTTCAGCATGCAGGAATGATTTATTCAATAAGAGGAAGGTAGCAAGTGCCAAAAAGGCAAATAGGCAAAAGGAAAAAAAAAAAAGAGACATTGGACAGCGCGGTCTCGAAACCACGAGCACATTTCAGGGACTGAAATACAGCTGGCGCTTGAGACCGCATTACCAATCTCTTCCGGGAAAGCATCGCCAGTTTGCATACCTCACATGGCAAGAAGGACCAATTTGCAGACGTCACACAGTCTGCTAAAATAATTGCAAAAGAGAATGCATGGTCAATTCTACCGGATATTATGCCTCACTACCCGTGTTATATTCAGACAAGGGAACCACTGCAGAAACCTGAATAATGCAAAAACAAGATACAAGTTTGTATTACAACAAATTCAGAGCTGTAGGATATATGCAGTAGCGACTTGGAGGGCATAGAACCACAGGTAGAACAACCCAAAGCACCGTTCCAATGCAGCTGCAAGGAAATGTCAACCTGGGCGGAGTCAGCTCAAAAATCCAGCGCACCTACACCCAAGGCAGGTACCCAGAATCGCATCATGTTCAACAAGAAGCGATCAGGATTTTTGCTGCTAGAAAGGAACCTCAGTTGTGAAAACTACCTGAAGCAGAGCCTACAACAAACCAGCGAATCCAAACACCCAGAAAGCAGGCAACAATGAGGAAAATTGCAGATGCCTGTAAAGCAGCAGTTTCCTGGACACCCAGACGAATTATGGAAGAAACAAGCCAGAGGATGGCAGAGGCTAGAGCACAAGCCCTGGCTATCGCACCAAGTACGACAATGGACAGCATGAAAAGATGGGGCACGAAGTCAATTTGACCCTCTTAACTGCTTTAAAAATACTTGCAATGCCGTACAGACGAGATTGTGTTTGAGATCATTATGGCAGTCCAACTCACACAATGGCACAAGTATCGCTTTCGATCAACATTTATTCTGTGGTGTACAAAGGAGCATTAAAGAGAAGGCTAATATAGGGTATCTAAATAAGGAAGTCAGGATACCGCTGAGAAGAATATTGGCAAATAATTCCGACCTGGTAGGGCCATACACTGGAACAATACGAAATCAGTAATACGACTTGGCATATGCGGCAAAAGTACTCACCCGACAAAAGCTGGCACAATAATATAGAATGGGTCAGCAGATGGGAATAGCCAGCTCGTCATGGTAGGCGGTCCTGCACCATGATTCAGTTTTGGAATGATATGGGCTGACGACGATACAAAATCAGCACGGAAATCACAAATTCTGAACGAACTGGTCAACTCACAGGGAAATGCTGCAGAAGAAAAATGCCGAGAGACCAAAGGACACATCCTTCCAGCCTGGGAGACGGTCCTGAAGCACACAAGCAGTCAGGAAACAAGTCAACTACCAGAAAACGACGCACCAGAAATTGACAGTGGTCATCGACAAGATCAGAGCCTTGTGAACCAGGTGAACTGAACATTGCAAACACTGAGGAGCGTCAGCTATGCTGAAGGAGATGGAAGAAAGAGAGAAATGGGGGACTCACCTGGCGAAACGTCAAAGAGAAACCCACAGCATTTATACGTTTATCCCAATTGAATGCCCAATTAGGCAGGAGCACCCTAAGCCTGTCAGATTCCCATCAACTGAATGGAAGCAGCGCCACAAGAAGGTAAAGAATAAACACCTTCAATGGCACTTTAGCCATAAACGCTACCATTCAATTGATACTGAAACACCGAACAATTGGAACAGCGCCCAGAGGCAAAGATCGAAGCTAGAAATGGCACCAGACCAGAAACGTGCAGATCTTCACTCAGATTTGGGCAAGGAAGCTCATAAACGTGGCAACAATTGCTGTATGCAAACGTACCTGGGAAAAGAGGAGAATGGAAACAGCCGAGTATCAGTAATACTGGAGATTGCCGGACCTCCATATTAATTCCGCCGATATCCACCCATGATCACCAATTTTCCCAGGTCACAGAAAGAATGACACACCCTTGTCAGATGGATAAAATCTGATCAGCAAACATTTACCACGGTGATTTTCACTCCACCAATCAAACATCAGCCGTGACTGGGGGCAGTCAATTTAAAGTTCCCTGCGAAATGTACCGATAAAACATTGTTTCATCAGAAATAGTGATTATTGGTGAAGGTTGATAAGAGAAGTGAAAATGGGGCACCATGATCTCTGGCACGAAGCGCAGGGAATTCCTAATGAAGATACCAACTTGATGGAAAAACAATCAGGAGCTGCAGAAAGTCCATATGGCATAATGACTCCCATGGCATAATGACTCCCGTGGCATAATGACTCCATCAAAGAGCTGTAGAGATCCATCAGAAAGCTGTAGAAGTTCTGACAGCGCACAGCCTTGATCGACAGATGATCAGACAATACGTGGCACTGACCCACGTGGCACGCCAGCGCATCAGTATGTGGCACCGACCCATGCGGCACGTCAGCGCATCAGATGAGTCATTATTCAAGCGCCGTTTCAATTGGCAGATAGGAAAGTGCTGTACATGCAGCATGCCCTAAGATGCCTCAAGGGTGAGAGACTCTGGCCTCAATAAACCATGTTGAGTCAAGCTCCCAGTGACTCATGACAGGCCAAGTCAGACCCTGAAACACCAAATATAACCACCTGACTCAAACCAGCAGATACAAGAGTTGCGCCACCTTAACTTTTGAACCCATTAACCACCCAAATGACACAAATGACGTGTTCCAATTACTGATTCATGTTATGAGACACATTATACACGAGTACTACGTGTTTGACACGTCTCAGACAAGAAAAGTTGTCACAAACATGATTTGGGTGAGGAAAGATGGGGGGGAAAGACAAGGTCAAGGGACCCAAATGCATCTAGATCCAGTACGATTTGGACAAACTGCTTTTGGTCTGACCATCTATTCCTGAAAACTCAGAAGGGTCAAGATGATATCTGCAAGATACACGATTCAACTCGCCAAGTCTGGATGACTCTTTCTGGCCAGGATCGCGATGCATCCCACAGGCTGTACAAGATCCAGATTCATGTTTCATTGAGAATGAACCATGAATCCAAAGCAGGACATGTACATCCTAAGTAGGACATGCACATCCAGAAAGAGATAATGAAGAGATAATAAATCGCAGAACCCAGATCTATTAGTATTTTAGCCCCAAGTAGACAGGTACCTAGAAACTGTATAAAAGGGAGCCCAGTTCTCCATCAAATATGATCTTCTTTATCCCCCAGAAAGGATTTAAGGAACTTCACCCCTCTCTTTGAACAATACAGCAGTAGGGATCATACGGATCGCCTATTCTCTTGTTCTATTGAGACAAGGATCTTCTTTTGCTCCCCGAGTGGACTGAAAGAACTTCACCCTTCTCTTTGGACAATACAGCAGTAGGGATCAACGGATCGCCTATTCACTTGTACCACTGAGACTAGTGCCAGACTTACGGTAAGTCTTGCAACCCTGAGTTCAGTATCAGTATTAACGACCAAGTAACGAGTTCAGTATACGGCCCAGCATAGGATACTATAGGCAAACACCTGTGGTATACTACCTCAGCATCTTCAGTATTGTCAACCAGAAGCCTCGAGATCACCTACGAATCATTAAATCCTTGTTCTGTCTTTAAGACTCTGAGTAATATCAGGCGTCGTTCACTGGGTCCTGGTCGCCCTATAGTGAATAAAACGAAGGCGGACCAAGTGTTTGTTTGAATCATTGGAACCTCTAAAGCTCTGAGAGACAAACCAGCTCGACGTATCCCAACAGCAGGAAGGACGGCTTCATTCAATAAACGACCCCGACTCCAACAGAACTACAAGCTCAGGCTCTTGGTAATCTTTCTTATACTTTCTGCTGTCGCTATCAGTGTCCATTATACGCTGAAAGCTAAAGTGGAAGAGTTCGACAACCCTTACTCACGTCTCATAATCCCGACCATCCCTCCAACACACAACTGGTGAGCCTATATAACTTCTTGAAACAAATCCAATATTAATCTGTAAACGGTTTTTATCACCAAGCTCAACGAACAAACTACAGACCCCGCCCACCAGCGATCTGTAGGGAAAGTGCTGTATTCTTGTAAACAACAAGGTACGTTACACAGTGAGTCTATTTCTTCTATTATTTCTCAATTCTGAATGTCTTTTCAAGGGCAAAGCAGCTCCAAAGAAGCTAAAGGACACGATTGGAGATAGTTCTCTTTATGTTATGTTTGGTGCTCCATTGGATGCCTTGATCTTTGCACAGGCCGATGCTTTGACCAAAACCGAGGAACAGAAGGAAGCTACTGAGCAGGTAAGCAGTATTTATCATCAGATTAATCTCGACTGATCTGGCAATGCAGCGCACAGTCAGAATGAAAGAATCTGGAGATGCTATTCGCAATGCATCTCTCGCCCGCTCCAGAAAGAGCGCTGCGAAACCAAAGGAAACCGATGCACCAGTGGTTATCCTTTCAAGCTCGCCGCCACGGTCCCCTGGCTCTCATTTTGTTCCAACGCCAGTTTCATCGCCGCTTCCTCGCTACCACATGTTTGGTCTTGCAAATTCAGACACCGAAAGCCTTGTTAGCAGTCAAGGCAATGCACCGACTGAGATTGTCTCACCGGTCCTGAGTCCTTTCAGGTTACCTGAAGGTTTCGGCATGCTAACCGGTGATGGTCTTCAGCAGCTCAGCGCTAGTCCATCTTTTCCGGAAGCTTCCGCCATTGGTGCTGATGCGCCATGTATCTTGATACCGTCACATTTGAAAACTGCCTCAGCACCAATTCCTCCAGCTGCTGCGCCAGCTGTATTGAAGCGGAAGCGGGATCAGGAGAACAGCAAGCCAATTACCGTCCTCAGTCTTCCCACTTGACCAGCAGTGAGTTCTTCATTGGATCAGCTTCCCTCCTCACCCTGTCCGGCACCTAAAAAGGCACGTCACGAACAAGTTGATGCCTCGAAGCCTTCTTCATCATCGAGGCCAATCAAGGCAATCAGTTCACGTCCTTCGAAGACCGACAAGAGAAAAGAGAGGAAAGTAAAGAAAGAAGTGAAGCCTGAGCCAGCTTGAAGCCCTCGTGAGTTTCTCGAGAGCGACAAGAAAGATCGGATTGGGTTTCAGAATGAGATGCTTGGGTTGATGAGAGCAAGCACTAAGGCTCACGAGGAGGATGTCAAGTCCAATAAAGCATTCAGAGATGGTTTGTTGGAAGTTTTCCGTGGCTTTGCGCATTAGATACACTGTTTATTCCCGCTACCTTGTAGTGGGTTTTGGACCCCCCTAATTTTTTCACCTGCCAAAAGTACTTTTTTTGAAGCGTGGCTGTACTATGTTGCGTGTCATGTTTGCTCCACCCAAAATGAGTCAACTGCGGCCCGATCGCGACATCAGTGTGCGAAGAACAGTGAATGAATTAGCTCTAAATTTGCATAAAACTAGCTCAGCAAACCAGCAACCTTTGCCAGATTCAACTTCACGGTCAACTTCATGGGTTGGTGCTTCCTGGTTTAAGCGGAAATGAGACATGTCAGATGACAGATACTGGGTCGAATTCGAGAGGCAAGCGACGTGCGACCTAATAGTAATATTGGGAAGCAGTGCGAAAGGGACATGAAAGCTAAACAAAAGACGGGATTTGTGACCATCTGTGACTGTGTGACTTGACGACAACTGGACTTATGCCAAGATTCCTATACGCCCCATCCGTGAGCTGCTACACTTTGTGATTTTTTCCTGTGTTTCCTCTGACAAATAACCTTTAGACTAATGATTATGATGGTGATTTTTTCTGGTTTGCCCAAGCTCGGCCTTCACTTCGCCTTGGTTCCCCAGTTGGGGCAAACCGCCTAGGAATAAGGCTATAATGGTTTCATGAATCCGTAACAATAATAGTCAATTCCAACCGGGCACAGCCCAGGTAGCGGGCCTTGCCGCGCGCGGCCTTAACTTGCCTTATATGATTATGCAACGAATATATCTATGGATCATGTAAATAATCTTTTAGAGCTGGAGGCGGACACTCGAACTTTTGTGCAACCTGATTTGGACGAATGCAGTTGAGACAGTTAGAGAGTAGAACCCTGGCTCTATAATACCGACCAACAGGAGATGAAAACACTCGGAGTTTCCAGGATGCATTGAGGAATGGCCAATTGTTGACCACAATTCCAAAGCCATGCTCTACAGTGATGCGTACAGCAGACATTTTACCATTCCACTGAGCTTCTTCCTCAGTACGCTCTCCAGCCCCTGAAAAAGGACTGCAAATGTGGGGTCCAACACCATAAGCCGGATCACCGAATATCTGGTATGTACGTCGATGAACTGGAGTGTTGGCATCAACGCTGGGAGGGAAAGCAAACTGTGCAAGACAAGGAAGCAGATTGCTCTCATCAAGAAGTGCATTGTTATTCCGCCGTCCTTCAAAAGGGCCGAATAGATGACCAATGATTCCATTTGGAAGCATGAGTGCCTGGTATTTCACACTGGGGGCAATCACCATGGCACTGGAATCCCAGTGCCTTAAAAGCACAACTGAAGCACTGGTTCTATTGATCCGAGAAACCCCCTTTTCCGCATTCGGTCATCCTTTTGTTCCGAATTGGAGATCATATGACCTCCACCCGGTCACAACTCATCACCTCCTTTAGTACCTTCAATATGGCATCCAATAGACATATAATAATTTGATACACGAAGTGCCCAGCATGGCTCCCATTCAATACATACCATATGCATTTATACCATGATATTGGATGCTGAAGCATCCATACATTTGAGACTGACCAAATTAGTTGAATCCCCAGCACTAGTGGATGCCTTTCCATGGGTGTTTGAATTCCAAATCTGTTTTCTAAATGCTCTAAGCGAGACATGCCGGGATGCCTCTCGGCGTCAGCTCCGTTTGGGGCAGCTTTTGATGGCAAAGACCCATGTCTAAATTTTGAACTAGACAAGGGGTAGGACCCCCTTGCTAGTTCAAAAGCTCATTTATAAACCCATTTTTAGACTTGAACCCAAATTGCTCTGTCTGGCAAGTCTCGATGCATCACGTGCATCACTGCTACTGTAGTTTCTTGCGCATTCTGCCAGGTTGACCACACATTTGTTCAATACTTTGCTCATGGCTTCATTGGAAGACACATTACCTGCCCTTTGGTTTGTTTCAGCCTGTGATATTAGGTGGTTAGTGCTGCCTCAC
This sequence comes from Mycena floridula, assembly GCA_029320655.1. Classification (NCBI taxonomy): domain Eukaryota; kingdom Fungi; phylum Basidiomycota; class Agaricomycetes; order Agaricales; family Mycenaceae; genus Mycena; species Mycena floridula. Next base: position 13,788 of record JARIHS010000051.1, read on the forward strand.
TTGTACAGTTGGACAGCAACATGTTTACACCATGAATGTCAGGTATATCCCTTGTCCACTCCAGCAAAAGACAAGTCCAACCAGGGAGATATGTCCAGCATTCTCTAGATTCTGAACTGTTCTATGGTTTAGAAATCATTTCTATTTATTTTCTTCAAAGTCCACCAGCTATTTTTTAGATTTAGGTCTAGAAATGTAAATTTCCACAGAAAGTTATCCAGTATTATTGGCAGAAAGACTGGCAGGTAGTGAAGAACTGGTGAGATCAATGCTGAGCTAGCATTACCAGGTCTGTTAGCTCCGAATGTGGTAGTAGTACTGACAATGTCGGGATCATATGATCTCCGATTCGGAACAAAAGGATGACCGAATGCGGAAAAGGGGGTTTCTCGGATCAATAGAACCAGTGCTTCAGTTGTGCTTTTAAGGCACTGGGATTCCAGTGCCATGGTGATTGCCCCCAGTGTCAGTGCATGTAGCTTTTTGTATCCATTGTAGGCTGCTTCCTGATCAGTAGATGGACGGTTCATTTCACAAATGGTGCAATCAACAAATCCAAATACTGTCTGGATAGGTGCCCCAGCATGATAGATAGCTGATGAATATCGGGCTAAATTTGTCGGATGAAGGAGATGATCAGAGTCACATTCAAAGAGATGTGCCCACTTATCATCCAAGAATTCGACAAGCTCATTGACACACTCAGATATAGCTGACTGAGTGTGATCATAGAGCATCGCCAATCCATGCTGGTCTCCAGCGCTGCGAAATCGAGCGCAGAGAAGACATAATGCCTCCAAGGCTGAAAAGTTGTAATGACTGGTGGTAATGAATGATTCCCGGATACCCAGGCATTCAGAGAGGTCTACCAGCTCATCAGGAGACATCCTACACCAACTATAGTGAACCGATTTGAACTGAACTAAGTATAAATCCATACCTGAACCTCCACAAAGACTCTTCTGGAGGAATAGAGCAAAGCCAGTCTATGGTGATCCTAGATCCCCCTTTTTCTGGTCTTGGAGGTGAAGATGGACCATCTCCCATGTCGGGAGCAGGTATATCCAACCCAGCTAAGATGGCTGACTGATAACCAATCTCTGCATTAGATAAGGGCATCAACATAGCCTGGATAGTAGAAATGGGAATCGGATGGGGAGTAGGCTCAGATGCAGCCAGAAGAACTGGGACGAATACGGCAAGGCGCCTTTTACGCTCATTCTGCATGGCGGCGGGATCCATGATGGCGTGGGAACCGCACCTTTCCCATTTCGGAACTTGCGCTAGGCTTATGTCATGTCACGCTTCTGAATTCGGACGGTTCATATTTTTGGTTTCAGAGTTCGGATTTATCCGGATTTATGTTTGATGGTGTTCCCATGCGCCAAAAAAGCCATTGCAGATATGCTCTAATGGTCTGCCTCAAGGGATTCTCAATTCCGATTCGTTGAAGCCGGGTTGCCAAAACACGTGTCAGGGCCCATTCCACGCTGTCGGGCGGGAACTCTTTGTTGCCCCGAGCTTTCCGAAGCCCGCTCTCAGACCCGTCTTTTCCTTTGGCGCTGGCGATCAAGTCTATTTGGCCAAAAATAACGCAGCAAAATATTGTCAAGAAATTGTATCGGGGGAATTCTACAAATACATTCACCTGCATCTGCGACTGCCAGGACAAGCAATGCAAGAAACCATAGAAGATTAAGAGCAGAAATAGCTGATCGAGCACAAAGTTGAACCCGACACGCAATTGATGGGGCACGTGTTTCGGCAACCCGGCTTCAAACGAGTGGAGTTGCGATCGCGTTGGAGTCGAACGCCCTATAGGCCGCGAGGTCCGGCTCCAAGCATCTTTTTTAGTCCAAAAATTTGCCAAAAATATGTGGTAGACATTCACTGGAACATATATCTTAGGTGGACTATAGGAAGGTCAGTGATGGTTGAATGTGTTTATTATTCAAAGAATACTCATATCACAGAGCGTGAGGGACAGCACCGCTATGAGATCTTTTTGGTCCAAAAATACAATTCAGAAGGCTCCCAATTAGGGAATGATGGCCCGAAGATGTGCTGGTCCATGCCCAATGTCAACATGTTACCGCGGTGAACGGATGCTGTATTCCAAGTGTCAATGTCGGCTGACATGGTCTATCTTTGGATTGACAGATGGTTGACCTTGCGTTTCTGGCACTCCCATGCCTCTTTGTCTCCTGTCCACTGCAATCATGCCACCCAAAGACCAGAAACTGTCGCTGTTTCAGCGCATGCTAGGGAAAGAGACAGAGAAAGAGGAGTCTGAGCTAGTAACAGCTGATCAGATGAAATTGAGGCTTGGGATCTTCAATGCTGCACAAGTTGGAGCTGCAGCTATGGGAGGATTGGCAGGCCAAGCAGTAAGTGACCTCTGGGTTGGAGGAATCTAGTACTGAAAAAGCACTGGAGATGGTCAGAGATGAACTGTCGGTCACACCTGGCAGCACTGCAATTACAGCCAGCGCTGCTGGATCATCAGGGGCTCCGGTCCTTCAGTCTTCATCATCCAGTACTATAGGCGCTGGGAACCTCACCCCATCCCTCAATACTGCCCCAGTGCTTGTTCCAATAGGCATTATCAGTCCAAATTCAACTCAAAATCTGCAACCAGTGGTTCAAGCTGGAGGTTCAGCTGCTATGTCGGCCAGAGCCAGTCTGCAGCCAGTCACCGTTGTTGTACAGTCATCATCACCGTCACCTGATGATCTTATGCTCACATCCGATACTGGAAAAGCACTCAGGAGGACCAGAGATGCAGTTGATTCAATCCCTGCCCCACCCAATTTCATCAGTGTTCTTGAGAAAGTAGAGAAATTTGTCAAAATTGCTGGCGGCTTTGCAGAGGTTTGGAAAATGACTTAGGATGAATTTGTGGTTGATGAATTTTGCAATTTAGATCCATCCTATTGCCAAAGCTACTGTGACAGTGATGTCAAGCACCATTGGGGTGAGTATTCCCTGATACATCAGAACAATTTTTATAACCATTTGCCATAAGATTTTCACGCAGCATGCAAAAGATGACAACAGTCTTTGTGATCTCTTGGAAACTATGCAAGGCCTCTTTGAATTTGTACAAGATGCACAGCCAGCAGCAGTTACTGAGTCACAGAGAAAGACCCTGCATCTCATTCTGAAGCAAACTCTGGATTGCACAATAGTCATTCGAGAATACACTAGAAAGTTAAAGAACTTCGGTATGTCTGACAGTCCTGCACATGTATTCAAGATGCCATTAACATTTTGTCTTGCAAAGTGGTTGGGGCCACCCGGACAGTTCTTTCAGACATGAGCAATCAGTTTCAGCTTTACACAGACAAGTTTTCTGTGCTCAAGAAGGATTTCATGGACAAAACCAATGTTGTCACTGGTATCACTATGCTGCATATGTCAGCTCAGCTTGAAGATATTTCAGCTCAGGTGCTGGATATATCAGCGCGGCTTGAAAGTATTGGTAAGAACTCATCATTATTGAAATACTGACATGTATAACATGAGCTAGATATCAAGAATGTACTGGCTGATATGCCATATGCAGATGGAGCATCATATCTGCCAGAGAAAGGTTGCCTGGCAGGCACTCGTCATGATATCATTCAAGAGATCATGGAATGGGTGTTTAGTCCTGATGGAGATAACATAAGGTCAATCTTCTGGTTAAATGGGATGGCTGGAACAGGAAAATCCTCCATTTCACATACTATTGCAGCACAGATGAAGGAGTTGGGCCATTTGGGGTCCTCATACTACTTTGACAGGGAAAAACAAGCCAAGCGGCAGCCAAGCAATATGTTCAGCACCATTGCACGCAACTTGGCTGATTTTAACCCCCTATGGAAGCAGGCCCTATACAAAGTGGTCAATCCTGATGAACAGCTCCGGAAAACTCAATCCCCTCACCTGCAATTTGAACAATTCATACTGAAACCAACAAAGCAGTTCACTCCTATTGGTCCAGTGGTCATCATTATTGATGCACTGGATGAGAGTGGTGATACTAAGGCGCGGCAGGGGCTGCTCAATACTCTGAGAACCCAGGCTCAGGATCTTCCTTCCAACTTCCGCATTCTTATCACATCTCGTACTGAGGATGATATTCACACTGCTCTTTTGACTGCACCTCATGTTCTCTCCAAACCAATGGACAAGATAGAGATTGCAAGTACTGATGCTGATATCAAGACCTTCATAGAGCATGATCTATCACCTATGGCTGAGGAATTCGACTCCAAATGGCCTGGAAATGGGTGGCTTTCCCAGCTTGTCAGAAAAGCTGATGGATCATTCCAATGGGCCTATGCAGCTTGTCAGACCATTCTAACAGATTTGGAGACAGATCTGATCCCTATCAAACGCTTGAAACATGTGCTGAATAGTGGGGCTGGGCTTGATGGTCTATATAAAGCAATCCTGGAGCGGGCATACAGAACCACTTCTATCACGGTCTTAAAGGCCTTCACTTCAGTCTTTGGGTGTATTCTGGCTGCCAAAGAGCCCCTCACACTGTCCATATTATGTGAGATGCACACAGATGATGACATGGAGTTTAAGGAAGTGGCTCATGTCATTATCAAACCACTGGGCCCACTTCTTAGTGGAGTTAGAGACAACACTATCCCTCTTCAACCATTACACACCTCTTTTCGAGACTTCCTGGAGAACCAAGCACGTTCTGGCAATTTCTTTGTCTCCACTCATGACTATGAAGCTATCATGGCACAAAGTTGCTTCCGGATTATGAAGGAGCCTGCCACTGGCCTTCGATTCAATATCTGGGACCTGGAGACATCCTATCTCCCAAATCACAAAGTGCCTATGACAGATCATCGGAATAATGTCATTTCACCACAACTCTCCTATGCTGTCCGCTTCTGGGCTCAACATGTGAAGGCTGGCATTTCAGATACTGAGGTTATTCTACAACTCAGCTCCTTTATGAGAGTGCAGTTTCTTCATTGGCTAGAAGTCATGAGCTTCAGGAATGACTTCTCTATTGCTACCAATGCTTTGTATCTGCTTGGTGCAGAACCCAAGGCAGGTCACTCTTAAACTAAACATCTATATATTCTGACATTGAATTTAGATTTGTCAGCAAAACAGAGAGCTTGAGAGTTTTATACAGGATGGAATAAGGTTTTTAGCTGCATTTGCTAGGCCAATTTCACAGAGCCTGCCTCATATCTATATCTCAGCATTGCCTTTCAGCCCATCAACTAGTTGGGTAAAAAAAAATTTTGGTCCCCAATATTGCCAAACTGTGACACTGGAACAAGGAGAACAGACTCATTGGGATTCAGCTTTGAATGTACTTGTTGGACACACATCTGAGGTTAATTCAGTTGCATTCTCTCCAGATGGCCACCACATTGCTTCAGGGTCATCTGATCACACCATTCGTATTTGGAGTGCAGCAACAGGTGCTACAGTGGCTGGCCCATTTGAGGGACACACTCACTGGATCAGATCAGTTGCATTCTCTCTAGATGGCCACCACATTGCTTCAGGGTCATATGATCACACCATTTGTGTTTGGAGTACAGCAACAGGTGCTACAGTGGCTGGCCCATTTGAGGGACACACTGGCTCCATCACATCAGTTGCATTCTCTCCAGATGGCCACCACATTGCTTCAGGGTCATCTGATCGCACCATTCGTGTTTGGAGTGCAGCAACAGGTGCTACAGTGGCTGGTCCATTTGAGGGACACACTGACCAGATCAGATCAGTTGCATTCTCTCCAGATGGCCACCACATTGCTTCAGGGTCATCTGATTGCACTATTCGTGTTTGGAGTGCAGCAACAGGTGCTACAGTGGCTGGCCCATTTGAAGGACACACTGGCTGGATCAGATCAGTTGCATTCTCTCTAGATGGCCACCACATTGCTTCAGGGTCATATGATCACACCATTTGTGTTTGGAGTACAGCAACAGGTGCTACAGTGGCTGGCCCATTTGAGGGACACACTGGCTCCATCACATCAGTTGCATTCTCTCCAGATGGCCACCACATTGCTTCAGGGTCATCTGATCGCACCATTCGTGTTTGGAGTGCAGCAACAGGTGCTACAGTGGCTGGCCCATTTGAAGGACACACTCACTGGATCACATCAGTTGCATTCTCTCCAAATGGCCACCACATTGTTTCAGGGTCATCTGATTGCACCATTCGTGTTTGGAGTGCAGTAACAGGTGCTACAGTGGCTGGCCCATTTGAGGGACATACTGACCAGATCAGATCAGTTGCATTCTCCCCAGATGGCCACCACATTGCTTCAGGGTCATCTGATTACACCATTCGTGTTTGGAGTGCAGCAACAGGTGCTACAGTGGCTGGCCCATCTGAGGGACACACTGGCTGGATCAGATCAGTTGCATTCTCTCCAGATGGCCACCACATTGCTTCAGAGTCATCTGATCACACCATTCATGTTTGGAGTGCAGCAACAGGTGCTACAGTGGCTGGGCCATTTGAGGGACACACTGGCTCGATCACATCAATTGCATTCTCTCCAGATGGCCATCACATTGCTTCAGGGTCATCTGATGGCACCATTTGTGTTTGGAGTGCAGTAACAGGTGCTACAGTGGCTGGCCCATTTGAGGGACACACTGGCTGTATCACATCAGTTGCATTCTCTCCAGATGGCCACCACATTGCTTCAGGGTCATATGATTGCACTATTCGTGTTTGGAGTGCAGCAACAGGTGCTACAGTGGCTGGCCCATTTGAGGGACACACTGATTGGATCAGATCAGTCGCATTCTCTCCAGATGGCTACCACATTGCTTCAGGGTCATATGATTGCACCATTCATGTCTGGAGCGCAGCAACAGGTGTTACAGTGGCTGGCCCATTTGAGGGACACACTGGCTCAATCACATCAGTTGCATTCTCTTCAGATGGTCACCACATTGCTTCAGGCTCATCTGATTGCACCATTCGTGTTTGGAGTGCAGAAACAGGTGCTACAGTGGCTGGCCCATTTGAGGGACACACTGGCTTGATCATATCAGTTGCATTCTCTCCAGATGGCCACCACATTGCTTCAGGGTCATATGATTGCACCATTCGTGTTTGGAGTACAGCAACAGGTGCTACAGTGGCTGGCCCATTTGAAGGACACACTGGCTGGATCAGATCAGTTGCATTCTCTCCAGATGGCCACCACATTGCTTCAGGGTCAGATGATCACACCAGTCGTGTTTGGAAGTCTTCACAAATCTCATCTGCTGACTGTAAGCTTTCCTTGCTGATTCTAGTTGGGTTAGGGTATATTGAGAACATTTTTTACAGATCATCACTGGCCATCGCCTGCCAAAGACACCTTAACAGATGGATGGATTCTGGGTCAGAATGAGGAACTCCTTCTTTGGATCCCTCCAATTCACCGTGGCCATCTCTATTATCGAGTCAACACTCTTGTCATTGGCAAAAATGCAACAAAGCTCAACTTCAACCATTGGGCTCATGGATGTACTTGGACCCAGTGCCGCAATGTCTAGTATTACATCCTGTTTTTTGTACTTCTAGATAATCCTGAATGACATGCTTTTACATTCTCCACACAACTTTGGATATGTATACATTGAAGTTCATTGATAGATTTAGATCCCATCATACTATAGCTCATAAATGGCACCACTATCTTTTTTTCAAAGAATTCAGTTTGTGAAGGACCTTAGAGCAGCTACACATACTTCCCATAATCTGTCACCAATGTAGACCAATAAGTACTAGGGGCTGTATATATTTAGGAATATACTGGAACTGCTAGTTTCAAAATCTTGAGTGGACCAGCAAAGAAAATCAATCAGCAATATCTGAATTCTGATGTGCTATCATACACTACCTACACTACATAAGCCCAGACAGCACATCATCTCCACATTGATATACTTACATGCCTAGAGAACCAGTGGATTGAAGGCCAAGTGTTCTGCTGGCAGGCATGAGCCCTCCTTTCTCCCATTGCTGAGTTGAAAATGAACTTTCCTTCTATGTCTGAACTATCAGGATGGTCAATCAGGAAAGGATTTCCGTTTGACTGAGATCAAGCTGAGCTTAAAGCAAGTGCAGGAAAGCATCAAGTAGTCCATTAGTCTGTCTGACAGTGATAGTATATGCATGAGAAATGAAACAGCACCTGGTGATCTGGTGATCACCTTTGGATTCTCCAATGCAATCATTTTTGCTCCTACCCAACAAATGAGCTGATAAATTGAGCTCATGATAATTTCCATTTTCCTGTTAGTTTTCTTTGCTGTTGGTGGAATGTTGCTTTGGCTGTGCAAAAGAAAAGTATTTCCAATAGGATTCTGGTGTATATTGCCCTAGAATGGAACAAAGATATAGAGTGACAGCCACCAAATTCTAATCTGCAGACCATGGTGGGTGTTTGTCAAAGAGACTGATGCAATGGAATTATACTACTGATTGTGCAGTTATTGTTCCACCTCCCTCTCACAGGACCATGACTGTAAGACTCCCATGATCAGAGCATAGGCCAAGCTACATAATACCAGGACTGATGAATAAGTGTCCAGTCTGGGATGAGCAAGGCTCTTGATAATCCAGTCTCAAAGTCACTTATCACATAGATTGAGTCTAAATACACTGTATTTCATTGAATCCTAGTCAGGATATGCCATACTAGATTGTATGTACAATGTATTCAGGTGTATTTCAGTGTCCAAAAATGTTGGTACAACGGTCTGTGACGTCTTTCGCTGTATCTCGACTGGCGAGCGTTGCCGTCCCCGACATATCGGCAATCTTTAGCGCGCGCGCTTACTACTGAGACTTCTCGGCAGAGGTGCAGGATTTTCGGCATGCCCTTGTCGAGGTATGCCGAGACATCTTGCGCGGAGATGTTGCAGGCGGAGATGTTGAGGACAGCGATGCGGAGTGTGAGGAGTGGTAGGGCAGAGATGTTGGAGATGTGACACCAACATCTCCATGGGGGCTTACACTCCGATTGTAGTCCTGTCTCAGAGAGCCTGCAGAATTCCAATCCCCCCAAAGTGTCCTGAAACAGCCTGTGCGGAAGTCGCCAAGGACGACTCTCTCACAATGATCTTTTGAATGCCTAGAACTCTCATCACTCCCACTTCAAGTTCACGGAATTCCAATGATCATGAGGCCAAAGCTTTCTGATGATTTTCAGAGCTTTGATCATATCTGTTTGACAGTGGTGACCTCTGCAGCGATTGGGACATTGTTAGTCAGAAAGAGATACGGAAAATTCTTGAAAGATAGTCACGGTATCTCATAGATATATTGATTATCACAATGCCTGGATAAGAGCGGTTCGGCGGTGGGCTGACCTAACAATCGAAAGGAAGATAAGAATAAAAGCAGAACTCAGAAAAGGTGAATGCCCTGAGGACTGCATATCACGAAACTGGGTGAAAAATGCGAGGCGACGGACAAAGAGTCCAGTGGCGCGTGTCAAAAAGTCAACAGACCACGGTTGCCTGGTACTGAAAGGCTGTTACTAATGCCAGGCTGAAAAATGGTAGGAGATCTGGGCGTCTAAAGGTTGGATTCAGTGTCCATGCGAGGCTCCAAATTGCACGGTGATGGGAGAAGCAAAGGCGGCCGGCAGATAAGATAACACCAGATGACGTATGTCATGCCATGTCACCTCCCTTGTCACAAACCTGCAAATCAGTCTTCGGCCTTCATCCTGTCCAAGCCCTTCAACCAACAGAATCCCACCTTTCCTTCGGTTCTACATCTGAAAAATCCCTGGTCGGCGGGTCATACGAAAGAGAACCACGCAATGCGGTCCCAAGGAGCATTGCGAAAAAAATGGGTCACCACCAGCTCCCTAGACATTCGTTCTCGTGTCTGGACGACACCGAATCAGGTCCTAGGAACGTCCTGCACCAACGTCATATGGGAAAAATGACCGCGTGATCTCCGAACCGCAGCTTCTGGTCCATTTCTGTCCAGAAGGCACAATTGCATTTGCATTGTCGCCATCTTTGCAGCCTTTTTGCTGAGCCTCAGTATGTCCCGTTATCCCAATCATCTGGTTAATAGCTAATGAAGCTCATGTTTTTAGTCTCGTTTAGCATAACGTGTCCAAGCTACTAGCCCACGTCACATCGTGAGCATCAACGATTTGGGCATTCCATGGGCGACTATCACGGAATCCTGCAGCTTCTCCACTCCTCTAGTTTTGTCCAAAGTCCTTGGATTGCCTCCAACAATCGCTTTCCGCCCGTTTTCCTTGTTCGCGCAAGGGAGTGCCGGACCGGCATTCCGAGACCGGGCCACATGACCCAAAATGGAATTTTCTGGGTTCTTTCGACTTGATTTGTGTCTTTATACTATAAAATTCATACCCCGATGTTCCTTGACCTCCAAAAAGCCGAAAGCATCGTTATCATGTGACTGCTTTGACTAAGCTTTTTCTGCCAAGCACAGACAAACAGCCGCCCTTCCATCAACGTGCGTCGAGGTCTCGCCTTTACACCATGGCTTCATCCAGTCAGAACATTAATCAGCCGCCGAAATACACGGTATTTTGGCTTCATTTATGTCTGGGAATTATTTGACATCCTCTCCCAGGCTGCTGACGTAACATTAGCGTCGAATGGCAAGGTCGTAACGACTTTCCCATTTTTAGAGAAGTCCGGTCGTTTGCTCTCGGTGCTTCTCTGAAAATGGGGGAAATGCTGCGAATCTTATAGCTCGAGATAGCAAGGTTCCCAGTTTCACATCGCTCATTTGTTGACCCCCGAAGAGGATGATTGGGATATAGCGAGATGGGTTTGTGCGGCATGTAAAGAGATCATCAAAGCCAACAAAAGGTCCAGGAAGGATTAAGATTATTAGTTCATTCTTAAATATGTCAAGTTCAAAATTTATCTAGCGGAGCGTAGTTACCCTAGTGCGGCTGGGACATGTCGATTCATGTGCTGGGAATGCTTAAAAATAAGGCTGACTAAGTAGGTAGGTCCAGCGGCCAAGGTCGAATTTTGCTAACCGACCCGGGTGCAGCTGGGCCTAACTTAGCCGGCACCCCCTTGCGTTCGCGGCCTCGGTCCCATCATGTTGCTGGGGAATTAGGGATCATCAAATGGGAAGTACCGCCAGCACAGGCAGGGTATTCAGGTACGTATAATGCTCCTCCAAAATGTTTTTTTGCTCACAATCAAACCAAACAGATTCCCTGCATCGTTTTGTCTCGAACATCATGCAATCCTGTACCCTGCTCAACATTGCAAAGCCTCTGTCTGATCCCAGGTTCTCGCCGTGTAGCGTACTTTGGTGTTACCCAAAAGATACAACACTTCCCACAGCTGATCTCGCAATGGATTAGCCTGTGGTTTGTTCGTCGAGCTAGGTATACTTGTAGGGACCGTTTCGCAGTTAATATTGATCAACAAGCAGTTAATGTACTCACCACTTGGTGTGTTGGAGGAATGAGGGGGAGATTGTGAGGGTTACTGAACTCTACTTGCTTGTCTCTGAGAGTTTTGATGATCCCAATGACAACGGCGGCGAGAATGACGACGGTGACAATGAGAGAGATGAACTTGGTGATGCCAAACAGATTAAAGAGGGTCCCAATAATCAGAACAACACTTGGTTCGCCTTCGTTTTATCCACTATAGGGTGACCAGGACCCAGTGAATGACAACTGATGTTACTCAGTGTCTTAAAGGAAACACAAGAATTGAAAAGACTTCTTAGGTCTCAGAGCTCTACTGACAGTGGTGATATTGTTGGATAAGAAAACCACAAGAATAAACTTGTAATTGTCTTTGCTGATGGTGACCTTGACTGATGCTGAACCTTTACTGAAATTACTGAACTGGACAAGGCTTAAACAGGCTTAAGGAAGCTTGTAAAGACTTGTATACTGAAGACTGAAGACTGGACTTGAATTGAAGAAAAATTGCCTGAACAAGGTTGGTCACTGTGAGCGACGATGAGCAGACAGAAAACAGACTTACTGAAAAGCTGCAATCTGGACAATAGAGTAAGAGACTAGGCAACCCGGATGGTCCCTAATGCACTCACCTACTGCTGGTGACCTTGGTCTTCCCACTCACTTGGAGGGAACAAAGAAGATATATTTAAGCTGGGGCGCCCTGGCCCTTTTATACTATTTCTACCTACCTATTACGTAATCATTCCCAGGCTCTCAATCTGCCTTTTTACCGATCTGGATCTGAGAGATCTGCTTACAAACTACTGAGTTGAACCAGCGTGCCTGGCTCGCTTTTACACCTTTATTAGTAAGCATTTGGGGGTCCTTTAGCACTTTCTTGCTTCCTTTTTCCCCCCTATGCCGTACTCCCATGTCAAATTACGTTGCCCATCAGCGATCTTGACACTTCTGATTGACTTTATTGGTTTGACATGATCAATCTCTACAACTTTCTCTCTTTATGACATGCCGAATAGTACCTTTCTCATGCCCTAGGATTTTGGTAGAGAGATCGTAGTAGGTCGGGTTGAGTTCGTGGTTCGCTTAGCTGATTATTTGGTCGTGTTGTCACTTTTATAATGAGCCAAACCAGCTCGTCCCCTCATTTGGTCTTGTTGCCATTTTTATCACAAGCCAAACCAGTTTGTCCCTTCTTGTGAACTTTTTATAACAAGTCAAACCTGCCATAAAAGGAGCAAATTGGTTCTTTTCTTACTGTGACCCAAACTGCTTACTGAACCAGTGGTGATATTCCGCAATATACTTCATGTTGCCACTGCCTGGTTATATGTCTGTGTCATGAACCATTTCCTGGCCTGAACCATGTCTTGGGGCACCTAGTCAGGTCATTCCGGGGTGTAACAGCCATTCAGGGGGGATTCCGTGGCTAAGCGCTTGCTCTCGGATCCTCCTGACGCGCTGTTATGTCATAATGACTCTTTGTGATGCGCCGACACATCATTTCGGGTCCTCGCTAGTCATTACGGTAGCGCCTGCGGTTCCTGCGGCACTGCCTGTCAAATGACAAACGATTTTCCCATGGTTTGTCACTTTTTATTAGGCTCCGCAACTGACTCGCCATTTTCACTGTGGCTCAAGCTCCCACCAAATAACACTATTTTCACTGAAACAACATTTTAGTGAGACATTTCGCAGGGAACTTTAAATTGACTGTCCCCAGTCATAGTGGGTGCTTGGTTACAGCAGTGAAAATTGTTCTATCGTCTCCAGATTGGCTCTCCAGTCATTCTTTCTGTAGCCTGGAAGGTAAATTGTAGTATACGACATGCTGGTGCCTCATTGGAGTTCACTGATCTTGAACTTCAGTAGGTGTCGTTACTTCCATTTTTCTTCCAAGCACGTTGTGGTGGCGTCTCTATACGACTCTGTAAGAATTTCCCCATATCGTGTCTAAAGATCTGCACTTTTCCATTTGAGAACTGGATTAATGCTTCATGGGCTGATCTTTATTTGAGGGCTGCTTCTTCCTATTGTTTGGCATATCGGCTGAATGAGTTGAACATTTATGAATGGTCGTTTCCATGCTACCATGGTGGCGTTTCCTTTCATTACTAGTCTCCTGCCATTTTAGCTTTTCCCTGCCGTTGTGTCGTATAAATGCTCTGGGTGCTCTCGCTGATTCTCTAGGTGAGTCCCCATTTCTGCTCCTTCGTCTCCCTCAGCATAGCTGACACTGCTCAGTGATTGCTATGCTCAGTGACCTGTGGGGGTCGTCGCCTGTGCATGGCTTTCGTCAAGTCCTTGGTATGTCGCTTTCTGGAATTGTGGTTTCTGCGATCTGACTTCCTTTCTCTCGTCAGGTGTCGTTTCTGGGCTAGAGACGCTCTCTTAACTTGGGCAGTGGTTCATTCCGAGCAGAATCATACCTGTGCATGTCTATCCCATCTGGCTCTGTCTTTACTGATTTCTCGTTGTCCTTAGCTTATAGACATGACTGTTACGACTGGCGCAGGACCGCCTTGTGATACCCAAGCTGGCTATTCCCTTTCACTGACCCAGTTAAGTGCCAGTGTTTGTCAGGTGAGCTTGCTTCCTATCATTGTTATCATATTGCTGATCTGGTTTCTTTTCAGTGTATGGCCCTACCTGGTTGGAAATATCCCAGCCTTATAGTACCTTCTGAAGTTGCTGCCCAGATAATCTGTTATCGTAGTTTACCAATTAATTTTCCTTTTATGTTCAGAAAATTAAGTTGGTTGTCTTGTTAGCTCGGCATGCGGTAGCCACCAAAAGAAGGTTAGATGTCTTGTTACAACATCCGGTAATGACTTCTTTGTACGGCAATGCTGGATTTAAGCTGTTGAAAGGCGAGCTTCCCTTTCTTTACAACCTTTTCATGCCTCCCATTTTCATGCTTGGCGCAGCAGTACAATCCTTCATTATTGCTTCCAGCATGTTCAGAGCTCTGGCTTCCATCGCTTTTCTCCTTGGTCAGGAGGTTAGCGTAGATCGAATGACCTCTGTCCTTGCCATACTCACTTGCAGTCTCGGTTTCTGGCTTCGCTGGTCTGTGCCTTTCCATTTACCTGACCTCTCGACTCCCTTTTACAATGTTTTTCTGCAGTTACGACGATCCTGAGCATTTCTGGTCCTACCTGCTCAGTTTCTGGGTGCCTGCATTGGTAGCTGGTATGTCGTTTTCAGGGCTCGAGTCGCCAGGCTAACAATTCGACTGCTGTAGCTGCGATAGAATGGTCTTTCGACGTCTTTTCGCTCTGTATCTTTGCCTTTCAGCTTTGCCTAGCATATCTCCTACTAGCTTGAGCCTGTCATAACACAAATTGAACTGTATTCATGTCATTTAAGCTCCACTGTCTGAGTTCTGAGGCCATGGATGCTGTTGCAACGGCAACGGCAATTTGTCAAACCCCTGATCCTTGTTGTTGCGTTCACAGGGTTATCGCTATTGCTTCCCAGGGAAAATTAACGCAACAGACTCTATCGTCTGATGTTGCATACCAAGCTAATGGCAGCTAGTGTCACGCGTTCAAGTCCGTTGGGTTAATTTCTCTTTTGCACTTCTTCTGACTTGGTTGACAATGCTTGCTTCCTCCCTCTATTTTCCCTGCATTTATCTCTTGTCGTCTTTTCATGCAGTCTCGGTTTCGTTGAACTCGTTACCGATGTGCCTCCCTCGCAAGCATTACCCTAGCCAGAGCAGTGATTCTCTTGACATAGCTCATGTTTCTGAGCTCTTGCCTCCCTTTCCTTCTTATCCGTGCTGCACTGTTGTCCTGTATAATTTCGACAGGTTTGTCAGACCCTGGCAATGTTTCTACCGTTGATGATTAATTCCCTATCGTTCCAGCCCTATTTATAGCTTTACTTCTCACCGGCTATTTGATGTTTCCAGGCTACCGGTCTGGTTTGACGGTCTGACATGACAGCTGACACAATTTTGATCATTGGTTATCGTGTCTTATCTGACCCGGCCCAGTTGATAAGGTCGCGTGCTCTAGCCGTTGGTCCGGTGATCACATTACCTATTTTACCGAGCGGCCCGGCGGTTGATGATTCTTCCGGTTGCGAGTATAAATAGAAGCTGAATTGATATTATTTTTGGCTGTCTCCAGCCTCCTGATTTCGTTTCCATTTTACCACAAAATATTTCCAGCATTCAAGTCGCACAGATTGTACTCCCACAACTCTTCTTCTGCATCTGCCTCCAGTTCGAGCATTAATTTCTCCGTCTTATCTTGCAATACCATCGCATACAACATTTGCCTGCGATACAGGCAGTCAAGTCGTCGTTGATGGTCGTATGCAATTGTCGACATAGGATAATTCTGCTTCCACCATTGCAGTGTTCTGGATAGAACTGTCCAGATCTCCACAATGGAATGGCTGGTCGGCGAGCTGGCTAGGTTGTATCCCAAGGTTCCTGGCTGTGGTCGCATTTCTGATAGACGACATCAAACTCGCTGTGCCGGGTTTGTCTCGTACATGTGACATGCGATTAAATGGTGAGTTGGATAATCAGCTTTCAGATCGCGAGGATGATGGTTGTCGTGTTGTACTGCGACAACTAGAAATCCTCGGTAGTAACCTTTGACAGCACTGATCATTCCATTACCATAATGCAATGGCGTATAGATGGAGTCGCCTTCCTTGACTTTGTGGTGAACATCAAGGATGTCGTACGGAGCAGGAAAGTCGATGGTTTTGGATACTAACATGCCTGACGACGCGAAAGGACAGTTTGGATCATGTCGAGAGACTGTAGGCGAGAGCGCTACTGTGCTATCTCCTGTGAAGCTCCTGAGCCTAGATTCCCCTGGATTCAAGGTCATGGGTGGCGGTAGTGGCTTGCACTCCACTTCCTCCAATTCCAGGTCGTTCAAGTTGGCCTTTCGTTTCCCTTTGTCTGTGATTACTGATCGCCTGGTCGAATATTTATTGGTAAACTCACCAGTCTCCCTTAGGATTCTCCAAGTTCGCTCAGCTGCTTCCTTGGTGGACAGCCAGACACTGTTTCGAGGGTACGTGATGACTGTGGTAAGCACATTTGCTGGACAACTGGTTTCGTCGAGTATGGGGAAGTACTGTCCTCATTCTCGACGATACAATCCTTGGTGAATAGGAAAACGACCTTCTTTGGTGTCTGTGCTAGCATACGGCTGCAAGCGCCAGTAAGCTTTCTCGACCGCAAATGTTGGTGGTCGATTGGGCTTCCTGCACTGGTTGTCGTCCAAATGTCTCTCGACGGCCAGCAACCTTTTACTGGGTATGAACTCAAAGAGGAAGAAGGGTCCTTCTCCGGTGAGCAAGGTAGTTGGCTGAACATCGCGGTTCTTGTTCCAAAGCAACATGGTGGTTGGGGAGAAAGTGCGTCTTCCTCGACCTTTATGCTTTGAATTGTTTAGGATTCTGATGATGTTATTTTGACTGAGTTTAGTTAGGGCAGCGATTGATATCAGGCCTTTAATTACTGCCTGAAGGATTCAACTGTCTGGGCACCAATTCATGAAAGACAACGCTTCTTACTTACCGACAAAGTGAGATCAGAACCAAAGATCAGTCATGTGACAGCAGTTCGACCCTACGATGCAATGGTAATCTTGGCCAAAGAGATCGCTCATCGCCTGATGTATTCCCTGCAGGACCCTCGAATTTCTCAATACAGTCGAGGAGCTCACAGAATTCCCATACTTGTCGAAGGAATCATTTGGAATGCCAGAATCCTTGTGGGACATTGTTTCAACACGATATCCAAGGAACTGATCAATGACATGCCTGCCCTCAAACGATATCTTCCAGGAGTTGGTAAAGGGGAAGAAGATCACATCTACCCCTTGCTGACTGATTGCAATAACATCGAGTTGCCCTTGGAATTTATTGTGACGAAAGGCTTGCCCTATGACATTTGCCTAGGACGAGATGCTGTCGGTGCATTTATGGATGCCAGACAAAATCAAAAATTGACTGGTAGACATGATGACAACTGGGAAGGAACAGGGGAATTGCTAAATGGGGAAAAGATAGCCATTACCATTAATGGATATCAAACCAAGGCGACCCTGAATATTGCCAGAGCGAAAACAGCAATTGGACTTGCATTGGTTCGCAGCATTCTGAAACGATCCAATACAACATGGGATGGCACGTTCTTGCATGCACTGCCGGATGCTCATATAGTTCATGAGGATTTCATCACCTACATGACTTGTGACACTATCGAAGGACTTAGGCATGAGATTCAGCTCGGCCGAGACTGGATGAAAGCCAAGTTACAAGATATGCAGTACAAGGAACAGGAAGCTCTTCGCAAGAGTTTTGCCAATCACGTGTTCAGTGCAGTAATTGTGCCAGAAGAAGAGGAGCAACGCGGTATTCAAACATCACCTATTGCGCCTAGCCAAGATCTTCTCGAACCAGAAACCCAGCCTGATTATGAAACTGAAAGTCAGATTGAGACTTACAGTGAACATATTCAGAACAGAGAAACTCTGGAGGCACAGTATGATTTGGACAAGTTCATCGCTATTGGAGTACGAGTATTCAACATTCCTTCACGCATTGAAGCAGTCTATGCATTACAAGGGCTGCCATCAGTCATTGAAGCATGGGTCGATGAAGTTGAACGATCCATCGACATCGTGCGCACTCTGGACCAATGGGAGCGCAGTCGGGACATCGATCCAGAAGACTACGACCAAGACGATCCCTTCTTGACTGTCCTAAAAGAAGCTTGGGACAGAACAGGAAGAAGCAGCAGCGAGTTCTATCACAACAGAAACCTTGGCTGGACCTATGGCGACATGCATTGGTACAGAATAAGCAGTCATAGGAGAGACGGCCAAGAAGAACCTCCCACCTATGATGATCTCAACTTCACGGATGTTGGAAGCAAGATTTATTATACTCCGGAGAAAGTGAGAGCTCAGGGAGATCAACCTGGAGTAACCTCAGGAGACGAAGCTGGCCTGAGAGTGAAACCTGCCATGTGACCATTAGGCAGGGACATTCAACGCCAAATGGAGAAGGACAGAAAAGCTCGAGAGGCTCACATTCACCCCTTAAATGACCTCACCAATGAGATTGAACATCTTTGGTCAAAAGGAGATGTGAATAGTATGGAACTAGGAGTTTGGCTGGCCTTTGATCAGAACCAGTTAAACATTATGGCCTTTCCAGTAAAGTCTACAAATCAGACGTCCACTTCCAATGCTGCTGATCCAAACGACATGATCCACCAGGCAGTACAGTATGTTTGGATGAACTCTGGAGCACCGAGTCAAGGTTATAAAATCTCACCAGACACCTGCGTGGACTTTGGAAAAATTCGGCAATGGGTAATAAGAGATGAGGCGCCAAAAAGGTTCGACCCAATTTTGGTTTTGTCCACTCAGATTGCTAAGACAGTTTTATCTGACAGTGAAATCGACGAAACCACTCTGGATGGATCAAGTCAAGGAGCAGAAATGTATGATCCCAGTCGATGGGTGAATGACGATTTTGACCCTTGGGAAAACGACGAGATCCCAGAAGAGTACATTCGAGAAGATTCGCCAGCACAGTCTGACTCTCATGACACAGATTGTTCGCCATCTGAGAAAGAGAGTTATGCTGATAGTAACGAACAAGAATTGGATGCCCAATTGCTCGCCAGTCTAGCACAAGTCAATGAGCTACCTGACCTGATGCCACAATTACACCTCAGGAAGCTGCACTGGATCACCAAACAGTTCAGAGAGATCTGGGCTGCACGACCTCTGCCTTGTCCTCAAGTGGATGTCAGGGTGTACTCAGAACCTGCTTTCATTGAACTCAAATGGCCAGAGAGAGAGAATGCAGATACTGAACCAGATTGGGCAAACCTTCAACCTGATGTTCTACTCAACAATCTTGCGAGACAAGTATTCGGTTCACTTGGTCCAACAAAGATCGACAAGCGAGAGACTTGGCAGTTCGAAGCTGGTGCAGTTTGCCTCGACAAATATTGGGAGCTGCAGCAACATGTGATCCCCGACTACGCTGAACTTCCGGTAATCACCGACGAACTCAATATCGAAATGGTTGGACCCGACGCATGCGAGGTGGTTGAAAACCTTGCTTGGAGAATTCGTGAAATTGCAAGACGAACCTCTGCAATTTGGAATGCTCGAGACCAAGAGCTGCCGATCAGAGTATGAGCCAGTCATGATTGGACTGACGTTCGAGTGGAATGGAATATCGATAACTGGTCACAGTCTCAGATTCTGTCACTCGACACGAGGGCGTCACTAGGGAGAATCATCTATTATCTCCTCAGCGACATTCTGGGAGCAGGAGCTCTGCACTTCATTGAGCATGAGCACTGTTACTGGAACCCCAATGTTGAATGGTGGAGTTGGAAAGTAAACCAAGAAAAGATCAGAAAGGTTTATGCCAAGAATCCACAAGCCTTCGACGACATATCCAATTATTGCAGTGCCAATAATTCCTGTGAAAACTTGGATTTCGACCCAGACGAAGCTGGACCTCCTCCAGGACTCCTATCACAATTAATGGAAGTCAAGGATCGATTTGATGACCTATGGGAGTCTAAGAAGAGGAAAAGCGATGTTCATACCAACTTGGACTTGGAACGCGCTCGCATTGACTTTGTCCAAGATGCGGAAATAATCTGGGGCAATGTGACTGATAAAGGGTTCTCGACACTGCACAAATTGGAGGAAGTTCTGTTTACGACAACACAGGACATATTCTCCAAGACAGAACCACAATCAGGAAGTTCACATGTGAAACGTATGCTGGGATTCCGTTTCCACCTGACCATATGGAGTATGGATTATCGAAACACCAACACTCATCAAATCAGAGAGTCCTTCAAGCAGGATATCATTCAGGAGGCAGTTAAAAAGTCTGGATCACCATGGAAACAGTTGAAGCAGAAACTTGTCAAGAAACGAAAGGCCAGCATGTCACAGGCTAACGCAGTAACAAGTTCAGACTCAGATCAGGATGACGAATGTGGACACCGCATATTTTCTGTCTCACCGTTGGCTGAGAAAGAACCAGGGGAAGAGGAATATGGGCACCTTAATTGGTTGCACAATAATCCTGCCAGTTCCACTGGGAAAACGAAGACAGCACAGACCGCCTGAAGCAAACAGCCAACACAGCTTTCACCATTTGGATATCCAACTTCAACAGAAATGTCTCAAGTGGTGCAGGTATACTCAGTACACATTGTAGACCCTGTCGCTACCATGGAAAATGACACACCAGGCGATGTTGTTGAAAACAACACCTTGGAGTCGGTACCTGAGCCGCCAAGCACTACGTCTGATGGTGAGTTTTTGTTTATTGTGCCAGTTGGTACACCATTTGACACAGAAACAGAAAACGACACTTCAGAATCAGTAACCGAGTCATCCAGTGATGCATCAGACACTGAGCCCACACCAGAGTTAGACAACAAAACTCACGGCACTTCTGATGGAGGGGCAGAACATGGTTGTTCCACTCCAACAGAAGCACCAAGTGCCTGGATTCCATCTGAATACTGGCAAGAGGTTTGGGACAATGGATGGCCAGAGGCAGTAGCCAGAGTTTCTCTTGACGAGTCAGAGACCCTCAGGCACATGAAAATACCACTGCACAAAATGGCCATGAAAATCCATAGTACTTGGCATACGGCACCTCGACACCACAGCATTACTGTAAAGACCCAACAGGATGGCACCGCCTTTTCAGTAGAGTGGGGCCCAAAATGGAGGATCTACCATATTGGCGAAGAGTACGACATGAGATCAGACCTCGTCGAAATCATGAAAACAGCACACACTGTGGAATTTGAATCATTCCATATTGACGAGTTGGACAGCGAATACTCTGCATCTTCAATGGGAGATGAGTTATGGACATGGAAGCTCAAGAACCATTCCAAACTTGTGCCCAGGGCGTACCAGACAGTAAAATTCAATGACAAAGTAATATGGGACAATGAAGTTATCCGAGGACGAATGGTACAAGGACGTCTCAGTATCAGCACAAAGAACAATGACTTGTACTTTGGCGGCAGAATGGACGTGGCCAATCACTTCCGTGCGCAAATAGGACGAGCTGCCCATCACATTCAGAGCAGTTGGGACTTGGAGCATCCTGACCGACGGATGATCATTTGGACCGCCAATGACCATACGGAGATCAGGATGATCATTGAAGTGAGCAAAGGGAATCCTGTAACAGACGAAATGGTACAGAGAGATGGATTGGAACTGCGCTATCTCATCCATGACTCTGGCAAAGAGGTATTCGACCGGGATCTCGCACAGGAAGGAAAAGAGACCTATAATGCCGAAACAGGAGAACTGGAGTTCAGGTGGAGACCCAAACCTGCTATCTATGAAAATCTTGATCCAAAGATGCATGACAAAATTGCACGGTGGAAAAAGAATAAAACATGGATCACCAGAGCATGGGACTCAGTACTGCAAACCGCTATGGCTCGCACCCAGACCACCGGAATTGCACCTCCTTTAACAGAGACAGGATACGCCGACACCAGTGAGATGGAACCACCATTAATCATTTGGGACGAACGACATTACTTTGGCATTTACGACGATGAAGAGATTTATCTTGTTCCCGAAGGACGATATGGTCTCATCATTGCCGAAGAATCCCATGAAGAAATGATGGACAAATCCAACAAGTATCTCACTGAAATTGATGTCATGATTGACGGTCAAGCTGTCAAAATGGATTTCATCTCTCAGCAGACGAAAGGTGGATTCATATGGAGGCAAGGGCGTCCTTCCTATGTCTACGATGGGTATACAGCACATCTCATTGGAAGACTATGGGAGGATAAATTGCAGGAAATTATGGGAATGGAAGTTGAAGCTGCAGGCCAACGAATGGGGTATACTCTGAAGATAAACCAACTTATCGAAAGAAATGCCACCATCACAGCATCAAAACGACCATTATCCATCCATGTGCTTGCTGCTCAAGTCCTTGAAGACAGTGGAGTACCCCCAGTCGTGCAGAACGAAGTCATAGAGGACTCAGGTACAAGGCCTGCGTTCAGAACTACAATGCATGAGGACTTACAAGTGACCATAGAGCGAGTTCCCATGCAAATTTCACCTCTACGGCGCCAACGAGCCTATTCAGACTTGCAGAAGATCAGAAAGGCAGACATCGAACCTGATCCAGATGCTATACTTGATGGCCTAAGCAACCTGACGATAGGCAAATCAGGGAGCGACTCGCCAGCCAGCACTGGAACCGAGACTGAGCTACACCTTGCGAAAATCGACCTCAAGATCAGTAAAGAGTGTCGATTATCAGCACTCATCATTCCATCAATAAACAAGAACCTATTACGGCGCTCTGCCGCAAGATGGTTAACTGGCTGGGAGAAGGGAGAACTGGATGACCTTGAGGATGGCTTTGTTTTCAACTGTGTCCGAATAATGTTCTGCAATTGAACATGTCCTTGGTCGACGAAATGGACCATGATGTTGTAATCGGAAAGGATTGGAACATTATTGGCAAAGAGGCAGAAGAGAAATTGCAGGAGTTGGCTGTTCAGGCCAAGTCTGAACTCATCAAGCTCCAGTGCAGCGCCAAAATCAATGGAGAAGAAAAAGTGCTGAAGCCCCACGATGACATGTCAACCATATCCGAGGCCTTGGAAAAGAGATTGACAGGCGAAGACGAATTGCTTGGCAAATGGTTAGATGATGGGGAGGAATTTGTGCATGTGAGAATTTTCTATCAAGAGGAAATTATATCACTTGTCGCAAAAGTGGTCTCAAAGGTCGATCCAGACTCAGTGGACTTGACCTTGGGAAAGGATTGGCTCAGCCGCAGTTTTGATGCTGCAGTCCGGGTGTTGTCTATCCAAAAAGGCGAAGTCGACATGCTAGAGCCAAACAGCGCCACCGACTTGACTCGCACAAGTTTCCCTGCCATAGTACACATGGTAACAGTGGGAAATGACAGTACACCGAAAGTTCAAACTGGACAACAAATGACAGGAAGGATATGGGACTCACCTGGGGTTTTGAAACTCAATTGGGCCGCATTTGTGGAACAAAAACAACAGGAGATTGAAGTCAGGACCGTTGACGTCAATCGATGGGCAGATAAGGAAGCGACTCGATTAATCAGATACCTTGGTGCTCTCCCCCAGTTTGGAGACACCATAGTGCAACCTGACTCAGTCGAAGACATCCTCGGAGCTGCTGTGGTAGATCCCAATATCACTTCGGAGACTAGCGAAATGATCATCAAATTTTATTCCGAGTTTGCCAACAAATCACGGAATATGCGACACAAAGTTTCTTCACTCAAAGAAGAAATTCAGGAGGGCTTAGACTTGGAAACCCTTGCAACAAGTCCAGACGCTGCATTGGGAATAAAGATAGTAGCCCTGGAAGAGAGAGATGTGAATAGGAAAATAGGGTTACCAGACCATGGACCCACTACAACAAATCAAGTACGCACTGATAACGCCTTAAGGGGTGTTCACCGCGGATATCAGACTATCAGTGACAGCAGAGGCGTCAGTGATGAAATGCCTAAAGTTCAATCACCGACGCCACCAACGCCACTTAGTCACCAGAAACTTACCAAGGGACCAGTACAGAAAGGTGAGCAAGAATCATTCTCAAAGACTGTGCTTACCTTTCGTGACTCAGTAGGGGCCCTGACCACCGGAAATCCAGACCGTCTACTGCCAGGAACCAGCAAAGAGCTTCCGAGTGACAGAGATCTACCTGAATAACCATCAGGAAGATCTCGATGTCACCCAGGGTCCGAGAAGCTCGAGAAGATGGTCAACGGCTGCTGAATATATTGGCAGAAGTTGAGAACCACTGGAAAGAGCTTGCAAAATTCGAGGCAACAATACAGGCACGGAAACTTAGCCTGGAGATTGCTGAGAAAGAAAGGAAAGAGAAGCGGACCTTGGTAAAGACTGCGACGGCAAGTACGAGTCAGGGACATGACTCCGCACCTCCGAGTCATGACGAGTCAACACTGGAAGCGGACGGGCCAACGGAGAGTAAAAAACTGAGTCAGGGCAGTTACAGTGGACATAGCGCCACACAAGCTTCCAGAAAGCCCAAGGCTACAGGCACAAGCACCAGAAAAGGTTCAAATGCGTCAATTAACATTGGAACCCCAGCAAAAATGGATCTGGTACCTTGTGTCCTCGATCCAAGAAGCCAAAGCTTGCGTGACTGCCACCCCTTATCAGTCAGCAAGCAAGAACAGGTTAGAAATAACCTTGCTCACCGACGGACTGCTACTCGGGCTGCCTCCTCTTTCACAACGTCAGTCGATCCCATTGTCACCGAAGACAGTGAGCTCACAGCGTTAAACAGTGCCCAATCAAACTCGGATCAGATGGCCGTAAACCACAGTGGCAGTGCTCAGGGTTTTGCCACCGCCCTCAATGCTGGTCCACTGCCCAATGCCTTCGCGTCCATCCAGCCATACAAAACCGAAGGTTATTGGATCAATATGGATGCAGAGTGCGACGGGACCTTTATGCTAGTCCCGACGTCACGACTTGCTCACTCCATCGACCCCGATTTTGTTAGCAGATTCCAACCAGCGCTCCGACCGATTATCGACCAGCTGGCGCGCAACCAAATGTCAAAAGTCGAAATATTCGTTGGGAGAATGGTCAAGCAACCAAGCTGTGACCTCGGAGGTCAACCTGGGTGCCAAATGCAAATTTTTCGTGCCACGGTTATCGACAGACGTCTCCAGGTCGGGAAGACGATGGGGTATGCGCCTGGTCTCCTCCTGACCTCAGGGAATTTACACAATGAACAAGGTGAGAGATTTATTGAGACGTTACACGAAAATTCTAACTGTGGTGCTACAGTGCGAATTATTTGTGACGAGAACCCGCTGTTCCAGGTCATTTGAGGATGCATTCAAGACCGACGCGCAGAGAAGGACCTTGACATGACCTTGACATGAACCAGGTTGTGGTTCCGATTGTACGAGAGAGAATCGTTTGGGATGGACAGAATGAACAAGGTGCGCTCCTGCACCCGAATTCGTTCCGACGACAAGCTCACAGATCTACAGAATTTCTGTTAATTGACCTCGATGTCAATTATGGACGTCTCCATCACCTCACTAGCAATTTCAAAGCCCCAATCCGTGACCAATTCCACCAGCAAATTCCCGACGTCATATGGCAATTGGGCCAGGGGGTTCTGAATCCACCAGCCTATGGTCCTCAGCCAAATACGCCAATCTCGCTAGCCTGCGAGATTCTTCGCCAAGTCCTTGTCGTCACAGCGGAATCCCGAGTCCGAACGCATTATCGACAGCCTCTTTGCGCAAATCCTGCAGCGCTGAATTTTCTTACAGAACTGCTTCCACTGGACCAACGAGAAGCGTACATCGGCATCGTGACAACGATGTTGTTTTTGCATTCATTCGATGTCTTCCATACTCCGGAAGAACGACTCTACACCATCGGTCCAATGGCACACGTTGATACGCTAGCCCGGTTGTCGATGGAGCTCGTGCCGAGCCAGCAGCTTCCCGAGATTCCGACGTACACCGAGAAGCAGTATCAGCACTATCTTGGTCGAATTTTGCGGATTCGGGGACCCTGGAGAATACCAGCACAAGTAGAATGGGCGGGAATGGCTTATATTGACCCGAAAGTCAGCCCCCATCTATCCCAGTATCCTTCCCATCTCCAGCTATTCGTCGAGCCGCTAAATCGATATCAAGTTTTCACGCTCTTAGCCGACAAAGCGGTACATTTTTATCTCGAGAGCGTACAGCCCGAAAGCGGATCCCGCGCCTATCCCCAAATCCCAATCGACGAGGTTCTCGAACCCCTTCCCCGTGGTACCGTCTTCGTCGAAAGAGAGAGAACAGCGGCTCTCGACGCTGTTTGGAGAACCAAACAATGGAGCAACAGTTCGAAAATTCTCCAGTTCCATCTGAGCGCGCGCCCCGACGAACAAGCGAAGATAGCTGGGTTCCAGCCGTACCTGACTCGAGTGGAGCAACAGCCTGACCTTGCGCTGGCAGTTCGTCGACCTATCGTCTTGGGAGCACCTCGTAGAGACGCTGGAAATCATACTGCAGCCACAGAAGCGCCAGCTGACTCAGCAAGCGCCCGAGGTACTAACGTTGTCGTCAACGATGACCAAAGGCCACGACCAGCCATAGTGCCAGCGGAGAGCAATGAGATGACACTAGAGCAGCCTGGGACACAAAAAGACATCAGGAGGAGCGAAGGAAACGGAATGAGTGACGAAGGTGAGTCCTCACCTAAAATTTTGACACAGGACTCATTTTGTTACGCTGCAGGACCTCTTGTCGTCACCAACGCCCTGCCAGAGAAATTACCCCAACGAAGAGGGCGAGCCACCTTGCTTCCTTCTCTGTTCGAACGCCTGACAATTCACGACGCCTCAGGAAGCTCACCAGCAGACACAAAGGTACCTGATGGACCCCCAGGATCCTCAGCACTCAGTGGAACCCAAGAACAGACAAACGTCGAACGAGAGGAGGGAGAAATATTGGAAATGGATGACTTGGTAGAACTACAAAATCTGCCCCAGCTATCGGCCGAAAAATCCGGAAATACGTCGGACACGGAGAGAGAGACAGGTAAGCGAGTTGTCAATTATTCGTTCTCGTGTTTCTTGTGCTCATGCTCAGCACCGTCAGGCAAACAGAAGCTCAGTGATCATTATGAAGCGCCCAGTGCCGCCTCAACTCACTAAGCTGACCGTAACGACACGGAAGAAAAGAGCAGAGAACCGCTCATTCCTTGCCGAACCTGGTCCCAGTCCGTACCTGACGACATCGAGGAACTTTGCACCACTGCAGGGATTTTCCGCAGTACCTGCCATCCATCCAGCATTACCTGTCATACAGGTAAATTCCGTTTTCATCAATGAAGTGCCACCAAAGTCGAGACCGAAGGCAAGAAAGCGTTTACCGAAGCTCAAACGGCGAGCTGGCGACATCAACGACGCTGAGCCAGCGCAAGGTACCTCGGATGGAAGAAACCTTGTACTGGGCGCAATTGCCAGAAGTTCTGGGCTGCGACACAGGATGCAGCTAGATGAAATGATGGGTGGAATTATTGGAGGTGCCTTGGATTTTTGCAGGCAGGGGAAGACAGCACAGCACAGCTTCCCCAGCCAAGTCCAAAGCACCGAAGAATTTCAGGACCTCCCACGGATCGAGTTACCCGGAGCGGTAAGCGAGGTGGAAGATGTTAACGTCTTCTATCATTGCCGCCGCAGCCTGGACATTGTGTTGGACAGAGGAGAAGACAGAAAGAGCTGAGAAGAAGAAGCGAGGTCAGTACGATCTCGACATATGACAGAAGAAAGGACTAACCATATGCGGTACAGAGAAGAAAGGAGCGCAACAGCAAACATCATAGAGCACGATGGCAATACCAATGGGGAAACGAGTGATTCTGGAGACGAATTTCAGGATCTTCCCGAGCTCATCAGTAGCTCCAGCGTCTCACCCCTTAGCGAAGCTGGAAGCTTTCCGTCTCCGCCGCCAGTGTCCGAACCTGACGAGATGGATACGAGCTCCGACGATTATACCAGCCAATACGGGAACTCTGAGGACACCGACGAATCAAGGGACTATGAACGTACAGCCACCAACGCCACAGATCCAGGACGTCACTCAGTCATGCGAGGCAAGCTCACTCTCACCCAAATGTACCATTTTTGGAAGATGTTTGATGGCAATATTTCATTTCCGGATAATCAGGCAACTCCAGCGCAGCTCGACGACGCCCAGTTCATTCAGTTCCCGTCTGCCGAACACGACTATTATGGGTACAAGGATCACGGAAAGGTGACGCTCGGCGAGATCACCAATCTGTATGCTGAGAGAGTCGTCCGACGCCATAATCCCAAACTCATTCCCGGTCCCGACCATCCATTATACGACAGGAGATCCTCCTTGGACGAGTATCCACCATCTTTGGACGACTATCGACTACGGATTGGAAGAGAAAGAGAGAAGGACAAATGGGCCCAGAGCTGGAGCAAGGACATCATTCGGCGCAGCAAGCACATCCAACATGGAATGGTGTATGCTCAGCCGAATCTCAAAGACTATTGCATGCTCGATGGAAGTGACGCCGAAAGAGAAGCCGAAGCTGAGAAGGACGGTGACGAATTCGATCGAACGCAGACCTACGGCTGGCGAGAGAGTTCTGTCTCGCTGTCGGACCTGCCGCAAGTCAAAGAGGCCAACGCTTTTCAGCGCCCTCCAGCAATGTCCTACGAATTGCTGGAGTACGTTGTACCCGTCAATAAGGACTTGGCCGAGGCCACTCATTTACTCGACAAGCAGGAGAAGATGCATCTTGAAAGAGCTCCCGACGCTCTTCGCTCTTATTGTCATGTAGCCGCATCAGCCACGAAGGTCCACGAATCACCTTATGTCTTTTGGCTTTGGCCTTTACGTCAAATTTGCAGCGACATTCAAGAGCTCATTTCGTCTCTTGTCAACCTTTTCAAACAGAAACGTATTCGCCTAGTCCTGAACAAAGTACCTGAGGAACATCCTCTCAAACATTTCTTCAGGTTCCACTGCGTTTTCCTTCGTCTTATTGAAAAGGGAGTCTCTTTGAACCTTCAGGGCTTCAACATCGACTGCGTTCATCATTCGACACCTTCCATTCGTTACCCCGACACGCGCCCCAACCGGTACAAGCCACGAAACCCTCTTCTCCTCAAAGAAGAAGAAGAGTTTCTATTCCATTCAGCTGACTTACTGGAGCACTTTGGGATGTTCGAAGCGTCAAACGAGATTCGCAGTGTCCGCAGATTGCATCTGTCGAGGCCCAAGGACATTCGTCGACTCCTGCGCCATGGTTATCTCGACTCACTTGACCATTTCGATCAGTTTGGTCAGCGAACTTGGGCCAGGGAAAATCACGATCGAAGTTAAGGGCTGGCTATTCAATTTCCAACATCACGTTGGGCTGTATATTTGTATTTTCGTCATCATCATCCTGTTCTGTCAGCTATCCGTCCTCACCACCTTCTTGGAATCAGCGCTCACATGCTTTCGCTTGGTACGTGGCATCCTTTTCATTAAAGATCGCCTCATTAATCAATTGATTAGCTGTCAAATTTATCCATCGTCTCAACCAGAGTATGCAAGGGTCTTCTTTAACACAGAGATCTTGTTTACTTGTCTTCAGTCCTCCAAGTATTTCATATCCTTCATTCAAGTAGCACTCGCCATTGTTGTACTTTATTGTATGACAAATCAACTTGTACTTGTGCTTAAACCTGTGTTCCTTGAGAAGATAGAGAAACCAGGTAAGTATAAGACAATGGAGAATATGAGCAACTTGGTGTATATTCCGGAAGAAGACAATGTGCGCTGATGAGGCATAACAAAATTCAGCCTTGTTTTCTATCAAACTAGGGCAATTTGACATCTCCTTGGACTGCTGGGACGATGTAGGAGCATTGGAACGAAGCTTCACGTTGCCAATAAGACCGACACGCATGGACCTTGGTCATACCGCTTTGCACTTATCAGCCCCGAAAGTGTATAAGAGACCAATGAGGCAATGTCGCCGTCTATCAGAAGAACAAACTAGCATTGTCCACATAATGGCCTAGGCTGAATACATGACGAAGAACTATGAACTAAGATGTCTATTCAAGACTTGACGAGTTGCACAAAGGAAAGGATGTACACTCAGCGTGAGCGCATAAGCGGCACAGTGCTCCGGACCTGTGTCATGGAAATTACATGACTGGAACTCTATCTGAACCCTATCTGTTGTTAATGAGCAACGAAATGATCAGGCAAAGGCAACCCCTAAAGAACGAAAGACCTATAGGAAGGACGGATGACGTTCCTTAAAAACGGTTTTCGACTGCAAAGACAACAAGACACACATCTATTAGAAGATACTATGAGGACAGAATGTTCTGACCAAGTAGGATTCTTCATCTATACCAGATCAGCTTGGGCTCCACATAGGAGGTCTCAGGTTGACAAGTTCTATTTTTGTACACTTAATGCTGATTGATACGCCTTGGCGAAACACCTCGGCAGAGCTTGGACATTGACTCATATCTTATTTATCATCTGTTTTGTAAAGTATATAAGGCCTGCAGTTTGTAGTAAAATAGTAGAGCATTGTACCCCAGTCTAGGTCTAGTGCAGGAGCAATCCTGTTTGCTGGAAGTGGACAAAGGAACGAATATAATTGTCTCTCGGTCTAGAACTCTAGTTTGAGCTTAAGAAACCAGATATCAGAACAAAGTCTAGTCTTGAAAGAATTGGCATTACAAGTGCTTCTAGTCTAGCAAAGATCTCTAGTTGAACACGGAACCTCTAGTTTCGAACTCTAGTGTTAAGAGACCACCCTTAGTGTTAGCAGCACTTAAAACTTCTAGAAACAAAAACCCGCTCTTTCAAAAGAGACAAGTCCAAGACAACTTTGCAACGAAGTGAGTTGTTCCAAGAACTGAAGTTATTTGACACCTGAACTACTTAAGAGAATATAAAGCGTGTATTGAGGTGTTAGTGGTGTTGTGTGTGTTTGTTCATTCAGACGTGACATTTCTAACTCGTTTTCCACACCGTCCGTAAGGATCTCTCACAGCGCCACAGTCCGCTTTGGGATGCCTTCATGAGAAAGAGACTAGAGGTAAGATTCTCTGAGATAGAGAATCAATCTAAAGTTCCCTGCGAGAAGGAAACTGTGATAGAAGGAGAATCACAAATGGAAATCGATAATGAAGGTAGTGAAGAGATAAAGTTCCCTGCGATCTCAAACGCTGAACCTCGCTATCTTTCCATTGATGATTACAAATTCGAGGAAGGAGACATTGTCATATGTCCCACGGGAGATATAAAAGAGAAAGCCAAGCCAATAGAATGACTTGAAGCTTATGGAGCATACAAGAAAGTAGCGAAAAGGACGATTCCAGTATCAGGGACATTCCCTGAGGAAGCTCGAGTACGCAGAACAATTCCAGAAGATCTGATGAAGACCATGGAGCCCTTGCCAGCCTTTCCGCCAGAGTTTGTACCTACAGCACGACTCACCGAGGAAAGAATGGTGGACTTGAATGTTAACAAGGACAACCTTCTCTGGCCAGAAGAGGAAAAATTGTTCAAACACATTCTGAAACTCAACGAAGAAACCTTACCATATGAGGCAAAGGATTGTGGGACCTTAAAACAATCTTACTTCTCTGACTACATCATGCCAACGATCCCCCATGTACCCTGGGAGTATCGTAATATTCCCATACCACCAGGAATAGCAACCAAAGTCATTGCATTGCTTAAGAGTAAGATACAAGCTGGTGTTTATGAACCTAGCCAGTCATCTTATCGATGTAGATGGTTTTGTGTAGTCAAGAAAAGTGGAGACTTATGAATAATTCATGATTTGCAGCCATTAAATCGTGTTTCAATTCGTGATGCAGGGTCTCTACCTCGCATGGAAGAGTTTGTCGAACAGTATGTTGGAATGGTTTGTTGTACCATGTTTGATCTGTTTTGGGGGTTTGATGGACGCATGGTGGATGTGAAATCACAAGACCTTACAGCATTTTACACACCATTGGGACTCCTTCGCTTAACAGCATTACCCATGGGATACACAAACTCTCCCGCAGAATTTCAGCACTGTATGAGTTTTGTTTTACAAGACGAGATCCCCGAAATTGCCAACATCTTTATTGATGACTTGCCAGTTAAAGGACCTTGTACTTGGTACCCAGACCAAGATGGAAAGCCGGAGCTTCATCCTGAGAACAACGGTATTCGGAGGTCAATTTGGGAACATGCCAAGAATGTTCACCAAGTTATGCACAAGATTAAAAGCTGTGGTGTGACATTCTCACCAAAGAAGACAGAGATATGTCGAGCTGAAGCTATAATCGTGGGTCACAAGTGCACCTTCGAAGGACGTTTTCCAGAAGATAGGAGAGTTGAGAAAATCATCATGTGGCCTGAACCAAACACTACAACAGAACTTAGAGGATTCATTGGCCTATGCGGGACATTACACATATGGATAAAGAATTATTCTCTGGTTATGAAGCCACTCACTCGCCTTGTGGGAAAGGAAAAGACAATCACATGGTCAGAGACTGCTCAAAAAGCCTTTGATAACATGAAGGATTATGTGATGTCTGCACCAGCACTCCATCCGATCAATTACGAGGCAGAACAACCAGTCATAATATCCATTGATACATCGTATCTCGCTGTTGGAATGATCCTGTCCCAACAAGATGAGTTAGGAAGGAAACGACCAGCATGATATGGGTCTATTATGATTGGCGAAGTGGAAAGTCGATATTCACAGGCCAAACTAGAGTTGTATGGACTCTTCCAAGCCCTCAGGGAAGGGAGATTGTACATCATCGGAGCCAAGAAACTTCAGGTAGAAGTTGATGCCAAGTACATAAAAGGCATGATCGAGCAACCTGACATGATACCATCAGCACCTATGAATCGATGGATCAGTGGAATTCTCCTCTTCGATTTTGAACTCATTCACGTACCAGCAACTGAGTTTAAAGGACCAGATGGGCTATCGCGACGACCCACTGAAGAGGAAATAGAAGCTGCTAAAGAACCTTATGATGATTCTTGGCTTGATGACATCGCTTTGTTCTCACGAGAAGTTGAAGAAGAGACACCTGTGGAAATTAGCTCAGGATCAGAATCAGAAATTCTTCCAGCTCAGCTTACCAAGCATGATGCACTTCTATGGGATATCAAGGAACTGCTCGAGACCGAGCAAATGCCTAAAAGAAGTTTCAGCAACCAGCAGGAGAGAGTGCGTTTCTTGAAGAAAGCAGAAAAATTCTTCGTGAAACACCGATGACTGTACAGACATCAGAACGGAAAGATGCCTCAGCTTGTTGTACTCAACCCTGCAAAAAGAGGAGTACTCATCCAACGAGCCCATGATGAACTTGGTCATCGCAGAGAATTGACAGTGTATGAACTGATGAGAATTCGCTTTTATTGGGCTACCATGCACAAAGACATACACCAACATATTGTGTCATGCCATGAATGTCAAATACGGTGCATGAGAAAAATGCAGCTACCACCTACGATATCTACACCTTCGACGCTCTTCGAGAAGATGTATCTTGATATCATGTTCATGCCCGTGGCCCAAGGAAAGAAGTACATTGTCGCCGCAAAGGACGACTTGTCTGGTATTACGGAAGCCAGAGCTCTAGGAAGCCTGAAAGCCAGATATGTCGCTGCGTTCTTTTGGGAACAAATTTACTGTCGGTACAGAGCCATTGGATGAGTCATAACTGATAACGGAGCAGAGTTTAAAGGTGCATTTGAGGTCCTGATACGTCGTATGGGGGTACCTCAAGTCAAAATATCACCTTATAACAAACACGCTAATGGAGTTGTGGAACGTGGGCATTTTATCCTGTGAGAAGCAATTGTCAAGTCATGCGAAAAGGACAGCCAAGGCGGAATCAAGAAGTGGCCTGAAAAGCTACCCTTGGCAGTATTCGCAGACAGAGTAACTGTGAATGGCGTCACCAGCTATTCACCGTACTATCTCCTCCATGGCGTCGAACCTGTTCTATCTTTAGACTTGACAGAAGCCACATTTATGGTTGATGGATTCCGATCAGGAATGACCACAGCTGAATTGTTGGAGTTATGTATTCGCCAACTTGAGCGACGACCAGAAGATTTGGCACAAGCTGCAAGAACTCTGAAAAAGGCTAGGATGAGGTCAAGGGAGCAGTTCAACAAACGATACGCCTTGCGACTTCAAAAGGAGAAATATGAGGAGGGCGACCTGGTGTTAGTTCGAAATACCAGGTACGAATCTACCTTTGTCCAGCTTAAAACAGAGCCCAGGTATTTGGGACCCTTTGAAGTTGTACGACAAACATATGGCGGAAGCTATACGTTAAAGGAATTAGATGGGACCGAAATAAGGGGCAACTTTGCTGCCTTCCGGGTAATACGTTATATCAGCCGGCATAGTCCAGAATTGGAACTGTTGGCAGACGAAGGAGATGAGCCTGACGATGACGATAAAGAATCCGAGAATGGAGATCCAGAAGCAGGTTCTACAGCTTCTGACCCAGAGCAAGACGACTATGCCGTACTCCCATGTCAAATTACATTGCCCATCAGCGATCTTGACACTTCTGATTGACTTTAGTGGTTTGACATGATCAATCTCTACAACTTTCTCTCTTTACGACATGCCGAATAGTACCTTTCTCATGCCCTAGGATTTTGGTAGAGAGATCGTAGTAGGTCAGGTTGAGTTCGTGGTTCGCTTAGCTGATTATTTGGTCGTGTTGTCACTTTTATAATGAGCCAAACCAGCTTGTCCCCTCGTTTGGTCTTGTTGCCGTTTTTATCACAAGCCAAACCAGTTCGTCCCTTCTTGTGAACTTTTTATAACAAGTCAAACCTGCCATAAAAGGAGCAAATTGGTTCTTTTCTTACTGTGACCCAAACTGCTTACTGAACCAGTGGTGATATTCCGCAATATACTTCATGTTGCCACTGCCTGGTTATATGTCTGTGTCATGAACCATTTCCTGGCCTGAACCATGTCTTGGGGCACCTAGTCAGGTCATTCCGGGGTGTAACAGCCATTCAGGGGGGATTCCGTGGCTAAGCGCTTGCTCTCAGATCCTCCTGATGCGCTGTTACGTCATAATGACTCTTTGTGATGCGCCGACACATCATTTCGGGTCCTCGCTAGTCATTACGGTAGCGCCTGCGGTTCCTGCGGCACTGCCTGTCAAATGACAAACGATTTTCCCATGGTTTGACACTTTTTATTAGGCTCTGCAACTGACTCGCCATTTTCACTGTGGCTCAAGCTCCCACCAAATAACACTATTTTCACTGAAACAATGTTTTAGTGAGACAGCCGTGCTGCTCATCATACCCAGAAAACCCAATGTCAATGAATACATATCCCAATTTGGACCAGCCGATCTCATGCTCATTTGAAAATCATTGTAGTGGATTGCTCTGTCACCAGTATAACCTGCTGCGAATTTGGAGAAGGTCGATATTTCGACATTTCTTCACACTCGCATCTGCTGGTCAACGCTCTAGAG
Organism: Mycena floridula; assembly: GCA_029320655.1. NCBI lineage: Eukaryota > Fungi > Basidiomycota > Agaricomycetes > Agaricales > Mycenaceae > Mycena > Mycena floridula. The sequence continues at coordinate 49,365 of JARIHS010000051.1, forward strand.
ACCAGTAAGCCAATATTCTATGCCTGTCTCATCATTCGAAACCTCCCGGAGAGCCCCTTTGTTCCACAGGTGCTGTTTTGGCTCAATTTTCATCAGTCATGTCTCGGTTCACGGTTCTGCTGCTCGTCATTCCGCGACTGGGGAATGGGGGATACTTATCCGCAGACTATCCATCCTATCACCTTCACCACCACCAGGATACTACCAATGTCACCTCTTGCATCTATAGTTCACTCAGGAGCTAATAGAACTGCTTTGTCCCGCTTTGGTTTGAGCAGAGATGAAGGCAACATACTGTTCACATGAGACTGGTGAGATGAAAAGATCCAAGAAGAGGTCCTGGACAAACAATGCTCCGTTGGCTTTAACGACTGACTTTGCCGTTTCTCGATGGCTTTTCATGGGACTCATGCATTGACGCATTTCACCCATCCAGCCTGCATCACCGACTGATGTTCATCCAGCACATTCTCCGGTGCTTGAAATCTCCACGACGACTTTTACCGCCAGTGTACAGAATGTAGATGGCATTGGAGAACCCTCAGCAATGGATATTTGTTTCGGACATGGGCTGCGGGGAGACGAAGGCAGACGACGAAGAACCTGGATTACGGACAGCCCTTGATCTTCGTGCGCCGTCTCCGCGCCCAACAACTCCGCACACCACATCTCCGCCCAATCGCTCTGTCACGAGTTGATGATCTACCACTATCTCCTCGGCTGAGAGTACAATATTGATGGAGTAGCTGTGGCATGGGTATTATAGAATATAATAGTTCTGGCCTTATTTCCACATAATACGAGATATTGTATGTAAAAGTTCGGAATGTTCTGTACAAAATGTCAATCAGGATCTGAGCCAATCTTGCAGCACAATGTAGGGCTCTTGAAATGATTGACATATTGTAGTGATTTCATTGAGAGCAGTGTACAATATGACGTTTTGTTAGTGACGGCCAGGGGTTCCCCTCCTGGATCCCCGACGCTCGCCACTGCACCCACTGTGTGATGCTTTTTGCGACTCTGAGATCAAGATGTATAAAATACCATGTCGGATAATCTCAGCTACCTTTCGTACTCAGAGGAGAAACACCGAGAAAGTGCAAAGTGCATCTTCAGATGGACCATGATACGTATCTGAAATGTCAACTGAAAGTGAGTCCCTGGCATCTCTACATGTTTATTTGGGTACTGTACTGGACACTTGGAGAGAACAGTGACCGAATAATGTACGTGAAAGTAAACCGAGATCGGACGCACGGAGATAAGATTGCACGGAGATACGGACATACACGGGGATACCCCGCAACACCTCCGCCCTCGACATCTCCGAGCATCTCCACCTCTCAACATCCAACATCTCTGCGAAATGCACGCGACATCTCCGCGCCACGCACACAACAACTCCGCCTCCACCACAACCCCAACGCTCTCCCGCCATAAGATCTCCGGGTGTCAGAATGGGAGAAGACGGTTTGATGGATGACTTGGTTTTGTTTACTGAGAAGGTCAATACCAAGTTCCTTCTAATGGCTTAGACTCAGTTGTGAGCTGGAAAGATCACTCAGATCGAAAAGACTTTTGAGGATCCCCGTTATGGGTGTTCCCACCGCCCAATAAACCCTCACGCTCTGACGGGGCACGAGTTTCAGGGCTGACTTGGCTGGGATGTATCCGATGGCACAAACAGACACTAGCTGGCCCCTGTATGACAAGGTTCACAGTTGGAACAAATTTTACTCCCAAGACACTTGGATGGTAACAGAGTGCCACCAATCTTTCACCGATGCGTCAATTGGTCCGGGGGAGGACGTTTCAATGTAGGCTTTGGCCTGGTGACCGGAAAGGTCAGTAAGAAGTTCTGTTTAGTGGCTCAGACTCAGCTGTGACATGGAACCATAACCCTGCGACAATGAATCCCCTAAATCAATTTGAGTGCTTTGGGAATGTACTCAATGGTTTAAGTCACTGCAGTCCTTCAATCTCGGAAGCTCTCATACTTGGGACCCGTAAACAGAAAATGATTCATGGAAGTCTGACATCTATAGCCCCCTCGATAATTACATTGGCAAACACGGAAGCATTTAATACTATATAAGGCAATATCGACTTGACGTCTTATCTTGGGAACTGTGAGATCCATCGCTATGGCGCACCAGTTGACTCTAGACATGTAAGTAGTGGCATTGAGAGTTCACCATATGAGTGAGCTATCCAGACCATTTGACAACGTTGAACATTCAGTCAAGATGAACTATATTTTCACCCCTCTCATGACAATTTCAAGGACTAGATACTCTCGAGAATCATGGCTATGCAGCATAGCAGATATCCAAGGAATCCTAATCACCTAAATGAGGATCAGAGAGGTATAGTAAGCCAGCTGCTGGATCAAATTACCAAACGATTTCACAAGCTTCCAGTGCTGCCAGGAACGCGGCCTTTGATGCCATTTCAGCGTCAATTTGTGCCTGCAAAAACACTATATACTGTTCCGCTGCCGGAAGGTAGATTGCCAACTGTTCCCCCCTGTGTTCTGCTTCTCACTGCTTGTCCACCAGGAGCCTATCCATCTCATCCCTCTGAGCAGTCCTGAGTCAATTCCCAGCAGAAATCTCCTGCTGAAAATTCTCAATTTGGGTTTCCAGGTCAGCGATGGATTGATGTTCGCTCTGTAGACCTTGTATCCTTTTGGACTGAAGAATATATCTCTCTTTGAGATTCTCGTTTTCGTTGATCAAGGCTTATACCCCCAGGAGTACATCGAGGTTGGCAGAGTCCATTAGCCCAGTTGTTGTACCACAAGGGAGGGGATTTTTGAGGTTGGAGTGTCTGCTGCTCGTGGTTCCAATAAAAATTGCTTGTGCTATTTTATATTGCCTCGCGTGTGTCACATCAGTGTGACAATCGGACCCTAAGATCTGAGATCCACCTGCTGATCTGTGGATGTCTGTTTCAAGCTCGTTTTCCAGAGACGGCAGACTTTCTTCCCATTGAGTTTTGAGTTCCTCAGACTAGGATTTGGAGTAGATAGTAGGAAACTATACCTGGTTGAATTGTCACGGCGCAGACAGTCCATCTAGGCAATTCAACACCTGTCAGGTAGTACTGTTTTGGTGTGATGGGGCCTAAAGAAAATGCAAATGGCACCTTCCGGGAGGAACATTGGATCTGGGGGGGTGATTTGAAGCATTTCTCTCGGATAATGGATATTCCTCATTGTTCTGAATGGAGATCCATGTCCCAAATTGCATGTGACGATTGATCGTTGCGAAGCCAATGGATGGATGACCGGCGATGACAAGTGGCCTCGTCATACATTTACCTCGAATTTGCTTAGGAGACTCAACGTAATCATGTCCATGTTCATCTTGAGCTCAGTATATTATAGCTTTCTGCAGTGTTGCTGCGATATGACGATTCATCATCGGAAACAAAGAGAAACATCTAGTCTCGCTCCGAGTCCAGATCTTCAAGTTGTTATGATCATTAGGCGTTCCGTCTTGAGCCATCTACATAATAGAGACCGGATCTGGTCACACCAATCATGACTCAGATTTCTACTATTTTTCTTACCAGTGGAGTATAGGCCGACTGTTCCAGTGGCAGATACGAGACCCCTTGTTGGTCACACAGCACAATATTGACAACCAAGAATTGGAGATCTTACAGTCAAGTCAAATGTGCAAGATTAATTCTCAAATGAGATATTTCTATGCATAATTATGCATGGAATCATGTATCAAATCAGTTCTGTAGCGCCACATTTGCTCAAACTTTCTGGTGTCTGGGGTGCATTTCCTTTCCAGAATGAAATACCACTATTGAAGGAAACCCAGAGCTGGTTATCATTAAGAGGAACAAGGATTCTCTTATGCTTCCATATTATATGTGCTCAGTGATAGGTTCCATTGATTCGACCAAGGGGATAGATTTTGCAGGTTTTCAGGCTCTGAATCCAGCTGTCAAGATCTAGGCACCAGATATCATGCTATAATTGCAGGTGAACACAAAGAAATGATATTCCCAGTGTGATGAGGCTCCATAGGAATCATTGCATCATGGCCCAAGAATTGTCTAGGTCAAAAAAGATCAGAGCAAGGTGCGAACACTGATAATGTAGGCGAAAGAAGCTCATGGGAATGAATGTCCCAAAGGAAAATATATTACATGATGTTGGGAATCTCGATAACTGGTAATCGGTGAGCCGAGAAGGCCAACTAAGATGAGCCACGTCGGTCGTTCCTTCCTCTTTTGGGGATGCCGATACGGCTGGCTGATTCAAGTAATGAAATAATGGATGCAGCTGTATGTTGGGTGAAGGGACCATCCACCCTTTTATCGCAAGCATTTGTGCGGTTTGTCACGCCATGTCACAGAGGAGCTTTTTGTCACACTGCGACCTCTTGAGCTTACATTGAGCAGGCGAGTGCTTCCCTCATCAAGTATACATCTGTATCCTTCATTGTATGCATGAATGCAACATTGTGCATTTTTCTGACTCTGCTGATTCCTTCATCGAATCCCTGAGAAATTCTGGGGATATAAGGCTGCATACTATACGTCTAATATCCGGCGGTTTCCGGAGGCCGAACGGCACTGCACAAAATAAGAAAATTGATTTTCAATTACCCAGGGAGATTTCAACTCTGACAGGAACAATAGTACCAGCTGTGAAAAAGAGTAATTTCCCTTGTATCATTTTTGATCCTGAAAAATCTGGCGCAGATGGCTGTGACAGTAGTACTATGGGTATGAGCTGATGTGAAATGTCTGGCAACTGACCAGGAAGGTGAACTTGGCCGTGTGAAGCTGCAGAACCGGTGGAACTCAATGCCGAATATCCGGTGACAGATGTGAAAGCTGTCATGTGCGATATCCGCGTTGGGCTCCATCATCAAAGTGGGCCAAAAATTGCTCTTCCCAATAAACGGGCCCATGAATGGGTCTCGTAATATTGCACCTTACTTTGCTCCTGCAAAGGATATACAAGCTAATTGTTTCATCCTTTGATTTTTGATGTTCTGCTGATCCACACTGGGATAAATTGCCTATGAAATACTTGACAATAAACTTGACAATGTCCCTGATGCTTTCATAGCGGCATTCACTGCATTGGGAACAAAAAAAAATCAGAGGAAAAATGGTGGGAAAAATGATACGAAAAATATCCAGTTTCATGCCCAGTGAGAAGTCCAGATATGTAGCTAGAGGTAGGAATATGGTTTTCATACTCGTACTTGTACAAATAGTAAAATATATGAGTTTTATTTTTCAGGTCACAAACTCGGCCATTACTTGGATTTATTTCTGGATGAAAGGCTCGAGAGCAATTGAAAAAATGAGCAATTTTTTTCGCACCAGTTGCCAAGGAGAACCAGGCATATTTTGAACAAAAAGAATCTGAGACAATAAATAATAGGACAAGGTCGCAGAACCAGGGGTCGTAAATCTTGTACTTTACCCTTCAAATACACATCCATGCCAGAGACCTATGTCTGGTGTATATGCAGCTCCTGCAAAGCATGGGGTCCTCAGGGAAAATCTGTCACAATAAAAACCAGAAAAGCGCACCTAGATTGTGACAACAAACAGCATTCTACACCTGCTGAAACCACTGAAGCCCACTATAACAAGCGGCAAGGAGTCTTCTCATCAGAGCCTACAGTTCGGAAAAGGACAAAAGTGGCAGACCTGCAGCCGGTGGATCTGCAGCCAGGTACCAGAGATGATGGAAATGAGCCAGACATGGATGCTGGTTTGGCGGATGACACTAGGGAAGAGAATAATGGAGGCGATGAAGATGAGAATAATGGTTTGGCAGATCCAGGAAGCCTTGAGGACGATGATGACAGGCCAGATCCTCCTGAGATGCAGCAGCAGCCAGCGCCAGCTGTGGAAGAAGAACCTGAAGGACACATTGGGTTGCAGCAATCAAATATTAGAGTAATCCAGATCTCTCTGGATTTCATCAAGGCGCTGAAAGATGCAACCTTGGATAACCTTGGACTAAAAATGGCATATCAGGTCAAAAACCCTATCCAAGAAACGCTTACCATTGATGATCCCGACCACCGCCTTTCCCTCGACATCTATCTTGCTATCACCAATGCCTCAGAAGCAGCGTACAATCTTGTTTCTGCCGCAGTCCGTCGACGATATCCGGATTCAGATATCCTGTCCTGTTATCGCGTCAAGAAACTGGTCGAAGACCTTAGCGGGGTCAGCGCCATTTCAGATGACATGTGTGTTAATTCATGCATTGCCTTTACTGGACCATGGAAGGATTCTGTTGTCTGTCCAGAATGTAGCCAGCCGCGATACGAAGAAGGGAAACCGGGCATACCTCGGAAGCGGTTCCAGACCATTCCCATTGGCCCCCAGATTCAGGCCAAATATCAGAGCAAGGAGAGCGCTGAGAGCATGGATTATCGCAAGAGGTGCACCGAGAAGAATCTTGCTGAGCTGAGGGAAAATAACGGAGCCCGGATCTCACCGTTCTGTGACCTCTTTGATGGCACTGATTACATCTTTGCTGTGGCCGATGGGAGAATTCTCGACGATGACATTGTCTTCATTATGTCGTTGGATGGAGCCCAGCTATATCGCATGAAGAAATCTGATACCTGGATCTACATCTGGATTGTGATGAACCAATCTCCCAACCTGTGGTATCAGAAACGAAATGTCTTTGTCGGTGCAGTCATTCCTGGACTGAACAAGCCAAAGAACTTGGACAGTTTTCTGTTCCGAGGCCTTGAGCATTTCTCTGTGCTACAGAAGGAAGGATTGGTGATCTGGAATGCAGGTTATGCAAGCAAACATCCAGATGCTCCAGCCTCAGATGCGCTATTCACAGTATATCCTTTCCTTGCTCTCATATCTGCTGATGAACCTGGGATGGCTGCTGCAGCCGGAATGACCGGTCATTTTGGTAAACATGGATGTCGATTCATGTGTCCGTTGAAAAGCCGACGGCCTCCAGATGGAACCCATTATTATCCTGCTCGATTCAAGCCCTTGAATTATGAAGTTCCTGGATGCGATCATCCAGATGTTGACTTGCGTGGTTTGCTGGCTGGATTCAATTCCACCGACTCACGAGCACGATATCTCAGGAATCTCAGCTATGTCGTTGCATCATGAAATAATGGGCAATTTGAGGACCGCTGTCTCGAGACAGGCATAGCAAGGCCAACAATACTGGAAGGCCTTTCACAGAAGCATATGCTTCCAGTCCCCACATGCTTTCCTGGTGACGCCATGCATCTTCCATGTCTCAATATGACTGCTCTATTCATCCCATTGTGGCGAGGAAGTCAAAAGGAATGTCATGATGATGACAGCGTTGACAACTGGGATTGGGCAGTTCTGAGAAATCCAGAGGCATGGAAAGCTCATGGAAAGACAGTAGCAGATGCGACACCTTTTCTCCCGGGATCATTTGACAAAGCACCTCGAAATCCAGCTGAGAAAATCCCTAGTGGTTACAAGGCTTGGGAATTCCTTATATACTTCTTCGTTCTAGGTATGTCTGGGCCAGGTATCCCATATTTAATTGTGTTCATATTCCTTTAGGTCCAGCACTATTCTATGGTGTTCTTCCTGACAACTACTGGCGCCATTATTGCAAAGGAGTCCATGGAATTCGACTTCAATTGCAAGAGGAAATCACACCCGAGGATGTGAAACAAGCAGATGATTTACTGACTCAGTTCTCTGATGAATTTGAAACACTCTACATTCAACGGCGTTCTGATTGTATCACTCTTGGACATAGCATTCATTCTCCTTCTCATTTTCCTGGGGAGACAACTCGAATAGGTCCACCTCTCATCTACTCTCAATGGACTATGGAGTGTACAATTGGAAATCTTGGAGAAGAGATCAAACAGCACTCAGATCCCTACTCAAATTTAGCACAGCATGCATTGCGTCGATGTCAGGTCAACGCAATCAAGGCCATGGTTCCTGATATCAAGCCACCGGAGACATCTCCTGCCTATGCTGAAGATCTAGGTGGCGGTTTCATTCTTCTTCCAAAACAAGATACTGTTCCACGAGTAATGGAACCTTGTGAAGCAACTGCGCTCAATACCTATCTGACACGAACATATGGGGCAAATGGACATCGAGAAGAAGTCCATCTTGTGAGAAAATGGGGTCGATTGAAGCTTCCAACCGGACAGATTGCACGATCCTTGTGGTGTGAAAAGGGAAGAAGGTTGAGCAGGCTCAGAATCAGCCGCAATGTCAAGGTGAGCTTTCCCTCTCTTTTTCGAACACTCGATGACCATTTGACAGGTACACATCAATGACAAAGTTGAGATTGCAGAAATCCGCTATTATGTTCTTCTAAAAATTGGGCAGAGACAAAAGGCTGTGGCTGTTATGTCACTCTATTCAGCACCCCATCCTCAACTGCTTGCGGAATCAAGTGGAATGTATTGGTCTATGCAACATCTTGGTGATACCCAGGTCATGGTGGTCGACATTCAAGCAATTCAGTCTTGTGTTGCAGTGATACCAGACCAACAGTATGGAAAGGTTCATCAGGATGGGACTGAAAAAGATCGTTGGTATCTTGGAGAGCGACCTGGTCTCAAGCTTTTGGCAATGATTGGTCTTGCAGAGCCAGATGGAGAGTCATATAGGGTAGTTAACCCTCTACAGTAGCCCTTGAAACACAGCATTGTACCTCAAGTACCTTGCTCGTATTGATGATGCTTTATCTTATCTTTCAGTTCCGGGCCGCAGATACCCGGTACCATTATAGCAGCGGATTTTGAGAAATCCCGGATCCGCTAGCTTGTTGGTACTGGCAAATCATGTGATTTCCAGCTTGTGAGCTCTCCTTCCACAATCACTTTGCGTGCACTGCCAAAGCAAAGGCCAAAGTGGTGGGCCTTTTCTCAACATCTTAAAAGGTATGATATTCGACTTCCAGTCTCATTCTTCTCTCATGGATGACAATCCCAGGCCAAATCGCCACCTCTCGTATACTGTTGTTGTCCAGTCAACTGAACCTGGAGACTTTGTATGTTGTTGATACAGCAATTTGAAACAAGGATTCACCATTCTATAGAAGTTTTCAGTCAATTTTGAAGATGTCAATCCTGGCCTGCCTTTACCGAATGTAACAGTTGACGCAAGGCCAGGTATCTCATATTCACTCATTTCAACTTCATCGACCCAACCAGACTATCCAACTCTGACTCCTATTGAAATTCTTCGTAGGCCAGCTGTTGTTGATATACCCTGCACACCCCCCAGAAGATTTCCCAGTCCCCTCAAGCTTCCCTGCCCCCGACGACTCTCTAGCAACCAGTCCAATGTTACAACTCATGTTTCAGAGACAGATCCCAATGCTTCACCCAATCGCCGTGATGATGCTTTGACAGCTACAGAGGAGGATGATTCATCAGTATTTGCACCTCAAAGTCCTCTGGACCCCATTCTACTGAGACGAGAGGAAGAGGAATCGTCTCCCGTGTCATCACTCAAAGCAAGTCACAGCCCAGATTCACTTAATAGCTTCAGGACCGGACTGAAGCGCAAATACGATGAGATTTTCCAGAAAGTTTCACTTGGGACACACAGCACCAGGAGCTCTTTGGTTCTCCACTAGGCTCTCCAACAAAGTACAAGCGTAGTCGTGGCAATCGTCGCTCTTCTATACCTTAAAGCGTCACTGAACCAAGCAATTTGTATTAGACAATTCATTCTTTGAATCTTCTATAATCCAGCTCTAGATCTACTTGTTGTACATCATAGATAGAAGCAGACTCTGCGTAGACCAGGTGTGAATTCGAGGACATGTCATGTGACATTGCTTTTTGCCTACCGCGATGATGAGGCAGTCAACCACCAAATGCCAGCTTTCACTTTCTGGATATGTTATGCTCATGGTTCGCATTGGCACCGGATGGTGTCAGAATACAGGTGAGCCAGCTCTTTCCTTTGCGCTTTGGCATCTTTGTCACAATGGGTCTCGAGCAAAGCATCGCGCTTATTTCCCAGACACATAATTTACATTGGTCTATATAGATTGGCTTTGAGCGAACCAACAAGCTCACTATTTCCTCTGTCCTCTACCATCATCTTCTCTCAGTGGCATAATGTCGTCCGACGATGATGTTGATGTATACCAGCAACATCACAATTTTCCCAACATGAGCTCGTCTCCTATGGGTCCTATCCATTTCCACCAGCAGTCTCAGCTTTGCAGAGATCCAGTTATCGATCCTAGTCTTCAACAATCTTCCTATTCTCGACCAACACCTGGGTCTTCCAAAAATCGTACGACATTGCATGCAACAAGATACGATACCATGGAGCTACAGCAGAAGAATATGGAGCTGAATACAAAGATTATTGGCCTCTATGAAGAGATTCAAATTCTATGAGATGAGAATGCTATGAATCGTGGCATCAAGTGCGTGTTCTGTTGAATCAGTGATTTCCTGAATTCATTTGCTTTTCTAGACGCTCTTATGACAAGCTTCTCGAAGTGATTTCAGCTCGAGGAGACGAAACTGTATCTATCGCTGCCAGTGCCACTAACCCATCCCTTGTGGTTCCCGACTTGCCTGTCCTCAACATGAATGATCCCAAATACCACGACACCCTATTCTTGTGGTACCAGGGACCTTGGCTGGCAATGCTTCAGTCAGCCAAGAAAGAGACTAATATCTCTGGTCCTGTCTTGGATGGTGATGCTACTGTCAGCCTGAGCTCCCCCAATATTCCAGCACCTCCAAACAGCTTCTCTCCTCTGGCACCTGGCAATTCCAAAGGCAAATCTCGTGCAGCGCAAGATATCAATGTCATGATGCGCTTTATTATCGACATTGACGGAAATATCATTGGAGGTCGCAGAGCCACTGAAATCCATGATCATCTCTATACCTGTTTGCAGGAACTCGTCAATCTAGGTGCTGCTCCTGTTAGCTGGAAGCAGGCCTCGCTATCGGCCAAGAAGTTCATGAACTATCACATGGCAACAAAATTTCCAGAACTCCAGTATTGCGCCGAAAATTGGAAGACACAGCGCCTTCTCACCAATCTCTATTCGAGCTTTTGTCAGAATCTGAATCTGAACAGCACTGGTGAACGCAGAACCAAGCGACAAAGGAAGACAACGGTAACCATCTTTATTCATATTATACGTTAGCTGATGAGGTCAACAGCATGCATCTAGCTCTGGTCCTTTGGCTTCACAGTCGACTTTAGACCAAGAAACTACACCACCAGAAAAAGTCGTACAGCCAGTTCAAGACAAGGCACCTGAAGGCTCAGAGAATGTCTTGCCTTCCAACGAACAGCAAGCTGGACCGCCCGAAGGCTTGGAGAATGTCACACCTTATGACAAAGAGCAAGCTGGACCGCCCGAGGGCTCAGAGAGTGTCATACCTTCCGACGAACAGCAAGCTGGACCGCCTGAAGGCTTAGAGAATGTTATACCTGCCGAACAGCCTGCAAACCAGCACCCACCAAATGGTCTCCATGCTGATATTCTTAAAATGGTACGCTTCCTTGTTGTATTTTTATTCTTTTTCTGATCGTCTCTTCCTCTTTCCATCAGATGAATCGCAATCCTCTGTAAGTAACTCCACCAATGTATCGATATGATTCTGAGACTGTTGCAGGTATGAGGGGGTTACACCCATGCATCACAAGGAAGATGCGCGCGATGAAGGAGGAGTTCAGCAACATGGAGAAAGAGTCAGCAAGACATACAAGAATCCAGATGCTCTTATGAAGGCTCCCAAAGACCCAAAGACTGCAAGGTATGTGATTTGATTTGGATGTCTATTCACCTGTTCATCATGTCTTTAGAGCTCTTTGCGCCCAAGACTGGGTTATTCAACATCCACGTGGAACCAAGAAAGAGTTCGACCTCTACTTTACGAATCTTCAGGCGACGGATCCAGTCAGTTACCAGGTCAGCATCATCACATTTAGTTTCTTGATCTTTGACTGACCCTTGTTGTTTCTAGCGCTGGAAAACTGCTGCTGAACCGTTCAAAGTTCCGAGGAAGCAGACAAAGAAGGATTAGTGTTAGAAGTGGGAATCAGTACCAGTCAGTCCCAAAGCGGACAACGAAAGGGCGGGGCAACTAGTCTATTGCGCCACAATTGTTATTTATGAATCAATTTTATTATATATTCTCATATATGTGCATTGACTGGAAAGCAAAAGGCAAGAGGATGCCGGTAAATAATTTCAATAACATGCCTTGATATGCCTACATATTGCTCCTTGAAGAATGTCAGAAACATTTACAATACTATATTTTGCTCGTCCAAATCTAGGAAATGGGAATTTTCATGATGCCAATCTAGGGCGATAAAGGTCTTAGATTTTCATATCTCCACCTTGACCCACATATCTGGACTTCTCACTGGGTTTCATGCCTCAGCCAAATTTTGCCCCAGTATCCGACCCGTATGGTAGCGGCGAGAAATATAATGTTTTTCTAAACATTTTTCCCAACATTTTTCGACTGGTTTTATTTGTTCCCACTGCAGTGATTGTGCACCGTTTGCAAACCCCATCACGGGGTGTTCCCACCGCCTCATATATTCACACGGTATTACGGCGAAAAGAAATAGATCAGAGTCGAATACTCAGATTGCTCGGTCTTTGTGAGAATATATACATGAATACACGTCCAGCTCATCGCTGTGCGTATTGCACCACAGTCTCTTGGCCGTGACGGTCATACTGATGTATTTTCCCACGTCGGAAGCTAGATAAAGTTGCTGCAAAATCATCAAGAGCCACATTTCTATGCCTCAGTATTCCATGTCTGGACGCTAGCCATACTCATGATACAATTGTATTTCTGCGACTCGTTTTTGAATGATCATGATAACGATGAACCATGACTGTATTATGGAGTAGCAAAGCTATCATCTACTTATCAAATGACTCTTTGGACTCTGAGACTACCTCCTCACAGGTTTTGGGATTAACTGAGAGCGTATTGACAGAGAAACACCATAGAAAAAGCTTGAAATTACCTGGATTCGCAGTTACAGGAGCATAGTAAAACCCCCGGGAAGAGAGCCCCGCGCTTTGTATGCCAAATGATCCGTTTTACATCATGTTTTCGGCCTCTGTGAGCAACTTGCTGTGGATCTGGTTTATTTATATGAGAGTCTTATGACATTGCTCAGAGCGCACAGTCGCATTATTCAGTATGTTGCCATGATTTGTTTCATTGTGACCTGCTGACTTTAGTGGCGCAAATGCCTCTCTTTTTGCCCCCCTATCGTTGTTCACCTTGCCTTCACTTCAATTGCCTTCAGTCAGACCTTCAACCCATTGGCTTCATTACTCCTCAATTCATTTGTAGTCTTCGAGCCATCTTCAATGCATCTTCATGCTCCTCAATTGATTCCTTGTCTTCAAGCTCATATTCAATTGATCTCTGGTCTTCAATCTGTCTTGAATTACCGCAGCAGACCATCACAGTAGTCAGTAGTAGTACTTGTAGATTTGAATATATTCAAATGTCATCAATTCAATCATCGCTCACAAGCGCGAAAATTTCAATAAAACTCTGTCAAGATTTTCATGATAGGACAGAAAGAAAGAAAGGATATGTAACATAAATAATCGATCTGTCAACACAAAAGAAGGCCTGACTTGTCTCGGATCACCATTTTTAAACCACTGTTCATCAGTATTTGCAGCGGCGGAATAAACTTGAAGTCAAACAAAGAATCCTTTAAGTCAAGTTGAAATGACTTCAAACTTGTGAGACTGTTCTCGGGTACTTGGTCATGTTGCAATACCCGGACAATGTGTGAAGCGGAAAGCTGGACTGCTTTTCTGGCAACCAGGGATAGATGCTGTAGAGATGGAAGAAAGGGCGAGATGCATGACTCAGTGGATCGATGCAACAAGTCGAAGAAGGTGTCTGTAATGATTCGATGTTCGTGCCTTGGATGTTCAGCGACAATCAAAGTGTCGAGGCATGGTAATGATTGAAGCAACGCGACCCATTGACTAAAATTCACGGGTATTTCTCTCCAAGACAGCATGGTAAGAGAGCATTTTGATCGGGTAATCAGTGATATGATTTGTGAGGTTGGAAAATCATATTCTGGTAGTGCACACTCCCGAAGAATGGATAAAGAGCTCAGGGAGGGAAAAGTAAACCCGGATAGGACAGGAATATTATGACTGGCGTCCCAGTCATTGACTTCGAGCGTCAAAGATCGGAGTGCAGAATGGGAAAGAGTGTCGGGTGGTTGAAGCGCAAATGTCGTTGGCCTTACGAGGGTAAGGCTGTCGAGCTGGACACACTGAGACAGAGAACCAACAGCATATATTGGCAACACCACCCTCAGGTTGTGAATTTGGTCCCAAGGCAACAGAAGCCGGTCGTGGGACCAACTGATGTCTGCTGTGTGAAGCCTGGGTGCATTCTTGAATACCTCGATAGCCCAGTCACTGTAGATAACTGGGAAAACAAGATGTTGTAGAAGTTGAAGCCGGCCTTTTACTGTGGGGAGTATCTTTTCCAAAACATCGAGAGTTCTGCCAGGAGCGTCAGGCTGTCCCGGGGCCACCCGAAACTCATGCCAACGATGCGACACTTCTGCCAGAAGCTGTAGCACATCCTCTATACCTGGATCTAGATGCCGAAACGTCAAGGTCAATGGATATTGTCCAGAACGTCCCAACAGGAATGTGACTGCATCACTCCATCCCTCCGAGCATTTGTTCCATTCTGTGTCTATAATAATCGTTGACCAGAGCGGCCAGGTCTCGAATGCAATTGGACGCCAATGAAAGCAGACCTGGCTGATAGCGAGACCAGGAATACTGATGCCCTTGTAACCAAATCGATTTTCTGCAGACACCTCGATGAAGATTTGTCGAAGAATCTCAGGTGGAACCTTCCGAATTGGGGCCACTAGAGATTCATATCCACTGACCTGACGCTGAATGATGTTATGATATTTTTTCAGCGAAGCATCAAATGGTCGCTGTGCCAGCTCGGTGTTCCAACATTGCAATTCCTCTCTGGCTGCAGAGACAATATGGGAGAATTCGAGGAATGGTGAATAGTCTGGATGGGCATTTCTGCGTAGTCTGGATTCCAGCTCATGCCACTGAGATTCCAGCTCCTTCCATTCAGATTCTGTGGCAATTTTTCGCTGAAATTTGTTCAACTTCGGACAATCGTGGCAGGGCGCCGAGGATTGAGACCTATGTATATGTCATGAGCATCAGCATGATAATGAAATAGAGCTCTGTACATTGCAAGGGGCCAGGCTTTGACTATTCTGTGTTCGTGTTGACGTACTGGGTGTCGGGAGCAGGGATCAGAATTCTTGGCTATGGGCGCTACGATTACTCAGCGTGTGAAAGATCACGTGGATCTGGTACGGCCGGACCACCTAGGACAATTCTCGCTGACATTATTCATATCAGACACTAACCCGAGTTGAAGGCTGGAACTTTCAAGACTCAAGTTGAGACTGAATATTCCCGATCGGTAGGATCACAACTCGCAAGATTCGAGCAGATATATTGTACATATATAGTTATGACAAATGGTTTGCTTTAGATCATGGGGTCCGTGGCGCTTCATCGGATATTACCACAGTATTCACCGGTATGTAGCAGCTGCGAGCGCCCAGATACGCCGCATATGACGGGGAATACTCATCACAGGCAGATATTGTTGTGGTGCAACGCGTCGGTAAATATGGCAATTGTATTAAGACAGGGAGGCCTTGTGATTCGGTTCAAGGCAATACTACATCTACAGATGTGACTATCACGGGCGCCGTGGGATAGGAACAACCCAATTCGCTGTGAAAAAGCTTGGCTGGCTGTGTGCTGCAGTCACTCTTCAAACATTCTAGATATTGTTAGTGGACACAGATGCGTGCTTCAATATGTAGCAGTTTTGGGCACCCAGATACACTGCATATGACGGGGAATACTCATCACAGGTAAATATTGTTGCGGTCCAATGCGTCGGTGAATATGGCAATTGTATTGATACAGGGAAGCCTTGCGGTTCAAGTCAGGTAAAACTACATCTACAGATGCGACTCAGAGTCAGGGGAGCTGTCGTTGGTTGATAGTGGCCAAGCCTAGGAAGCGCCGTTAGTGTCGCCAGTTTAGGAGTTTCTTTCGAAGTCCAAGATAAAGAAACCATCCAATCACTGTAAAAAGCTTGGTTGGCTGTATGCTGGAGTCAGTCTTCAAGCATTCTAAATATTATTGGTATACACCGATGCTTTGATTTGGATTGTGGGGTCAAGCTTCACTGCTAGTACCGCGTGCATCGCGGTCGTAAGGTGCTGACCGGCATTTAGCCACATCTTTCAAGCATATGTTTCAGCCTAGTGAACATTTCTGAGCGTCAGCGCTATTGAATGCGTTGTTAGAGGGTAGTCACCGAACCGCTTACTACTGATTCTTAAAAGCCAAACGACCTTGACATCCAGACTTCAGCGCTGGTAGCTTGACTCAACTTCATTCATCGACTGGTAAGACCTTACTCTCTTATTGAACTGTTGTTGACATCACTACAGGCTCGATTGCCCAACTCTGCACCTCATTTAACTTCACTCGCAAGATGCATCTCCGTCTTTCAACCTTATTTATTCTTGCTGGCCAGATTCCCATCGTTCTGGTCTCAGCGGCTCCCATACGCCGCAGTGTATCCATGTTCAACGATCCAAAGGATTCAGTGGTATGATCCATCATGTCCTCGGGCATTCTGAAGACTTACACTTCTTTCACAGAACTTGGATACTTGTCCTGGGGATAGATTTGTCAGCCTCACCGTCGGAAAATTGGATATCCAGTACTGCGAAACCCCTGCTGGAGCTGGAGAGCAGGGTTCCGTTCATTTTGCAAAGTGGCAAGATCATACCGGTGTTTTGAAGGTCTACAAGTCGGAGGCAGACTTCAACACAGAGCATCAAATACTGAAAGATGTGAGCCACGTTTTGGAATATCCCAGGTCACCTCCAATCTCATTCCAACAGCTGAAAAGACTGGACGCTGAGGGAAGCGCTGGTGGCAAACATTACGTTGTGATGCCCAAGGTCTCAGGACACACCCTTCTCAAAACTTCCTACTTTGAGGCAGCTTACAAGGCGGATGGAGCAGCTTACACAGGCCCTGAGTATCAAAATCCACATTGCTCCGAGTTGATCACCAAGGTACAATCACACCTCCTAACGGCCATGAAGGACTTCTACGACAAGACCAAGAAAGTTCACGACGACCCACACATGCGTGAGTTTCTCTGTTATTCTTATACAAAAGTACTGATGGCTTTGCAGGAAATGTATTATGGCCAGATACCCTGGGCGTTCCAACATTGATTGATTTCGGCGCTGTGTATTTGCCTCCCGGTGGGGACAATGATGCGGTCAGTCCTTGTTAAATTCAACAAGTATGGACAGAATAAATTGACCAGGACACCACAGAAGAACAAAGCGGCACTGGTTAGGATTGACTTTGTAACTGGATTCAGATTTGTAGCTAGCGCCAGGGAACAGTGTCGGCTAGCAGCCGCCGGAATTGGTGGGCAGCGTTTGAGGATTGGCATTAAAACCCCGAGTCCGAGTAGGTCTGGCTAGATAGACTTGAGTAATCTTTGGAAGTATTGCAAATTTGAATCTGAGCTCAGCCCTTGGTTGCATCAATCACTCTGACTGGAGTCTGACCCAGTGTCACATTCAATATCGTGTAAGTACTATGGTCCTGGATGAATTCATACCTATGTGGGTCCTTCAAGACCTCCCTGTGGGCCAGTGGTAGTGGGTTTGAAAGGATCCATACTACAATCATATGGTGACTATTCTTGAGTTCTCGTTGATGTCGGTTGCAACTTGGCTCACCAGTGTAATAAAGGCCGTCCTTCCGGCGGCAAGTACGAGTCCTCACTGAATGGTATTTCAACACAGCCAGACAAGATTGATCCGGAATACAAACAACAAGGCTGAGTACTACATAACTAGCAGAAACCCATGCAATGCACGGTTTACTGTCCAAAATGAGGCTTCCAAGTTTGGAACTTTGACATCAATGTGAGACCTGTGTCGGCTTTGCTAAAGGAAGATAGCTGGAGTGGTACCTGAGGACAAATAGTAGCTGTAAATAAATCACTTTCTACAAAAAACCTGAGCCTTCCTTATGAGAGCTATAAATGAATTGAGGCTATGGCAAGAGCTTGAGAAAGCCATGTATACCACCCATGAGACTTATTGAAAGATGATCGCCGGTCTGAATTCTCTGATCCAAAACCAAGCTAATCGTGTGATCCCTTTGATCTTTGTGCCTTGGACCCTAATCATAACCAGAGCAACTTGTGAGACCTGTGGTTAGCAAGACTGGTGAACCTGTTCCGTATTGATCATCCTCCTAGAAGACTGAAGCCAAGCAGAAAACTCAGTTGGGTCATCCAATGTGTCGCTTGTGATACACTGGTCAGAGCTGTATGTCGGCATATACATTGACCGATCCCAGAGTTGAACTTGAGGTCAATAAATAGCTCATTGGTTTCATTGTGAGCCTGCCACCAGAAGCTCAATATTGCAAGGCAAGAACAGCCTCATAAAGAAGGCTCAGTTTTTTTATATAAGGTGATAAAGTGATGAAGTGAAGATTCAAATTCTGGATGTTGTCATCAAATAGACCAGCAAAGACTCAAGAGCCCAGAGAGCGGCAAGCATGAATTCATGAGAGTATATAGGTATCCTAAATCTCTTAAAAGAGCTCACAAAATAGGAAGCAGCGATAAACAGAAAGACAAGCAAATGAGTCTACGGCCATTGCCGTGGTGGTGGTGTGAAAAGTATCAGATGACTATCCCCTTTTGGGACTTTGATGGCAGACCGCTGAATTTCGCTCCATCCCAACAAACGAGCCCAGACGTGGGACTCGTAAAAGGTGAACATGGGCAGGCAAGAATATTATACAGGTTGAGTGCTTATTTGTTGTCACATTGACCTGCTCTAGTACTAGATCACTCATATTCTTAAAATTTTGTCAAGTTTTCCTATGGTGCTGTTTGTGCGCCTGAAGCTTTATTGCTCTTCGGACTGGTTGCTTTGTTTTGGACTAGAACCAGTGTTCTCCAGTGCCACATTCAATCATATGCTGATGGCTCCTTTGTTCTTGGTGGCTTGGCATCTTTTGTTTTCAACCCCTTGAAAGACTTCAGTTTCTTGCATGACAGTCTGATTCCTCGCTGTCTTCCCTTTTCCAAGTCTACTTTACCACTCTTCCTGTGCCCTTTCAAAATTAGCCCTCGAACATTTCTTTTTGTCTGTGTCTGTTTTCATTGTCGTATTCGTGCAAGACTCAGAACTGCCTCAACATTGTGTCAAGCCCTGGATGTTTCCTTGCAATTTTCAAGGTTATACATGAGGAACTCCTTCCAAAATATTCCTGCCAGACCCTTTAATGCACGAATGGTACCCTGACCTTCTTGTATGTTGAAAAGGGGCCACAGTCAAATTTCTTTCGGTGGGTTCAAGGTACGAGTTCCGCAATATGTCCGTAATCCTATCATTTGCTTAACAGTCTTTGATCAGATTCGGTCCATGGCTGGAATCCCAGGAGAATCAGTGTAGAGCATCGGACGATTGGCAATCGCGAGTCATTCGCACTCGTGACTCGCGAGTTTTGAGGTTAGAAAAGCTATATTCGTACTCGTGGGATAATTGTACACCAAATACTCGTACTCATGAGTAGGAGACTCATAAGTAGCAAATACATTCATGAATATCACAGACTCATGGATAATCATAAATAAAGTAATTGTAAGTATTTGCAAATGAAATTGTAGATATATTCATCATCCAGAGTAAGAGTCATAGATTTCAATGACAGGAGGCATGTCCGAGTTGGTGTCAGATCCACTGTCAGAGTCAGAAGGTTCAGAAGTGTCATCCAAGTCCACAATGACACCTTCATCAACTCAGGAGGAAGACTCTACTTAGTCTGAGTATTTTTCAAGTGGCAATAGACTTGGTTTAGTGCTAGCTTGTGTGACATTTTGTGACTAATTGTATGAGTATTTAACAAGTACTCGTACAAGTAATCCAGTAAGTATTTGAGTTTTTTCCGTTCTCCAAAAATCCAAACTCGTACTCTTATGAGTTTGGACTTGGTCCGAACTCGCACTCGCGAATATACAAAACTCGCAAATTTTCCCACGAGTTTATTCGCCGCAACTCGTGAATAACATCCAATCGTCCGATGCTCTAAATCAGTGTCCCAGTGCAGTGGAAATATGTGCTTCTCATTTGTAAGGTACATCTTGTTCCACTACAGTCTCAAATTGAATAGTCATGTAAATTGTACAAAGCAATGAAAAGTGCATCAGAAAAATGTACATTTACTTTTTGCGCCTTTTTGCGTATTTTTGCGTGTGTACAAGCGCAAAAGCGGAAAAAAGCGGGGGAAAGCGCAAAAAAAAGCGCAGAAAAGTGCAAAAAGTAATTGGACACTTTTCTGATGTGGAACAAGAGCTCCCATGCCCAATGGAAAGATGAATATCCTGAAGACTGCATGTCCTGAGGCTGTGTGGAAAACGAGACATGACGGACCAAGAGTCCGGTGGCACGCGTCAAAAAGTCAACAGATCGGGGCTGCCTGCTAGAAGAAGGCTGTCATTAATACCAGGACGAGAAATGGCGGAAAATCTGACCGTATAAAAGATGAATTGAATGTCAAATGACAGGCTCTAAATTGCTCGGTGACGGCAGAAAGCAAGCGCAAAGGCCGCCGGCAGATAAGATAACGCCGGATGACGTGTGTCAGGCCATGTCACATCTCTTGTCACAAACCTGCAAACCGATTTTCGACCGTCATCCCGTCCAAGCCCTTCATCCAACGGAATGTTGTCTTTCTTTCGGTTTTACCATCGAAAATCCCCAGTCGGCGGGAAATACGAAAGAGAATTGCGAAATACGGTCCCGAGAAGCATGCTGCATCGCAAAGAAAAAGGTCACCACCAGCTTCCAAGATTTTCGTTCTCGTGTCTGGACGAGGCGGAATATGCTCTCAGCAGCATTTAGCCTTACCAATATCCACAAAACGCAGATGCCGTCTCCGAACCGCAGCTCCTGATTCATTGGCCCATAATTGCATTTGCAATGTCCCTATCTTTGCAACCGTTTTCCCGATCCCCAGTATGTCCAATTATCCCAATTTTATCTTCAATAGCTGACGACTCGTTTGCTTTTAGTCTCGTTCAGCAGAACGTGTCCAAGCTCGAAGCGGAACCCTTTCGCCAGCCTCGACGAATTGGGCGCTTTAGTCGACCACAGCGGAACCCTGGAGCTTCTATATCCCTCTAGCCTCTACCTCAGCCCTCAGATTGGCACCGGCTAGCCTTTTTAGCCCGTTGTCGTCGTTCATGGCCTCGGTCTCATTATGGCGCTGGAGATCTAGGGATCATCGAATGGGCGGTAGCGCCATCCGGAGCATGGTCTGCAGTACGTGTATTGCTCATTCAAATTCTCTCTTTGCTCACAGTCAAACCAGACAGATTTCCCTGCGACGTTTGCCTCGAATATCGTGCACGTGACTACACCGTCCTCGAAATGTTGTCGCCATAGGCGCAGTTCTCGGTTCTACAGCTCGAAGCTCTACAGTGCTCTAGCATACCATCTTCTTCATCAATCATGACCGCCGCTCGCCTGTTATCTATCACCGTGCCGTCGATAGGGCTGGTTTGCTTAGAATAAGCCTGGAGCGAAATCGGTATGAATTCTTTCCATCTACAATGTTCTACTGACAGCAAAAAGTTGTCTAGCATACCCAAGACATTGATCAATGCCACAAATTGTCCTTTCAATCCCTGGTTCTCGCGCTGCTGCTCGTCACACGCCGAAAACGCAATTTCGACACTTACATCTCCAAATTTGCACCAGCCGACTTTGCGCTCATTCGAAAAGCATCGCAGAGGAATACTCCATCACTAGTATAAGCGTCCCCGGATTCGGAGAAGGTCGATATTTCGACTTTTCGTCACGCCAGCATCTCGTGATCAACGCTCTAGAGACCAGTAAGCCAATTCAACTGATGTTCTGTGCTCGTCTCGTTGCGCGAAAACTTCCAGTGAGTTTCCTTACTCCACAGCTACTGCTTTGGCTGAATTTTCGGCAGTGCTCACTGTGTCTCGCTTCACGATTCTGGTGCTCGTCGTTCGGGTACTAGCTACCATATGACTATTTAAGACTCCATGTACGTATGATGATATTCCCGAACCGTTCTGCGCTTATAGACAGTTATTAACGTTCGTGCGCGGGATCTCACCACCACTCGACCAGCTGCCGCGGCAGCCATCAGCTCTTGCATCCAAGGTTCATTGAGGAGCCAAGAACACTGGGCCATGTTGGGCTGATCAGAGATGAGATGCAGAAACTGTGCTGTTGGCGTTACACTGGTGGGAGATGAAAAGATCCGAGAAGAGGACGTGATCAAACAATGCACCGTTGGCTTCGACGGCCGAGTTCTTCGTTTCTCGACGGCTTTTCAGGGGAATCATGCATTGACGCATTTCACCCATCCAGCCGTGAAAGCTGTCGCCGACGAAACTATTATCCGGTATTACCGACTCAGTGCGTTCATCCAGCGCATTCCCCGATGTTTGAGTCTCCACTTCGACTTCTACTGCTGTACAGAATGTCGAAGACGTTGGAGGCTGTCTCAATGAGGGATATCTCTTTCGGAAATGGGCACCGTGGAGACGAAAGCAGACAACGAAGAGAAACAGACAACAAAGAACTTGGATGACTGACGACCCTTGCCATAAACATCCTTCCTCCAATCGACCTGTTGAGTCGCTAAAGCCGGCAGACGTGGGATAGTAAACGCCGATGCCACCACAAACCCGCATGCACCTTTATCCGAAAACCCCTCTTTGCTTTTCATGCGACATATCGCCGTGATACATCGTTACCTAGCGTCCATCATTCCGATTCCGATTTCAACGCCCGTCTCCAGAGCTCGCCGTTTCTGGCTCACGATTTCCCTCAATGCTGCGGACAGACCATTCCTGTCCCGACGAAGCTGGAATCTGTTCTTTTGCTCGTCGTCTCCCACGGCAGGAGAGCGTCCGTTTGAGCCTAAAATCATCAATCACCAGTACTAGCACCAATTAACGACATATTGCTGCTGTTCACCTTTATTGGTATGGGGAAGGAAGTTTGCTGTAGCAGTTGTCGAGAGGCTGATGTAGAACGGCAGGAAAGTCAACACACGAAGAGGCGAAGAGTCTTCGGGGCATTGTTACACAATTGACAAAGTTGAATATGGCCACTTTCCGAGGCGATATTGTTGTCCTGCGATCATTGGAGCTCTTGGGAGTTTCCGGGAAGAAGGGATGATGCAGCATGTAAACCTGCACTTATTGGTATGAGATAGCCTCGCAATTTCCTATAATCAGTTATTCTTGGTCTTCTCATTGCTGAATACCGCTGCTCTCGCTGCCAGTGTCAAGCGAAGCGGTTGAGCTATTAGTAGTATCAGTCATCACGGCGACGTGTTTAGATCACGCGCTGGGAATATCATCTCGGCCCGACCCGCTAGCCGCCAATGGTGACCAAACACGAGACTTCGACTCGCAAAAAATGCTATATAAATGCCGCACTTCGAGTATTTACCGCCAATTGACCTATTGCTTACTCTGGTGCAAGTTGAACCTCTCCAGGTCTGACTGATGGCCATGCGGAAGAGAACAGGCATTGTAGCTGGACATCTTTGCTCAAGGATCACGATGAAGGTGATTGATGACTGTATTCGTTACTCTTGGGAAAAAGGCCCCAGACAAAAATGTATACATACTCAAAGAGTGAAGAGTAGCAAAGCTATCATAATATCGACTATTTACTCTACTTATCGAACAGCTTCTTGGACTCTGGGACTCCTGGGAGTCCTTGGTCAGTCGAAATTGGAGAAACTGATAACCTGTCAGGACCTTGATGGTTGGAAACAACTTAAACTTACATCGCGTAGCGGTCGTTGGTGCATATTTGGACTGAGAAAGATTCGTAGATGGACGTTCGACTACCTCCTGAGAGGCTTTTGGAATGACTGTGGGCTCGTCAACACAATGCTACCAGAGAAAATAAGCTTGAGCCTACCTGGATTCGCCGTTACGGGAGCATAATAAGAATGTGAAACATTGGGAAGGGATATCCGGGTTTCTCTCCTAGGGTTTTACGCATGTAGCGCCGGCGAACAAACCAAGCGACTGCGCAAACGAGCAATGCGACCCCGATGAGTGTTCCAACTACAATACCTGCAATTACACCAGAGGGCAGAGATGGGTCCCAAATTCTGTAGTAGACTGTACGCACAGGGGATGGAGCCTTGGTTTTGTCAAGGAAATTCTGTCAAAAGCTATGAATGAATATACGAGCTGGATGGTGTGGCTCCTGATACGGTGAAAACATATCTTAGTTTGTTCGTGGAGGAAATTTATCGATCTGGCTCACGAGATGTTCACAGCTTAGATGAAATAGCTGGGTAATTTATTAGCATAAAGAGAATGATGAAAAGAGAATGAATGTACCCTGGTACTACATCGGTCATCGGCACAGCCGTCGTCCACAAATTGGTGGCGACGTGCTGAGCCAGTTCATAGCTTTCCCCGGTAACGTTGTTTTTTAACTCGATGTTGAACATAACGGGGTTCGAGCCATCGACTTCCGGTATCCAGTCAATACGCGCAAGGCCATTTGACAGAATGATTGGTTCGAACCATATGGAGCGTCGAGGATGAGACATAGTACTGGGAGGCAGAACAGCGAACTGTGATACTGAAAGTCAGTTCCAAATCGAGAAGATTTCAAATAATAACTACATGGATAGAGCTCTGCACCCAAGTGTCATTTTCATTGAAATCATGATGAGGTCGTGTTCGGGAAACAGGTCTTAAGGTACTCGAAAGTCGGATTTCTTTTATATTCAATGAAGCATTACGCGAATCACGAACTGGCGTGTCGCAGCTACTGCGCAACCGACACGAATCCAAGATGTAATGAGTAACGGCGACGAAGACGCGAAACTTCAGTCCCGATTCAACTATGTCTTGTCGTTGTGAATTCATGGTTATTCAATGTGTTGAAAGCAAAGAAAACGAGCCTATGAGCAACCTGTGAGGATTCAAAGCCCATTTCAAGGTTAATATAGCCGATCCCGCTTTTCACACGCCGAGTGGAGCCATTCTAATGTTTTGTGATCTGATTTGATGCAAGTTGAAGTAGGCTGCGGAGATGCCTGAAAGGCCAGGACAAGCTAATATCCTCAGCTCTGATAGAGCTCTTTCCATATCCGAAGAGGGTTCGAGAGTCAGTAAAAAGCATCGAGGAGAGAATGGAGGACATCATCGGCGGCGCCACAGGACCTCGAGATTCTCGGCAGTTACCGTACGGCAATATTTATGGTATGTGGTCAGACAAAAAATTGTACAACGCTGTACCAGGTTGTCCTTTGGGAATGCAGAAGCAGAAACTCGAGCAACTATGCTCAAAGATTTATTGGGCGAGATATCTTGAACCTGTGAAAGGGGAAATTTCGGCCATAGTCCAGCAGTGCATTTCCTGACCGCAATCTCAAGCTTCTCACAGAGGATAAATCAGCGAGAGAACCATCTTTGCAACGTCTTTGACGCGGCTGACACGGTAATCGGAAGCGAGAAGCGGATCAAACCGTTAGGCGGAACTCGGCATCAAACGTCACGCCAAGTCACACCGCTCGTCACAAACCGCCCGCTATTATTTCTCCACCGTCGTCAGCTCTGGCTTGCTCAACCAGCGAAACCCTTGCATCTCTCAATTAGGAACAATATATACAGGAGATTCACGCGCTCCTGCTGATTTCCGCCGAGAAATGCGCACCCCAAAGCCAACGAAAAAGATCAGACCGGTTTCTGGTGGACCAGGTCTTTTGGTCTAGCTTGGACAATATCAGCGGCATGCGGAATTGGGCGTCAAGGAGCGAAATCATTGGAATCCGGCGCGACATCTATTGCTGGCGCATTGGTCGTATTGTCTCCGACCCCGGTCGCGCGCTGGGTCGCCGAAAGGCTACAGGAGGCCTTGGTCAAGCCATGTTGCTCATTCAGCAATAGTATGTCTCCAATTCTCTATTGTCTGCCCCAGCTAACGACCTCTCGCCCGGAAAGTCCAGTTAGCGCAAAGATGGGATGGAATTGTGTCGTCGCTGCGGCTATTGGGCACAAATGTTCTTTATCGATCTTTTCTCTGACACTGGTGCGTGACAGTTCATGTTTGCCTTATCATGAACCTTATTCAGAGCGTCCAGGGACCGTACCGACCACGACCACGACGTTTCGTGCTCTTTCACGCCCCATTTTGCTCTGAGCGGACAAAGTCTGAGCTCTTGGGCACGAAAACTGTCTTCCGTTAGCCCCAGCAGTTCACACCCATTCTACAGCGTCACAAGAGCCTTATTCAAGCCTTCGAGCACCGCCAGCGCCTCACGACGCGGCCCTTTCATTGCTCTTTTGCCAGAAATCACCATCACCCGAATTTCGAGTTTTCTTGCTGACCAGTCCCCGGTGCACAGCTTATCCCGGTCCAATTATAGGCTAAATGGCCATCTGAACGACCTTGTCCATCTTCGAGATCATCGCCTTCGAAGCGCTGCCGAATTCGACCTTTTTGTGTTCATGCTTTCCGCTACTGAACATGCAAAGGACGGCAAATGGGAGGCGAGACAATCATATTCAACGTCTCTAGGCAAGTAAATCTCTTCTCCTTATTGTCTCTTGTCTCATAGAAACCTGTTCCAGTTTTATCAACAACGTCGCCTCGCAGCCTTGTGCACGTGATCTTATCGTCGCACAAATGTCTTCACCACGACTGCATCGTGAGGTCCCCCTTCTCCGTACTTCTCATACTTTGAGAATAACCCGAAACTCGTCAACCAGCGCTATCTCCGCCCAACTGCAACCGCCACTGCAGTCGCGAGGTCTAGAGCGTCGACGTCAACAAGGCTCAAGGTAAGGTATGACTTTTTCTGCTACGAAAGCTTCTCCTGATGACAAGAAGTAGCTCGGTACCTCCTACGATCAATCTCGCTCATTGGTGTTACCCTAGCGTCTCCAACGTCAGTGGTAGCGCCGATATCCCAAAATCACCTTTCTTGATTCTATATCTCCAAATTCTACCCAATCTCTGTCGCAATGCCTTTAGAATCATTCTGCGACACCTCTCTTCTGGCAATATCAATGTTGCCCCATTTGAAGAGGGTCAAATTTTCAACTTTATGGAGTGGCTCGATTCAACTGGTACGACCTTTTTCATTGTGAATCTATTTATACTCACGAGGTGCAGCCGGGTTTGAACCCACCCAGAGATGTTGAGGTTCCCATCTCCGTGCGCCGTTGCTTAACGTCTCCGTACCAACATCTCCGTCCCCAACATCTCCGCCTCCGACATCTCCGCCCAACCCCTCCGCCGTCAACATGTCTCATTGGGTGAGAGTGCGATACTGATGGAGTAGCTGTGGCGTAGGCGTTGTAGTATTATATCTGGATCAATATATTAGTTCTTTGAGCTCTTGCGGTATTTATGCCTGGTTATCCGCTCGGTGATGCTGAGTCTCACGATTATCGGAATTCTGGTTCCGGCTCAATGGTCAGCCTCGCGAGGGATGTTGAATTCCAATTCGTAATCGCAATCACAACTCGATTTGTTGAAGCCGGATTGCCGAAACACGTGTCAGGCCCATTCCACGCTGTCGGGCGGGAACTCTTCGTTGCCCCGAGCTTTCCAAAGCCCGCTCTCAGACCCGTCTTTTCCTATTTAGGTCATTGGCGCTGGCGATCAAGTCTGTTTGGCCGAAAATAATGCAGTAAAATATTGTCAAGAAAATGTATCCAGTGAATTCTACAAATACATTCACCTGTATCTGTAACTGCCAGGACAAGTAATGCAAGAAACCATAGAAGATTAAGAGCAGAAATAGCTGATCGAGGACAGAGTTGAACCCAACTTACGCGTCGATGGGACACGCGTTTCGGCAACCCGGCTTCAAACGAGTCGAGTTGCGATTGCGTTGGAGTTGAAGGACCTATAGGCCACGAGGTCCGTCTTCAAGTATCTTTTTTAGTCCAAAAATACAACCCAGACTCCCAATTGGGAAATGATGGCCCGACAATGTGAATATGATCGTCACATTGACCAATGTTCTTTGGCCAGTATCAACGTGTTACTGCGGCGAACGACTCGTGCATTTCAACTGTCAATGTCAGCTGACATGGCCCATCTTTGGATTGACAGACCCTTGCGATTCTGACCCTCCCACGCCTCTTTGTCTCCCGTCTACTGCAATCATGGCGCCCAAAGACCAAAAACCGTCACTTTTCCAGCGCGCCAGGCGGCATCTCCCATTTCAAAAGAAAGAGAAAAAAAAGGATGCCTCAAGATCAGCCAGCCCAGCCATCCCAGAAAGCTCTTCGGGTCCTAGCGGTCAATCTGTCGATGACGAGCCAGTAACAGCTCGTCAGACGGCCTTGGGACTCGGTATCAGAAAAGCTGCACAAGTTGGAATCACAGCTATGGGAAGCCCGGCAGTCAAAGCAGTACCAGTGGCTTCTGGGTTAGGTTCAGCTGCTATGTCATCCAGAGCCGGTCCGCAGCCGGTCACCGCTGTCATGCAGTCATCACCATCAACTGATAATCTGGCGATCGCATCCGATACTGGAAAAGCACTCGAGATGGCCAGAAATGAAGTTGATTCAATCCCTGCCCCACCCCGTTTCATCAGCATTCTTGGGAAAGTAGAGAAATTTGTCAACATTGCTGGTGGCTTTGCAGAGGTTTGGAGAATGACTTGCGATGAATTTGTGGTTGATGATTTTTGCAATTTAGATCCATCCTATTGCCAAAGCTGCTGTGACAGTGATGTCAGGCACCATCAATGTAAGTATGTCTCAATATTTCAGACTAATCTTTGTGACCATCACCATAAGATTTTCACGCAACATGCAAAGGATGACCAGAATCTTTGTGATCTCTTGAAAACCATGGAAGACCTCTTTGAATTTGTACAAAATGCACAGCCAGCAGCAGTGACTGAGTTACAGAGAAAGACCCTGCATCTCATTCTGGAACAAACTCTTGAATGTGCAACAGTCATTCGAGAGTACACCAAAAAGTCAAAGAACTTTGGTATGTCTGACAGTCTTGCACATATATTGAGGATGTTATTAACATTTTGCCTTGCACAGTGGTTCAGGCCATCCAGATGGCTCTTTCAGACATGAGCGAGCAGTTCAGGGTTTATACAGAAACCTTTTCTGCCCTCAAGAAAGATTTCATGGACAAAACCAACCTTGTCACTGGCATCAAAGTGCTGCATATATCAGCTCAGCTTGAAGATATTGGTAAGAGCTCATCATTTCTCAAATACTGGCATGTGTAACATAATACAGGCATTGAAAATGTACTGGATGATATGCCATATGCAAAAGGAGCATCATATCAACCAGAGAAAGGTTGCCTGCCAGGCACCCGTCATGATATCATTCAGGAGATCATTGACTGGGTGTTCAGTCCTGATGGAGATGATACAAAGCCAATCTTCTGGCTGAATGGGTTGGCTGGAACAGGAAAATCCTCCATTTCACATACTATTGCAGCACAGATGAAGGGATTGGGCCGTTTGGGGTCCTCATACTACTTTGACAAGGCAAATCAAGCTGAGCGGAAGCCAAGCAATATGTTTAGCACTATTGCCCGTGGCTTAGCTGATTTTGACCCCTTGTGGGAGAAGGCCCTATACCAAGTAGTCAATGCCAATAGAGAACGCCGGACAACACAATCAATCCAACTACAATTTGAAGAATTCATATTGGGACCAACAAAGCTGTTCACTCCCATTGGTCCAGTGGTCATTGTTATCGATGCACTGGATGAAAGTGGTGATGCTTTGTCCCGGAAAGGGTTGCTCAATACCCTCAGTACTCAAGCTCACAATCTTCCTTCCAACTTCCGCATTCTTATCACATCTCGTACTGAGGATGATATTCACACTGCCCTGTTTAATACACCTCTTGTTCTCTTCAAACCAATGGACAAGATAGAGGTGGCAAGTACCAATGCTGATATCAAAGCCTTCATAGAACATGAGCTATCTCCCATGGCTGGCAAATTTAATGAAAAATGGGCTGGAAATACATGGCTATTCAGGCTTATTGAAAAATCTGACAGATCATTTCAATGGGCCTATGCAGCATGTCAGTTCATTCTGACAGACAATGGCAGTGGTCTCTTGCCAACAGAGCGTGTAGAACACCTCCTGGCCAGTGGGTCTGGGCTTGATGGACTATACATAGAGATCCTTCACCAAGCATATAAAAATCCTTCAACCAAACTCTATGCCAGATTCTCAGCAGTCTTTGGACGCATTTTGGCTGCAAAGGAGCCACTGACACTTCCCACACTGTGTGAGATGCATCCCAGTGATGATTCAGAGTTTGAGGATGTGGTTGCCCTTATCATCCGTCCCTTGGGTCCACTTCTCAGTGGTACAACAGATCCAGCCATTCCACTCCACCCATTACACACTTCATTTCGAGATTTCTTGGAGAATTCAGCACTTTCTGGGAATTTCTTTGTCCCCAGCCATGACTATGAAGCTATCATGGCACAAAGTTGCTTCCGGATTATGAAGGAGCCTACCACTGGTCTTCGATTCAATATCTGGGACCTGGAGACATCTTATCTCCCGAATCAGAGAGTGCCTATGACAGATCATCGAAAGAATGTTATTTCACCACAACTCTCCTATGCTGTCCACTTCTGGGCTCAACATGTGAAGGCTGGCATTTCAGATACTGAGGTTATTCTACAACTCAGCTACTTTATGAGAGTCCAGTTTCTTCATTGGCTAGAAGTCATGAGCTTCAGGAATGACTTCTCTATTGCTACCAATGCTCTGTATCTGCTTGGTGCAGAACCCAAGGCAAGTCACTCTTAAAATAAATATGTATCTATATATTCTGACATTGGATTTATATTGGCCAGCTAAATCAAGAGCTACAGAGTGTCATACAAAATGGAAGGAGATTCTTGGCTGCATTTGCTAGGCCAATTTCACAGAGCGTCCCTCATATCTATCTCTCAGCATTGTCTTTCAGCCCATTGACAAGTTGGATAAAAACAAATTTTGGTCCCCAATATTGCCAAACTGTCACACTGTCACAAGGAGAACAGACTCATTGGGATTCAGCCTGGAATGTACTTGAAGGACACACATCTCCTGTTGTTTCAGTTGCATTCTCTCCAGATGGCGAGCACATTGCTTCAGGGTCATATGATTGCACCATTCGTGTTTGGAGTGCAGCAACAGGTGCTACAGTGGTTGGCCCATTTGAGGGACACACTAACACAATCAGATCAGTTTCATTCTCTCCAGATGGCCACCACATTGCTTCAGGGTCAGATGATCACACCATTTGTGTTTGGAGTATAGCAACAGGTGCTACAGTGACTGGCCCATTTAAGGGACACACTGCCTCGATTGCATCAGTTGCATTCTCTCCAGACGGCCACCACATTGCTTCAGGGTCAGATGATTGCACCATTCGTCTTTGGAGTGCAGCAACAGGTGCTACAGTGGCTGGCCCATTTGAGGGACACACTGAATCGATCACATCAGTTGCATTCTCTCCAGATGGCCACCACATTGCTTCAGGGTCAGATGATCACACCATTCGTCTTTGGAGTGCAGCAACAGGTGCTACAGTGGCTGGCCCATTTGTGGGACACACTGCCTCGATTGCATCAGTTGCATTCTCTCCAGATGGCCACCACATTGCTTCAGGGTCACATGATTGCACCATTCGTGTTTGGAGTGCAGCAACAGGTGCTACAGTGGCTGGCCCATTGAAGGGACACAATAACTTGATCACATCAGTTGCATTCTCTCCAGATGGCCACCACATTGCTTCAGGGTCATCTGATCACACAATTCGTGTTTGGAGTGTAGCAACAGGTGCTACAGTGGCTGGCCCATTTGAGGGACACACTGGCTCGATCAGATCAGTTGCATTCTCTCCAGATGGCCACCACATTGCTTCAGGGTCATATGATCACACCATTCATGTTTGGAGTGCAGCAACAGGTGCTACAGTGGCTGGCCCATTTGAGGGACACACTGACTGGATCACATCAGTTGCATTCTCTCCAGATGGCCACCACATTGCTTCAGGCTCATCTGATCACACCATTTGTGTTTGGAGTACAGCAACAGGTGCTGCAGTGGCTGGCCCATTTAAGGGATACACTAGCCCAATCACATCAGTTGCATTCTCTCCAGATGGCCACCACATTGCTTCAGGGTCATATGATCGCACCATTCGCGTTTGGAGTACAGCAACAGGTGCTACAGTGGCTGGCCCATTTAAGGGACACACTGCCTCGATTGCATCAGTTGCATTCTCTCCAGATGGCCACCACATTGCTTCAGGGTCAGATGATCACACCATTCGTGTTTGGAGTGCAGCAACAGGTGCTACAGTGGCTGGCCCATTTGAGGGACACACTGACTGGATCACATCAGTTGCATTCTCTCCAGATGGCCACCACATTGCTTCAGGGTCAGATGATCACACCATTCGTGTTTGGAGTGCAGAAACAGGTGCCACAGTGGCTGGCCCATTTGAGGGACACACTGCCTCGATTGCATCAGTTGCATTCTCTCCAGATGGCCAGCACATTGCTTCAGGGTCATATGATTGTACCATTTGTGTTTGGAGTGCAGCAACAGGTGCTACAGTAGCTGGCCCATTTGAGGGACACACTGACTGGATCACATCAGTCGCATTCTCTCCAGATGGCCACCACATTGCTTCAGGGTCAGATGATTGCACCATCCATGTTTGGAGTGTAGCAACAGGTGCTACAGTGGCTGGCCCATTTGAGGGACATACTCACCGGATCACATCAGTTGCATTCTCTCCAGATGGCCACCACATTGCTTCAGGGTCACATGATCGCACCATTCGTGTTTGGAAGTCCTCACAAATCTCATCTGCTGATTGTAAGCTTCTCCTGCTGATTCCAATTGGGTTAGGGTATATTGAGAACATTTTTTACAGATCATCACTGGCCATTGCTGGCCAAAGACACCTTAACAGATGGATGGATTCTGGGTCAGAATGAGGAACTCCTTCTTTGGATCCCTCCAATTCATCGTGACAGTCTGTATCATGCAGCCGAAACCCTTATCATTGGCAAAAATGCAACAAAGCTCAACTTCAGCCAATGGGCTCATGGAGATGCTTGGACCCAGTGCCACACCCCCATCATGGTCTAGTTTTACATCTCCTTTTGTACTTCTATGTAATCTTAAATGACATGGTTTCACATTCTGCACAGAATCCTAAATATATATGTACATTGAGGATTATACATGGATCTGGATCTCATCATACTATAGTTTACAATGTCACGCCTCATGCTTCGCTGAGGACGTACCACATAATGCTCCTGGTTCTTGGATCATCATAGAAGGGCTTCTGGATTGTATGGCTGCAGTCCATCATTGTGAGGTCATAGTATGTCCACTGGTAGTATGAAAGATCTGGAAGTAGCGCCCTAGTTCATCAGTTTTCCCCATTGACCTTTATCTTTTTCTACATTATTACTTCTACTATTCCTTTCAAGCTACACAATACATTGATTTCACTGTAGTCCTTCTAGTTCCTTTCTGGTCATCAGTCTACAGATACAAGTCTGAGTCATCCCAAAGCCCTCAAGAAAATCTGACCAAAGAGGTGTCTATCCACCATGGTCAGCGCCACATAAAACGGCACAACGAATAAGCCTCTATCTTTCTGTGAAAGATCCCGCTGTTGGAGGACTTGAGAGCAGCTTGAAACAATAAGCACTGGGGTATATACACTATAGAACCTTTCAGCAACAGGTGATACAGGTGAATCTAGTATGAAGTTCAAACAAGATGTATGTCATCCAGTGTGGCCCAAGGTGCTGAGAGGAATCATCCTGGAAGAGCTAGGTGTAATATCCAGAGCACCAGTAACAAAAATGAATCAGTAATATCTGAAGTGATACCATACACAATATACCCAAGCCCAGACAGCACTTCATCTCCACATCAAAATACTTACATGTCTAGACAATGATTTCCATTTGCCCACTGGCTTGCTTCATTGTGGATGGAATATTGCTCCAGCTGTACAAAAGGCAAGGATTTTCAACAAATGCTGGACTCTATGGAGTCGCCCTTGGGATTTCATCCCATATTGGTCACGAGGATACCAAGCAACAGCAAGCAAATTACAATCTACAGGGCATAATCAGTGTGTCAAAGAGACTGAGGTGATGGAGTCATACTGGTGATTATGCAGTTGTTGTTTCACATTTCTCTCACAGGACCATGACTGTTAGCCTCCCAAGATCCAGAGCATAGGCCAAGCTTCATAATACCAGGACTGTTGAATAGGTGTCCAGACTGGGATGAGCACAATTGTTCAGCATAAACTTGGCCACCAATCCCCTCAATAGTTGTGACAGCAAGCAAAGTATGGTTGTACTAGTGGTATAAGACAGTGTTCTGAGCAACCTGAGCAAGAAAATAAACTCACCCGGTGATAGGGCTGGAAACATTCCACCCTCTCTTTTTGGCTTTTCTAGCAATTAGACCAGTCTTTCCTGATTACGAATACAGGATATTACAGCCTAGAAAGGAGATCCGACTTGTCTAGAAGATACTAGAAGGGAGCATCGAAACCAGGAACGACTCTAAGAAGGACGTAGCAGTAGCCTGTGGCCAGGCTCTGCTACGATACTCGACAGAGTTTGAACTAAACCAACGTGGAGGTTTGCTAGTAAACCTGCCATAAGCATGCTTCGTTCTCAGTAATTCAGGATATCTGCAACATTGGTTGAAGCACAAACAAGTCGTTCGAAGGAGATTCGATAGAAGGATACAAAGAGATGTTATAGAAGGGACGCAGCAGGACAAGGATTTAGGACTACGAGGGAACTGGCTTCGTGCAGTAGTAATTCACTTCACAGCGATCCAGCCCGATATGGACATACGATGGCGAAACGATCTGAAGAGACAGCCCCCGAATAGTGTGCCTGGAACAAGTCATGCTGTCCGGCAATCTGGTAGATGTCTCAGCAAATGCCAAGAGCTCACTCAGCAACCATGCGGTCATTTCTAATAATAGCTCAGGTGCTGTGGGAGGCAGTGTTTGAATGACTCGAAGACCTATGCCGAGATTCCGAAGGAGTTTAGAGCGGATTTCAATTATTTCTCATATAGTATATAAGGAGCCCGTATCTTACTTATAATACCAGACAATTACTAGTATGCATAACAAGCAGAAGCTTAGTGCCAATATTACAAGTTGTTCTCAATCGGTTAGTCATAGGGTGAAAGCCTTGTGTTTCATACAACTCAAACGGAATAGTGCCCAGACAAACTCTGTGTTTCATAAAGCTCAAACAGAATAGTGCCCGGACAAGCTTTGGTTAGTCATAAGACTCAAACAGAACAAGTGCCCAGACAAGTCTTGGTTAGATCAGAAGTGTGGAATAGGAAATAGCGAAGCTTCAAGAAGAAGTCAAGTGAAAGCCAAGTTCTCAGATGAATTACGAGTTGAGCATTCATATCAAGTGTACAAGAGGTGCATTTTGTGAACAGAGCGATACTTTTGAAGTTCAGACAAGTCATAGTCTTTCTTCGAAACCCTATAAACTCTCTTTTCCTTCCACGTCGAAGTAAAACATCCCTTTTCCGAAGCATCCTTAGTGAGGTTGCTGTCAAGTGTTCAAGCTAGCCTTGTACGCAAAGACTTGTGGTTTATTAGATTGGATCCAATAACCTTGTTCGCTTTCATATACTGTTTTAAGAGCTTCAACGAAGGTCTATTCTCTTGCTTTTGCCCCCACGAACTCAGGATATAAAAGAGAGTCAGTGTGTTGAGTGTTTTTGATACAGAGTTCTTACGAACTTTGTGTTGATTGCCCTTTTGCATCAACGACCCCACGCTTAAGTGCCCTATTATCTGGAGCCCACTGCGAGGGGGTTTAAACAGATTTAATAGATCTTTTGAGAACTCAAACAGTTTGATTTGAATAGGTTGTTAGATTTCAATCCAACAAATCCTTTCTTTCTACAAAACTAGCAAGGCACCTAAAACCTTGCTTCATAAAAGTTCAACACGGTTTCCAGCAAGCGAAAGCGAAGTGATCCATCACCGGAACCTTCAACTTCGAAGCTCGAATCTAAGAGCAAACCCCGGAAGAAAGTCTCCAAGCCTAAACAGCAGGAACTTTTAACCAAACGTACAAAACCAGCTCCAAGGAATTCAAAGAACTCCCAGGAAGGACGATCCACAGTACCAATTACCAGTAGGAAGAAGCCAAAATTAGGACCTTCGCAGGAAACTGCTTTAGAGTCAAATCTTCGAATAAACCTTAACACTGAGCAATTGAATCAGCTTCGATCCAACCAAGAGTTATCCCGAACAGCTGTACCAGAAGGTTCAGAATCAACAGACAGCCCACTTACACCGTTAAGTCAGCTTGAAGAAGATTTCCCGGAACTTTCTAGAGAAATACCGACGAGGGCGAACTCCCCAAGTCGACAGATCTCACAACCAGGGTCACTACAGTCTAGTGCACCCCCTCTACAAACACACCTTTCAAGTACATCCTTACATACGAATCCCAGTATGGTTGGAATGCCCGACATGTCGTCGAAAGACGCACCAAAGTTCTCTTACAAAGAACCAATTAATCTGAATCGTTTCTTAGACCTGGTCGAAGACTTGTTTACCAAGCATTTGGTCACAGACGATGCTACGAAGATTAAACATTGCAGGCGATATGCTGATACAGTCTCTGATAACGAATGGGTAGCCTTTACACAGGACTCCTATGATGCATTTAAAAGAGAATTGCTTGCATCGTATCCTGAGCCGGAGTTGCTCAGGGAAGGAAGTCTTCGAACTCTTACGAAGATATGCAATGAATACCGAGGTATCACTGCTGAAGATCGAAAAGAGGCGATTGACTTTCGAAGGAAGTTCACTGCAGAAGCAAAGAAACTCAATGACGGAGTTGATCCAGTTGTTGGAAATCGAGAATTAGCTACCAAGATTTGGGCAGCTATGGACAGGGACTTTGCAAAGGAGGTACGAATCTGTCTGATTGGAAACCCAACAGCACCGGGACCAGCAGTGGGACCAGTGCTGCCTTCAAGAAGAAAGGATGACCCTTATGAGTGGACTTGGATTCTAGAAAACATGACAGCCACTTCGGCTGCATCTTTGGCTGGACCGGAAGAAGGATCAAGGCGAGGATCAGCATTTGGTGGTGGTTCAGGATCGGCTTCGAAAGATCGAAGCATGGGAACAGGATACCCGTCAGGGAGAAGCACGGATGACACAATTGTGAAATGAGAGGACTTAGAAGAATTCGGTTCTAGCCTGAAAGACACATTTATTAACTCTACGAGAAAAATGATGGTGGAAATGGAACGAAAACTAACTGAGTCCTTCACACAAACGAAGCCTAGTTATACCAGAAGATCTTCGATGTTTATTCCCGAGTCTTCAAATTGATTCACAGGGTGTTTCCTTTGTGGAAGCGAAGATGGGCACCGAGTTGGAGAATGTAAGAAGAAGGAGGACTTCCTCAGAAGGAAGCTGATCGTGGAAATTGATCGAAGAGTCTTGCTGCCAAACGGAAAGCAGATTCCAAGAGAAATACCAGGACGGTTCCTTGCTGATAAGGTGGAAGAATGGCATAAGACCAAGGCAGAAGTAAATATGTTTGGATACGAAGTCGATGACTTCTATACAGGCGATTACTATTCAAACACTGCATCGGTCTACAGCCAAGCTGCTGTTCAACCAGCGGTATCCTCACAATCAGACCCCATGATGTCTGAACTTTGAGGACTCAGAGAACAATTAGCTAGTCTAAAGTTAGAAGATGATAGCAAGAGGGAGGTGGAAGCCAAGCTCGCTGAGGACGAGAAGTTCAAAGCAAAGATGCGATCATTTATGATGGAATTCCAGAACGAAACTACTTCGGAAATGGCCAAAATTGCAAGCATGTTGAACATACCAGTTGAACAGTTGCAACAAGCCAAGTCACGAAACGGCGGCCTTGAGGCAAGTCAGGGTTTCGATCGAGTCCGATGAAGGGAAGCATGGGAAGAACCAGGTCTGGAACCGTGCTTCCTTCACGACGAACGGAGGACTTAAATCCAAAAAAGTCCCAGGTGGACAAAAATCATAAACAAACGAAACCATCAAAGCGAGACAGGGGGAGAGTTACGAGAAGTCAGCGCGAAGAGGAAGATAGTGAAGATGAAGCGGATGAAGAATTTGAAGAGTCCCAAGAACAGGAGGATGAAGAACCGTATGATAGGACGGTTGATTCAGCTATTTCTCAGTTGCCTTTCGTAGGAGTTCTAGCAGTTACTAGAGTACCTTTTGAAGGGCCTCCAAGAACTAGGGAGACTACGATCCCAGATGTAGAACGAAGAGAAAAGGCTTTTCGGAACATTGCACCGGTGGAAGCACAAACTGTCAGGGACGAAATTATTGAGAGGATCATGAATGCGCCAATCACGCTCAAGATTCAAGATGTGTTGGGAGAAAAGGGACTAAGAGAGGCAGTCAAGAAAGAGCTTACGCCAAAGCGAATCACTTCTGAAGTGAGAACGAAGCAATCTCAGGCACAAGGTAGTAACACAGCTAGAACACCCAAGAAGGATGTCCCTGCTGCAACGAACCTTCAGACCTATGAGACCTTCCTCACTAGGGTGGACGTCATCACGGATACAGCGTTACCACGAGCAACTTATTCAGTCGCTCCATTTAACTTACAAGGGATTCCGAAAGGATCTTACATAGTAAATGACCCAGTGGAACAGTATTTGCATAGTATACCTGATGGCGAAGTTCCGAAGAAAGTCTTTGTTGCCCGAGAATCCCACAGCCTTCGAACTCTGTTTCCTTTGATCAATGGAGTTAGCAAGTGTGAAACCATTATGGATAGTGGTTCGCAGCTAGTCTCGATGAAGGAAGCAATAACAATGAAGCTCGGGATATGCTGGACTACAGATGTGAGAATCAATATGCAAAGCGCGAATGGAAATGTCAAATCAACTTTAGGGTTGGCTCGAAATGTACCATTCTGCTTCGACAACCAGATCACTCTGTTCTTCCAAGTGCATATTATGAGGGATCCAGCCTACGATGTCCTTTTAGGAAGGCCATTCAATTGTGTTGGAGAGTCATGGGTCAGAAATTGTACTGATGGAAATCAAACGATCACCATCACAGATCCTGCTACAGGACAACATATGACCATGCCGACCTTTGCCAGAGGACAGAAATCCATTGCTACGAAAGAGAAGGACACATCTGAGTTAGACAAATCAGAAGAGGTTTTTCGCAGCTCGAAGATCTGATCGAGGAACAGGGAGAGCTTGCGATAGAACTCGAAATTGATGATACGTTAAACATGAGGGCAGTTAGGGTAGCGAGACCCGGCGGCAAGACTTTCACGAAGAAGGAAAGAAGAGACGCGTACCTGGACATTGCCAGGAAACATATCGAAATGGAACCCGATGTGAAATTGCTTTCAGCATATTATAGCAGAGCTATTCCGGAGTATGAACATGATCCTGTCTTAAGAATGTGCCAGTGTCACGAACGAAGTTCATCAAAGACTTTCACTCAAGATTTGAAGAAGGAAACAAACAAGATAGAAAGGTTGAAAAGGGAACACGATTGGTCACCTATAGCCAAAAGTGTTCCCCACGACAAATCATCTTGTAAAAATTGTATCCTTCTACACAAACATGAACAGAGAAAGGTGATGAAAGAGGTTCTAATATCGAACGGAGCAGTGTTCAAGGAGAAGGGGGCAGATGAAAACAAACCTCCTAAGGAAACGGAAAAGGACTCAAAGGTGGAAGTTGAAAAACCACTGAAGACCGAACCGAAGACTCCCACCGAAACTCCTTCGAGTAGAACAGAACGAGGAAGTTGCACATCGATCATCGAAGACGAACAGGACATAGATGAAACAGAGGAAGAATTCAAGGAACGCATTGAGCGAGACTTCGACAAACTCAAGAAACAGAAGGAGGTAGAAGTCGAAGCGCAGTTTGCTGCTTCGAAGAAGAAGTACAAACCAGTGGCCTTGAAAGTTCAACCAGCTATAGCAGCTTTGCCAGACAAGTTTTGAATCATTAGAAATATCACAGGAGATCCGCTGAAAGATCTACCCACTCTTCCTACCAATCCACCTGAGTTCACTCCACAAGGAAGGTACACAGCAGAACGAAGGGAGATATTTCTGAAGAATCACTCAGGCTTCCTTCAACCGGAAGAGGCAAAGCTAGCTGACTATGTTATGGGAGTACATGATAAGGCCTTTGCATGGAAAGAATCAGAAAGGGGGCGTTTCAAGGACGAGTTTTTCCCACCAGTGGATATGCCAGTTCTCGAACATACTCCTTGGGTTCAAAGAAACATCCCAATTCCTCCGGGAATATATGACGAAGTCTGTAATGTGATTAGGAAGAAAATTGACAGCGGAGTATACGAACCTTCGAACTCTTCTTACCAATCAAGATGGTTTTGTGTTGTCAAGAAGGATGGGAAAAGCTTACGGCTGGTTCATAGTATTGAACCGCTGAATAAAATTACTATTCAGCACTCAGGAGTACCTCCAGCTACAGAAGCCATCGCAGAACAATACGCAGGAAGGGCTTGTGGAGGAATATGTGATTTGCATGTCGGTTTCGACGAGAGGATTCTAGCAGAGTCTTCGAGGGACTTAACTACTTTTCAAACTCCATTTGGGGCGCTTTGTTTAGTCATGTTACCTATGGGTTGGACAAACTCAGTACCAATCTTTCATGATGACGTCTCGTATATATTGCAGGATGAGATACCACATATCACTACACCGTACATTGATGACGTTCCTATAAAAGGACCGAAGACTCGGTACGAGCTTCCCGAAGGCGGTTGCGAAACAATACCAGAAAACCCCGGTATACGGAGGTTTATATGGGAACACTTTCAAGGCGTCAATAGAGTGCTTCAACGGATGAAATACAGTGGTGGAACTTTCTCAGGAACTAAGCCAATTATATGTCATGACGAGTTCATGGTCGTAGGGCATCTGTGTACTTACGAAGGAAGAAAACCAACTCCAGATAGAGTTAAGGTTATCAAAAATTGGGGGCCTTGTAAAGACGTTTCGGACGTTTGAGCATTCTTGGGCACTTGTGGTGTCTGTCGAATGTACATCGAAAAGTTCAGCAAGAAGACCCAACCTTTGATCAATCTTACTCGACTTGGGGTACCTTTCACATGGGGAGAACAGGAAGAAGGCAGTCAACAATTGCTGAAAGATGGAGTTTCGAACTGTCCAGCCCTGGTTCCTCTACAGTATGACTTAGAAAGTGGAATATATTTGGCTGTGGATACGTCTTGGAAGGCTGTCGGGTTCATCATGTTTCAGATTGATCCTGAGACAGGTAGAAAATGATATGCCAGGTTTGGTTCTATTACGCTGAATGAGAGAGAAGCAAGATTCTCTCAACCGAAGCGAGAACTATTTGGACTAATGAGAGCACTGGAAGCCTGCAAATACTGGATTATTGGTGCAAGAAACTTAACGGTCCAAGTCGCGGATACCCGGCTCATCACCGGTGGTACAAGACCTCATCACCCAGTGGTAAAATCCTTGACCACATTATAGACCCCTTTACAAGTCCAATTGTAATACAGCATAGAGGACCTCAAAATGAAGCAGTATAACAGATTGTAGAAGCCTTTTTTCAAGGGTCAGCAGATAACTCTTGTCAACCTTGAAGGAGTTTTATACCAACCTTTGTAGCAAATTCTCAAAGTACTAGTTAGAGTTCCACTGGCGACCCTGGAAGCAAACACTAGGGTCTAGATCCAACCGTAGAAAATATTCTGCACTGGTGGGATAGTCACAACTGTTTGCGGTCACAAGACTCCGGCTTGTAGCCTTTTAACATCACAAGACTTTGGGCACAACACTAGTTGAGTATTGGGAAAATCCTGTGGCAGGGTTCCCTCATAAGTCTCACAGGTTCATAATGGTTTCAAATGAATGCTTTCTCTCAAGTTTCAGAGCTATAGAAAGAGCAGTATGTTTATAACCCTTATTCAATCAGAAGAGTCACATTTCAAGTTTATCCATGATCATCTGCAAGGTCTTGATGCTTTGACTAGGCGGATATAACAATTCTTGCCACACAACAAGGCCTCAGGAATGACTGCAGTCAACCTTTCGCCAAAGCTTCCTGTAGGGCACCTATATGACTCTTGTAGAGTCACAACAGCTCCGCACAAACCCTGGCCATTGGATTGTCATAATCACCATAGAGTTCTGAAACAACCTTTGTGACCTATAGCATAATAAAGCACCAATGCTAATGGAGCATTCAGTGGAGCAACATGAAGGGTCTGGAGAGGACTCTTACCAGAGTGAGAAGGTCACACTTCTACCCTGGACAATCCTTTCTTGACCCTTTCACCAGGCTCACACCACAATTCTGGGCACCCCAGAAGGGCTTTTGGTGACCCTAGTCAGGCTTTCATGAAATATTTGAGCACCGTCTCATTATGATTCTTACAAACTTGCAAGAGCTCTATATGAACCCTTCTTTCTAGACTTTCAGAGTTACAAAGGGAGTGACTCAATAACCATTGTGATATCTTCCAGGATACAGCAGCCATCCTAGAAATTCATCCACTGAAGCCCAAGAAGGATATGGCCCTCGTTGATTTACATGAGTCTCGCAGTGAGTCTAGCAAATGCTTCCTTGACTCTTTCATCAGGCTCACACCTGAATTCTGGGTGGCCAGGAAGACTCTGTCAGTGACCCTAGTCAGGCTTCTGAGACATCTTTGAGCACACTCAGATTATGATTCTTACAAATTCACAAGAGCTCTATATGAACCCTTCTTTCTGAACTTATCAGAGTCACAGAAAGAGTGGCTCCACAACCCTTGTGATATGGCTCAAGATATGGTGGCCACCCTAGTAGTTCATTCACTGAAGTCTCAAGAAGGGTAAATATATGGCTCCCATTGATTCACAAGAGCCTCCTAGTGAGTCTGGTCAATGCCTTTCTTGACTCTTTTACTAGGCTCATGCCTGAGCTCTGGACAGCCAAGAACAGTCTGTCAGTGACCTTAGTCAGACCTTCAAGAAATCTCTGAGCATAGTCTCTTTACGAGTATTACAGATTTTCAAGAGATCTATATGAACCCTTCTTTTTGAACTTTCAGAGTCACAAAAAGAGTGACTCAATAACCCTTGTGATGTCTTCCAGGATATGGTGGCCACCCTAGCAGTTCATCCACTGAAGCCTCAAGAAGGGTAAGCATATGGC
Organism: Mycena floridula; assembly: GCA_029320655.1. NCBI lineage: Eukaryota > Fungi > Basidiomycota > Agaricomycetes > Agaricales > Mycenaceae > Mycena > Mycena floridula. Next base: position 92,839 of record JARIHS010000051.1, read on the forward strand.
TCTTGTTGATTCACAAGAGTCTCCTGGTGAGCCTAATCTCTGCTCCCTGGAGCCCTGGAATAGGTTCGCCTCAGAACCCTGAACCACCAACAGGAGTTTAGCAGTGACTCTAGTTACATTTTTGGGGAATCTTTCACCATGTTCCCTTAAGACTCTTGTATACCCACAAGAGGTTCATATGAACCCTTGATCTCAGATTTTCAGAGTGACTGCAAGAGTCGTATCAACTGATTATTGAATCACATCATGAATAACAAATCAAATCATTTGAAGCCAGGCTGCTGAGACATCTGTCAGGGCCCAGCCCACCACTGCAATATTGGGGTTAGACTTGGAGCTTGGTCCTCAAGCAGCCAGTAATTTCTCTGAAAGTCCTATACTGTACGCTTCAATAGGGTTCTTGGAATCACTTGTGCTGGGAATTAGGTTACATTTTTCTGGCAATATTTGGCCATATTATTGACACCGATTATCTGCACCCTTTTCAAATATTCTAGAGGCATTACTCAAGGACATTCCCTGGTTTCCAGCATGAATAATGTTTAACATACAATTGTGTGTACATATGTGGAATTAATATCCAATATCATATTTTCCGCCAAAAGGAGACTTGATCGCCAGCACCTTTGACTTAAATAGGAAAAGACACCTTTGGGCAGGCAGTGAGCGGGGATCAGAAGGTCCGTGGCAATGAGGGGCTCCTGCCTGACAGCGTGGAGTGTATGATGGATGCTGACATAGAGAAGGCTCTGGGCCCTGACCTGCCCTGACATGTGTCTCGGCAGTCCAGATTCAAATGATGTGATAATTCTGATTCATGATTCTTGAATGCGATTTAAGAATTGAACAGCACTTGAGTGCCTAGTCAGAGCTTCAATAAGGTCTGACTAGGTTGGCCTCCTTGCTATTGTAATATTCCTCTGGCAAGGACAATAAAGGACAACGACACCAGCTCAGAGAATGCCTGAGAAACAATGTTGACTTTGTCACCAGTGTCACTTTTGTCACATCAGTCATGATGGCCAGACGACTCCGAATGATGCTGAAAGAACTTGAAATGGCCTGAGATTTATGTAAGTATGACCACGCGCCCTGGCGGTATTAGTAAAACAGAACATGCAGGAACTGGAGGTCAACATAATGTTAGAAAGAATCTGTTTTATTTGGGGACCTAGTCAGACCTATTCCAACCTGATCTGCCTGGCACCAATCTAGTCCAAGTTAGACCTATGTAATCTAATCAGGGTCTGACTAGGCACCTAGATGCACATGGAGAGACCTAGCCCAAATGGAGCTAATCCCAGGTTCCATTAGATGGCTGAAACAAAGTGGCTTGTCAAGCTGGAAATAGAAAACTATATGACGATTCAAATAATGATCAAATAATGATCAGTCACTTTAAAAAAAGCAAAAAAAAATGGCGGCACATCCACATGTAAATATATTCAAGAGGCCAAAGGCCCAGCACCCAATGCTAACAAGCCGTTTCTATGTGCCACAAGTGCTGCTATCCGTTTGTCGAGAACAGTGATCTCGTGTGACTTCTTGGGAAACCCATCATCAGAATGAGTGAAGAGATCATCAAACTCGACCCCAGGGAGCAAAGACATGTACGTCTGGAACCAATAAAGCCGGTCCCGCGGGTCAACGACCATGCCCCGCCATCCTTCGACAACATTCTTGGATCTCCCTTCCTTGTCGATCAAGGTAGCACGTAACAGCCCCTCCTTCCACAAAATGACTTCAAGCAATGCTGGCTCCTCGTCACATCCACAGTTTAGGAAGCCTGGCATACGCTCATTTGTGTCATCGAGCTTCACCTTGAAGATACGAGGTCCCGAAAGACCTGAGATTTCATGGTCTTCATAGGCAGCAGTGGCAGTCTCGGCTGTTTCACCCTTTGTCGTAAGAGAGTGGAACCGACAGGAAATGTTTCCCTTCGGCACAGTCATGAGAGCCACGAGAAGCGATCTGAACTGACGTGCAATCTGTGGGTACAACTCGGCAATGCGCAGCCACCAGGTCTTGGTTGACAGCGCCAAAACACTGCCTCTGGATTTCTTGATGGACTTTGATTTCATCAACTTCCTGCGACGAACATAGAAGGATATGAAATCTTCATCCATTTGTGCTAAAATACAGGTTAGAGGATAACTTGATTAATGAAAATGTGACATACCAAGAATCATAGAACAATCTAAAGCTTTATTTGTGTTGGAATCCCATTGCTGTTTCCAACTTTGACGGTCACGGTCAACAATTGCACTGCCACCTCTTCCTCTGCTGCGCTGCACTGGGGTTTTGGAAGGCCTTGAACTAGTGGATAATGCTCCAGGGAGGTTCAGCTTTGACTCCTTGAACTCTGGGAGAATCACCGAATCTGATGGCTCAACCTTCGCTGCCAAATCTTCTCCCTGAGCTGCAACCATGACGGTATCAGGTATGCCAAGCCACTCATCAGCATCTATAACACTTTTCTCCTTTTCTTCTTCTTCATCGTCTTCATCTTTGTCTTCCCCATCAGAATCAGATGGGAAAAATTCGAGATTATCCTGTCGCTCCTGATCATCAGTGATAATGAAAGCTTCCAGGTCCTCAGACCTGACCCGATGATTGCAAACCAACAATTTGGCCAGCGCATTGGCGAAGAATTGCTTGTCATCCATATCAATCAGTCGCATAGGCGACATGGGTGGAAGCGGATCCAATGGCAAAATCGAAGAGACCTCCGGAGCTTCAATGTGAATTGGAGGAGAAACTGTGGTGGAATGCAGCAGCACTGGAGTTTCACTGTTGACAGTGGAAGAATTGGAGTCGGGAGAAGTGAGAGAGACCTCATCTCCACCTGCGATGGTGCTCTGAGGAGCTTCTGGAGTCAGAGGTTTTGGAGACACTCGGCCGACAGGCATCTTCCTGGCCAACTTTTGACGCTTGGATGGCTGACTTGCAGCTGTATTTATGTGAATCAATATAAAACCAAGAACAGAAAACACAGAAACGCACCTGTTGTATTGGTTGCAATAGACCTGGTGCTCTGCTCTGGCAGAGACTCGACTGTCTCTGCCTTTCTCTTCTCCCTCTTCTCTGATAGTGCCTTGCCGAACACCTTGCCATGATGCAGGAGGTCACCTACACAAATTAGAGGGAAGAAAGAAATTGGAGCTAATTAATCATACCAGCATCTCTAAAAACTTTTGCAGTCCTTGTTGATTCTGCATTGATGTCTTCATCAAAGTAGACACCACCGATTGTAAGGTCTGGAGGAAGATCATCGTCTAGTTATCCACTGTCAATATCACCTCAGGCCATTGAAATAAAATACTCACCGTTGACCTCACCCAGATGCTTCTCCAATCTCTCAACATATTCATGATCAATTCCGTTGGATGTAGAAGCTGTTGGTCGGAAATGTCAGTATGAGAATATCTGAAAAGCAACATTTACTCACTTTCTGTTGCCTCATTCACCGGTGCCAGTTCAATGGGTACGACCAAATCCTTTGGCGTTGACACCTTTCGTACATGACTGCCTTTTTTAGCTTTCTTTTTGGCTTGAAAAATGTAAGGTCCAAGAAAAACAAGGAATGCAAGAATCACCGACATTTTTGAGCAGAGACATCCCACTTGGCTTCATTGTCAGAAACCTTTGCTGTTTCAGTAGCTTAGAGGATGTGAGACAAATCAGAGATAACGAGCAAAAAACATCACAAACCTGTCAGTGGACCAAACTTTTTCTCATATGGTGCCAACAATGCAACGACCTTGTCATGCAAACCATGCACTGTAGCCTCAACCAGCAAAATGCGCAAGTCAGCATTCCCATTTTCGATAGCCTTGGAAGAATGACGCGTAGGCCGAGACTGGTGACCCTCCTGTAGCTTTGTTGCCTCCTTCACCTGTGTCATGACCCGACTGAGGATCGTCTCAGAGCCATCAACTTTTTTGCCCTTTAACGAGTCATTATCATGCATGTCAAACAGAACAGCAAGGGACAGACCTTTTTCGACATATTTTCTTTGGCTGAACCAGGCTTTGAGCCAGATCCTCCTTTCTGGTGCTTCCTAATGCCTTGGGGCTCAGGGGAACTGCAAGGGGAAAATGATGAGCCACTCATGCAGATGGCAGCATGAAATAACACAAGGCCGAAATTGCATGGCACGTATAAGTCAAGCTGTAACCGGTCGCTGTGACTGTGGAAATGCAAACAAAGGCAAACCAGGTAACAGGTGAAGGCTCCGATTTTCTCAGATAAGATTGCCCTGTTTCATTTACCTCTATTTGCACCCAAAGTCCGATAGAAATGGTTGTCCCGAATAATGATGTTGTCCTAAATAATGAATTCTTCCTACAAAAATTGCATATTCTGCTTAATTACTAGCTATCGTTGGTATAGTAAATGTCTGCTTCTCTGGGCTGCTCTCAATACATGTTGCCCAGACTTCATATGCCGTTTGACATCATCCAGCTGCCTCACATAGGTTCTCAAGGTACCACACATTGACTGTGTCGAGCGCCATTCTTCACAGTTGCCCCACTCCTTCCACCAACCTTCACTACATGTCTCTGCCTCTTGAACCACATCACGAACAAAATTGACAACCTGCTCCACAAAAGCCTCAGCTTCAATTGGGTTCTCATCCAATATGAAAGAAACCAAGCTTGAGATCAAAGGCTGGGATGGTGTTCCTTCGGCGACCATGCCATCTTGAACATGGTCAAATCGTGACTGGAGATTTGCAGACACTTCTCGCATATGCTGAATGCGTTGTTGTTGGTCTTCAAACCTGTTGTGAATTAAATGAAAGTGCAGCTATTCAGGATGGTAAAGTACCATTCTTGCTCCAGCTCTGAAGTAGCTATTCCTCCGCCTATCAGAGGGCTCTTTTCCAATTGATACCGCTGTCGTCGCTCGTACCTCAAACGGACAGCATTTCTTTTTTGCATAGAATTAACAGAGATGCAATGTATATGAGGATTCCTAACACACCGTTGATAATAGGCCTTTTTAGACGATGTCAGTGCATTTTTTCGGTCCATTTCAGTAAGATACTTCTTGGGACGGCCCATGTCACAGTGAAAAAATAAAGATAACGTGAAACCTTTGATGCTGCTCCGGGCCAAGCATCACATCAAATGGGAATCTCGCCCTGTGCGCACAATTCCATTTTAGGATTCAATGCGCCTTTTGTCAAGAACTTAACTTCTTGGTTGCTTCAAATGTTTATAATATTGTCCTCAGAGTGAGCATTGGAGAGATATTGCATGAAACAATGATTGGATGCAAAAATCCTGGCACTAGTATTTTTTTCACATATGAAATTGAAGATTACTTGAAAGCGGCCTGAATCCAGCTACATCATAAGTATCATCTTGTGCCCAAATTCACTCTTGGGTCCAGAAAGTCAGAAATGCTGGAATAAATTTGCCAGATATTCTACTGTGGATGTTATCCTATTCAGGACATGATCTATGGTTATTTCCATCCTTGACACCATCATCGACAACCAAAAGCCATATCGGCAATATCGGCATTGTGCTTACTTTGAGCGGAGCTTGATTCCTGATAGCTTGATTTCTGCAGTAATAAGCAGGCAGCGCTAAAGATAGCCGAAGGTTGCCGACCTCTGATGAACGGCAGTGTTCGGCAGTTGAGATATGGCGGGAGATGTTGCAGGCCACCGTATATACATTGGCGGTCACAGTAATATGCTGGAGTACAATCTAATACAGTGTATATGACACAGAATCTATTCAAATCCACTGTATCTTAAAGCATGATATATTGTATACTGAATGCAATTCAATGAAATCCGCTGTATTTCGGTCAGGGTAATACACCATATACCAAATGCAATTCAATGAAATCCACTGTATTTCAGTCCATGTGATATGCCATATACCAAATGTGGTTCAATGTGGCTGTATATCAGACATGAGTGAATGAAAAACACTGTATTGACAGTGGGATGCAACAGAATACGCTATACTCTGATATGAGATGTATCAGACAGTACCAGTTTCAACTTTTTGCTGTGAGTCCACCATAGGGCACCAGGCACTGCAATTATTTTCTTTGTGTCGTAAGTTCTGAATTATGATTGAATGTGGCGCTGTTGACCTTGCTTTGCTCTTTTAATATGACAGGTATCAGACAGTACCAGTTTCAACTTTTTACTGTGAGTCCACCATATGGCACCAGGTAGCTGTACAATATCTCCATGGTGTCTTGTTTCACTCTTTTAAGATGACAAGTACCGGACAGTACCGGTTTCAGCTTTTTACCAGTCACATTTTTTCCACTGTGTCATCTGTGGAATATATCCGTGGCATCCTGCTTTGCTCTTTTAATATGTCAGGTATCAGACAGTACCAGTTTCAACTTTTTGCTGTGAGTCCACCATGGGGCACCAGGCACTGCAATTATTTTCTTTGTGTCATAAGTTCTGAATTATGATTGAATGTGGCGCTGTTGACCCTGCTTTGCTCTTTTAATATGACAGGTATCAGACAGTACCAGTTTCAGCTTTTTACTGCAAGTCCACCATATGGCACCAGGCACTGCAATTATTTTCCTCATGTCGCAAGTTCTGAACTATGATTGAATGTGGCACTGTTGACTGTGTGAATTATTTCAACCTGGGCTATACTGTAGCGGCTTTGATCTGCAGCATAATTCTAGTGGGAACATCTAAGACCCTGTTTCCATCGGCCAGACCCACATTTTCTCCACCGCAGCTCAAATTAGCGAGAGTCAACCTGTGATTGTGCAGGGAAATGCTGATGGTATCTGTTCATCCTAAGGTGACAAGTACCAGACAGTATCGGTTTCAGCTCATATGGCACCTGGCACTGCAATTATCTTCTTCACACCGTAAGGTCTGAACTTCTGATAGTATCTATAGAATTTCTCTGTGACATCCTGCATTCCAAATGAAACTCGTATGATGTGACAGCGGCAAGGATCGTTCCAAGACAAAGTCGTGAGGCACTTCAAGTTAAACCTGCTTGATGGATGTTTCTTCCTTCTCTGGAATGCCCCAACAATCCACCTCTAGCCAGAAACTCGAGTTGGAGCTGCTTCGGGAGACCATTGAGAAACAAATACGTCTCAAGGTTCAACACATTGCTGGCCACAAACCATTCGTCCATTCAATTCCCTCGGAGCAGCAAGGAATTTCTGATGCCACTTTACAACACAACTATCACGCCATCCTATGTCTGGGAAAGGGCAAGGATTTTACAAATATTGCACGTTGGATGAAATGGGTATGTTGGACCTGTTTTGCATTCAAGTTGATCTGAACATTTTGTCAGTGTTTCAAGAAAGCAGCATCAGGCCATTTCTGCAATGGCTTCGGTGGCTTCATTACACTCGAGAAGTTGGACCCAGTGCAACTCCTGGACCTAGAAAAGCTTTGGGTCAAGTACGAAGATACTGGTAAGCCTTGGGGAGAGTCAAAGCTCCTAGAGTCCACTAGGCGCCGCATTGTTTCTGGCATGGTATCTATGAAAGAGTCAGTCACTGTCACTAGTGAGCTATAAGTCTGCTTTTTATTGCTGCTACAATAAACCATTTCCAACCCAGCTCATTATCCTGCTGGATACCAGCTTTCATTTATTCAGCCTTTGAATGGTGTCGGGACTGCTATAGGTAAAGTTTTAGCTATATGTATTGATTGGATTCCATTGAACTCTCTGTAGGAATGATCCATACATTTCCATGTCTCAAGGAGCAGCATCCACCAGTTCACCATAATTCTGCTTCAGTCAAGGTTCTACAACCTGCCTCAGGTGTCGACAACAAGCCCAGAAATTTCATTGATTTGTCACATGACATTGATGAGAGTGTGTTTGTTGATTGGGAGGCACTGATAGATGAGTATGGTGTTATTGATGTCTTAGATCTATAGTAATTTGTCATGATCAAATCAAAGTGCCAAGACGATGAACACATTGTTCGCTGTTTAGGCTTATTGAGGTCATTGCCAATGTCATATGAATCAGTCAATCAACAGATCACATCACTGGATCTAAGATTGATTTCGGCACCTGGTTTCTACGTAACATTCTTTGTCTGATTGTGTTAAAATATTTTATTGATGTTGCGAAAAACTACAACGGGGTAAACTAAATGCCGGCAGTTAGACGAGCGATTTCTGCTGCCTGATGCTTTGCAAGATTGTTTGCAACCTCAAGTTCTGCCTCTTTGGAGAGAAGCTTGGCAGAAAGTTCTTGAGCAGTGGTACGATGAGCAACCTTGCAAGAGTAAATGAGGGTTCACGATGCCACTGTGGGCATTAGCAAGCGTGTCTTCAATAGCCTCTCGTCGTAGACATGGTGATATGTATGATAGGTGGGACTGCTTTGAGTTGGGATGCTGCCCAACAATGTGAATCCAACAGCCTGTTTCATGTGACGCTTTCTCAGCCTGGAAGAGACGATAAGCGGGGCCCCAAAACTAGATTGTGAACTTCCTTACTCTCATAATAACATCACCCATAAGTTCTTTGAAGCGTCCAGCTGATTTTCCCTCGGTATATTGAAATGTTGAAGGGGAACGTAGTGATCGCTTTCTTGGGAGGACTGTCATATCAATGTTAATAAAGCAGCGAGAGTCAAACAAAGAGATGTGCTTACCATAAGGAAGGTTGCCGATAAGGGCATTTTCAACATGTCCATGAAGGACATTGTTCGTTGACACCCACCGATTTGTCTTGCTTGATGGAAATGGTCCAGGGAATAGTCCTGGAGAGGATGTAGCTGGTGCTGAGCTGCTAGTAGGCCATGGAGAGATTGACGACCTGGGCATGGGGGAAGCCTCATCATTGTCAATGTGAGGTACTGTGAAGGTCAGGTCCTCATTATCAGAGTCTGACTGAACTTGGAGGGGGAGGTGAAATTTCCTTGCTGGTCTTTTCCGAGTCACTCGTGTTGGCATCTCTGGAGTCTCTGGAGTTGGAATACTCTGTATATGAGGTTATGACTGATTCAATCCTGCGAGATGGAAAATACCTTTTTACGAAGACTCTGCCGGTGAGGGGTGGCGAGAAAAATGTCCTTCGGCTGGCTAGTGCTCACCACCTTGGATTTTCTGGCTCTTTTTTTCAGTGGCGACTTTTTGCCCATGGCAGTTTGGTGGAACGGGCCTTATACCCCATGTTTCAGGTCAAATTATTCACAGGGTGGAGCAGATTAAGGTAAATCCGGGTATATTTTGAGAGAGGGGCCAGACATGTCATCTGTTCCCACACTACGTGACTATCAAAATATTATGTGGGAAAAAGCCATAGAAAAAGGAATTGAGTGAAAGATTGCCCTTTTCGTTGCAAATACATAACCAATATTCACAGGAAAAGTGGTGAGAATATCAAAGATATTTCGGGTGGGAAAGAAGCCCTTTTTCTCATGGAAATAGCAATCGGGCGACGTCCGGGCGAGCGTCGCCTCATTGGTATCGGGCGATCCTCGGGCGATGGAACGCCCGGTCACTATTTCTACAGAAAATTTCTCATGCACCTATTTCCTCAAAGTATTTCCTCTCGAAAAGGAAATCTTTTATTATTGACTTTTTCCACAACTTTTTCTCACAGAATATTTCGAGGGTCACGTAGTGCCAGGGAACCTAAGGTACAGTAGTCTTATTGCACATTCCAAATATGGAAATCAACTATTGGGATAGTTGCATTCAGCTCTAGTAGTCAGATTGTATTGTACTTGGCACTGTCACATTTGTGCTGACAATAAATGCTAATTCGGGGTTCATTCGCAAAGCTTGATATGAAAGGTCTGACGTGTAGGTGGTCTCTCCAGTGGTCGATGATGGCAGCTTTGCTGTGAAGTCGGATTTGGCTGCTGCTAGGATTCCTGTGTTCTTTCCCTGGATAATGAGTTCAAGCGGGATTGAATGAAGAAAAGAGCCATAGAAGCCACGCACCAGTTATCAAAGAGGCTGACTTTATTCCATGTGTCACAACCTAATACCACATCCAGATTGGACCATAATTCACAAGCTGCTGCTCAACTTCATCAGGGGTCGGAATATCTAGAGGATGATGAGGATATTCAGCTCCCTTGGTAAGTGGTTCCTTTACCACCTCATGATCCTCCTCTTCTGGATCTGGTGCCCTGTTGTCCATGAAGAACAAAGCAAAAGAGCTATTGAGTTCTGACATATAATTGTCAGCCTCAATTGGTGCTGCTGCTGTCAGATAAAAAAACTCATGTGCTGAACCAGCATCACTGACTCTTGAATACCTTACAAGGGTTCCATGACAGCTCTGGCCCATTGCCCAGAGTCAGTCCTGAAGCCTTTTCGAGCAATCGATAGATGTCTGATAAGGGATGGTGCTGAACTCTGTGTGTCCCTTTAGGACTTTGTGGTGATCCTTGTGGATTGGTCCAGTAAGCAGCTTCATAGGATTAGTTCCTGACTATTGACTGTCTCTGAAGGGTTGCTACCAGACCATCAACAAATATTCAGTAAATTATGAACAAGGGTCATTGACTTATCCCCTCCACTTTTTCAGGATTGATCCCAGAGCCTTGCATTTGGCATTGTTTCAGCCCAACCATAGCATCAAATACGTGTATTGGTATACTAGGGTCAATGTATGCCAATGATTTATTTCAAGCCTAATTCACCCAGTGATGAAGACTTTTACCACTGGGTGATGTGCACTTTTACCACCAGGTGGTCCACATTTGTACCACCGGTGACCAACGCTTACCCCCCAAGTCGATGCCAAGTACATAAAGGGTATGCTTACACATCCAGAAATGGGGCCAAACGCCACCATTAATAGATGGATTGAAAAGATACTCATGTACCAATTTACATTGGAACATGTACCTTGCAAAGATTTTGCAGATGTGGACGGTCTCTCATGAAGGTCTAAGTACCTGGGCGATGAGGAATACTCGAATTTGGAGGAATTCGAAGACCCTATCCGAGATCTAGAATTCAAAATGGCGGAGGACTGTGTTCCAAAGCCTTTGGAGTTCGAAGATTTCAAGCATAATATAGATACGCAAGGTGGCTATTTGCAGTACAGTTTAGCAACTTCAACCGACGACTTCAAGGAGGAAGCAGGTCGGGCATGGAGGGAAGAAAGGACATGGAAAATAAATCGAAGAAGTCTTATTGTAGAAGACGAGCTTGAACATGGAGCCTCCTTCGAGCAAGCCTGTACCTATGCAATGACACTCGTACCGGATCTGGAAGAAAGGTATAATCCTTCGAAGCAACTCCCGTATGATGAAAGACATCGTACGAAGAGTGGTACACTTCAGGATGACAAGCTACACCTGGTTAAAACCTGGTTGGCTGACCCTTTTGTTTGACCCGAAGGATATAGTGATAAAGACTATAAGCATTTCATTCGATATGCCAGACATTTCTTCATTGACAAAGACAACCGACTGTATCGGAGGCATCCTGAATCTCGACATAAATTGGTGGTCGAAAAGGAACATCGTACCTATACGTTGAAGGCGTCTCATGACAGTCTTGGGCACAGAGGTATGCACGCTACAGCGGGTCTTATTGGGGAAAGATTCTGGTGGCCAGAGTTTGAAAGGGACGTCAACCAATACGTGAAGACCTGCCATCAATGTCAAATCCGACAGAAGAAGCTTTCTTTAGCTCCTCCTAGGGTTACGCATACGCCGGCGATCTTCCAGACTCTTCATGTCGACGTATTAAAAATGTCTACACCTTCGAACGGATGCTCACATATCGTACATGGACGGGATTCTTTATCTTCATGGCCAGAAGCAAGGGCCTTGGTACATGAAAACGCTAGGACGATAGGTCAATGGTTATTTGAAGAAATAATCACCCGATGGGGCTGTCTCAAAAAGATTGTCACTGATAACGGGGGCGCCTTCGTAAAAGCGGTAGAATGGATAGAGAAGACGTATGGCATCAGGGGGATCCAAGTCTCAGCTTACAACTCAAGGGCAAACGGAAAAATCGAAAGAGGTCATTGGGATATACGGCAAGCCTTAGTGAAAATGTGCGAAGGCAACATGAAAATGTGGTACTACTTCTTACCCCATGTTTTATGGGCTGATCGAATCACAACTAGGAAGTTGACTGGCTGCTCACCATTCTTTATGGTCACTGGAGCGCATCCAATTATACCTCTGGACATTATCGAAGCAACTTGGTTGCTTCATCCGCCCGATGGTGTTATGACACAGGCAGAGTTACTCGCCTATAGGGCACAAGCCCTGGCGAAGCACAAAACCCATGTTGATGAGATGAGGAAAAGAATCACGAAGGAGAAACGAGAGAGATTACTCAAGTATGAGGAGGAACACAAACATACCATTGGAGACTATGACTTCGTACCTGGGGATCTAGTTCTGATTTGAAACACTACAGTGGAAAAGAGTCTAAACAAGAAAACGAAGGACCGCTACCTAGGACCTATGATAGTGATCAAAGTTACCGAAGGAAAGCGAGTCATAGTCGCTGAGATGAATGGCAACATGCTTCATGGACGGTATGGGCAGTTTAGGGTCATTCCCTACTTCGCCAGACCTCACATAAAACTTCCAGATAATATTCATGAAGTTATCGATATCACAGCAGCCAAGTTGAAAGAAATTGCTAACAAAGGACCCATTTACGGTGACAAAGTCAAATACAATGACAACAATAACCCAATCCTAAAAGGAGTTAGATTGGCTGTGAAGGATCTGGACTCCGAAGACGAAGATGAACTTGTTGAAGAAGATCAGTCACAACCTGACTTGGATGAAGATCTAGAGTAAATGGGGACAACCAATTCAATTCATCAAGGAGGGTTTTCTAAAAACATACAAGTACTATTGGGAGGAAAAGGAAGCGATATTTCTGGGTTATTTGGAAGGAAATATATACGAAGTTGGGAGTCTAAGGATCTAACAACTTGGGTCGAAATATTTTAAAAATATATAGGCTGAGTTGGGGTTCGAAGGCATCTGAAAAACGACTAGAAGCAGATATTCTTAATTCGGATAAGGCCATCAATAAGCAACCTCAGTCTCCAATTCGCCGGAAGTGGCACCGCCAGCATTATCGACTTTGGGTTCAGTAGCCTCGACAACAACATCAGCATCGGTGTATGCATTGTCATCATCAACGGCAGTGAGCTGGGAAGAGGTACCGGCTGTGTTAATAGAAGAACGGTGGAACTGAGTGTCCGACTTCTTCGGCAGTTTGTTACGGTTGTCTTTGACCATACAATTGAACTGTTTGAGAAGGCAAGAACACTCGCTGACACAAGTGTCATAGTGAACAACGACGGACTGAAGCTTGCCTGCGGCAATGTCGGCTTCATGGGCAAGATCGTCCATACGGGTCTGGATAGCGTCGAGGGACGGGACTCCAGCCATGAAGGTGTCCAAACGGTGATGAGCCTGCTTGACAGCAGTGGTATGAGCATCGGTGATACGAGCGGAACAGTTGGCTTCGGCGTGACCATGCTGGCTGCACTGTTCTAAGTTTAAGTCCATGTTTGTTTTTGGAAGTCCGATAAATTAGACTTACGAAGAAACAGTAGGGCTTCTTAGAAAGGGAATCGTCTAAGTCGAAGGGATCATCAATGATCATAATGTCGTTGGCCTGGGCCTTGTCGATAATCTTGATAGCGAGTTCATAAGCATTGGAACAAACGTTCATATGAGGAAGTTCATGATATGGAACAACGATAATGCATCCAGAGTAATAACACTTGGAATCTCGAAATGGGAAATTGGAAGAACGAAAGGAAAAGGCTTACTTGAGTCGACTTTCGGAACTTCAACCCAGACAGAGGGCGAGCATGAGGAGCGGGTTCCTCGTGCAACTGGAGAAGTTCGAAATATTTCATGATCATTAGCATGTGATCCATGAAGTGATCTAGAAGAAACGAACCGTGTTAATCTTGCGTCGTTTAGTCGAAGTGACTTTACCTGGGGGAGGGGCTGATTGAACATTAATATTGATGCTTCAGTCGAGGATGAAGGCGCTACCCTCTTTGTCAGATTCAGAGTCTGCGACTAGAGCAGCCGACTTGGGTGCCTTTTTCGCAGCTCTGGTGCGATCCTTTCGAGGGAGGAGGTCAGCATTTGAGAAAAATGTTTAAATGGAAACGTACTTTTCTGGGAGCCGTAGGAGGTACGGCTACGACAGGTTTGTTTTCAGACATCTGGACATCAGCCAGAGGTGGCTGGTCACGAAGCTGAGGAACCTTCGGGTCAGCACGAACAGGTGGATGAACGAGCTCAGAAGCATGGACACCGTTGATACCATCAACAAACTTCTGGAGAGAAGCATGTTCTGCAGGATAGTCGTAATTGGGAACCTTGGACTTGAAAACGGCGAAGCGCGAAAGGACTTCATTCGCATGACCGACGATGGCCTTGTTACGGTCTGGGTTGGGAACCTTTGTGATGAGGGCAACCTGGAACGAATCAGACTTCAGAACGATCATGAATTGGAGATGTCTTACTGTAGCCTTCGCATAGGTTTCGAGGACCGGCTTGATACACTCAGCACTAGTGTTCGAAGAGAAATTCTGAGCAGTAATCCCTTTATAACAAACGGCATCGTTGAACAAGGAGTTAAAATTCAAAGGACGATTGGCCATTTGTAGTTTATAGAGGAGGCAGAAAAGTGATTCGATAATGATGGGGAAGAGTTCTAACTGTGGCAGTAGGCAGGATGGGTGCTAAATCAAGGGACATAGCGTCTGCTTTTATAGCACAGAGGATTTTCTCACTTCGAGGACTTTGTCAAATAAAACTTGGTTGGGTTGGTAATGCTTTCTAATGGATCTAAAAATAGTTATGAAGATCGGTGGCCTGGGACATGCTTTTTCATGTGCCAAGCCTGGTCAACCGGGACGGTTTCCATTTTAGTGAGGAGGAGAGCATGCCAAGCATGTCACTGACAAACTTGACCAAGAAAATTACGAAGAAACCAGATCGGAAGAAAGTACCGAAAGAAATTGGAATTGAAAACCTCATGGTATCAGTCCTGATCGGAACTTGAAAATGTATCAATCGAAAGGAAAAGTGGATCCACAGAGGCGGACTCTTTTCGAATTTCATAAAATCGGTACTCGGAGGAAGATCGAAGCGGCAGGAAGAGACTCGAAGAAAGGGGAATGCGATAGCAAAAGTTGATTCTCGAGATTTGCATACATATAGGGATTAGCCGAAAAAGCTTATCAATATTACAGAATCTCAGAGATACACTTTGTGGCATTCCAGGAACACTTCGCAGAACACAGGTTTTACAAAGACAACGTAATGGGATCGATGAGCGAAGCACTATTTAGGATATATCGCAAATCTAGTAATTCAAGAGCGAAATATCCCACATAATGCCTTCAGACCAGACAATTCCTGGGCTCATCCCTATTCATCACCTACACCCATACCCACTCAGCTTGCTGGTAGACACCCAGTATAATACGAAGCAGCATCAGGAAAAGTTTGCAGGTCGTAAGCCACTTTCCTGGTATGACTCTATTCACGACCACATCCATGAGATTACATGGATCAAATCCAGACTCGGATGGCTTGCGTTGGTCGATAAAAACTGGTCATGTGTATTTGGGACGGGGTTCAGGTTCCCTCCGGATACGAACCGTTATTCGAGGGACCTGGAATGGATTTGGAGGAGATATGGAAAAGTGTCGATAAGGGATGTATTCCCAGACGCACCATTTGATTCGAGAGTTGATGATTGGGGCATCCTGGAACTCTTCGAAGGACATGCGGTGCGGATTGAAGAAGAGAAGCAGAATGAAGGAAGGGAGAAGTCAGAAGAAAAGTGAACGAAAGATTATTATCTAAGAAGTCACGTGCTTACATACATCGAATTTTAACAAGTCGGTGTTACGCCACAACTCTTCTTCGATCGTTCTCAGTTTACTTCGCAAACTTTATGAATACAAAAGGCCTAAAAAGGCGAAGCGATGTTAATATGGTTTAACGTCCAGTGGACGGATACATTCATTGCGCATATTAAAAAACATAAAAAGAAATTTTTGGAAGGAATCAACAGATTCCTTCCCGTGATTGCTTCTCCCTGACTTCTCGACGCTTCGACCCAGCTTCCAATAAACCTTCTACCAGACTACAAACCGTCAGTTGAAGGGTTTTCCATCGAAGGACCGGTTGGTGACTTCGGAGGGGTTGTGATACATGTTAGATAAGCAAAAATGTTGAAATAAGATGTACCTGAGGATGAAGGAGGGACAGGACCATCCTCGACGATTGGAGACACTTCAGCGTCGTCGAGAACATCGATGTCCATCTCTCCCTGAGTTCCTTCAGCACCTTCAAAACCAGCATCTTCAAACGAGAGCGGCGCGATCAAGTCCAGACCGGGCTTTTGCTCTGAGAGAAAATCAAGGAGCTCAGACAAAGGAGCATCGGACTCAAAGATGGAATCCTTGAGCCAGTCGACGCCTTTTACAACCGAGTACCGAGTAATGACTCGGTAGAGATGATCGTACTCGACATGAAGACACTGGGAAGCGACCTGAAGCAAGTACATGGCGGCCTTGATGACGGTCTGGGAATCAGCGACATTGGCGAGTAACTGCTTCATATCTGGAAGCCAAATTAGAGATATATTGGAACAAGGAAATAAGCGATGTATTGTCACAACTGATCTCTTCCAAGAACAAATTATTATGAGCGTGCCAAGCAAGCCGAGAGCCGCCGAAAGAATGCGAGCAAGTTTTCTTGTTCGTCGCACAAGAGGAACACTTGGTGACGTTCGAGCCATGCTGGCACTTGAAAGCGAGTTGAGGATTCTGCATACAAGTATGACAGGCCTCAGGGAACTGCTGCAAGTCGGCTTGGTAGATGCGTTGAACCATGGAGGAAGAAACCTTGAAAGCTAAAAAGGAACATGAGTGAAAACGAGAAAGAAGTACGTTAGAGCACTTATGAAGAGTTCGGCCGTCCATGGAATAGCTCTCGTTCTCGTGGGGTTCATAGAGACTGGCGACGAGTTCGTCAGCTTCTTTCTCAAAGGCAGTCAAGGGGCGAGATTCTGGAAGAAGGTGAGGATGAGGAGAGATATAGAAAAAGGGGACTTACTAGTCGAAGCTGGATTCGATTCAGCCTCGGAGTGGCCTTCCCCATTGGCCTCATCCTCGCTTTCGGAAACAATTCCCTTCTCCCGCTTTACCACAACACGTCGACCCTGGAAAGGTGGCGTAAGGAAAGACGAAAGCAAAAACAAGAAACGATACTTACATCGTTCTTCTTGAGGGCTGGGCCACGAGGTGGAGAAACTGAGGGACTCGCCTGGAAAGAAATAAGCAATGCCAAAGTATATTGAAAGGATAAAATCTTACTGATGCTTTACGCTTCTTTTTATCTCTCCCGGTAGTGCGAGAGCGAGTCGACGATGAAGGAATGGGAGGAGGATCTTTCTGCACAGAGGATTAGTCAAGACGACGAAGCAACGAGTTGGTTTACCTTGGCTGTGGCCTTGGGCTTGCTTTTACCCTTCTTCATGACGGGGGCGGGTTCAACAGCTTCTTCATCATCATCATCAGGAACGACGATGGTTCGTTTACGTTGGAGATCGACGAAAGGAGCGGCCTTGGTAGAAGAGCCAGAAGGCTTGGGCGTGATAGTCTTCTTGGCAGAAAGAGCGGGAGTCAGACGAATGGGGGGCTAGAAATCTCCATCGGTCATACGACAAATGTGGTCCTTGGTAAAAGTCGGAATTTTCTAGGAAGGATATCAGTGAAAACGGTGACAAAGACATTGATAAAACTCACTGATATGGCCTCAGAAGACAAAGGCAGCAACCATTCTTCATAGTCGGTCGGGTACCAGAAAGAGTCCAGCTCATGGACGATGCGAGTTTCGACCCAGGCACGGAAGCTCAACAAATCACCCTGATCTTCCAACTCTTTGAATTTCAGAAATTTGACGTGAACGCCCTGGAAAACGAAGTTAGTATTCTGAGATATGAACTAGGAAAGACGATTCACCAGCAAAGGGTGAATGTCGTCGAGAAAGCGAGAAGCCTTGTTGATCCAAGATGATTTATCAGAGGTTTTGTCAGAGAGGAATAAGAGGGAGGCTTGAGCCATGGCACAGACGTTGAGTTTGATGTCAGCTGGGACAGAAACAGCGGTTTTAGAGGAACTCGACATGGTGGTGGTCGAGGGCGAAAAAGAAAACTGTGTGGGAAACATCAGAGGCGCTATAAAAGGCGGACTTTGAATTCTGAGCCATTTTACTGGTTCTGAAGGCCGCGTAAGCTACGAAAAAGTAGTACATGGCCAAAAGAACTTTTTGGCAAAGAATCAAAGACGATCTGAAGCGTTTTGAAACATAGGAGAAACTTGGTGGCAGAGGAGTCGAGGACGGACGGAGGCTGGACATGAAAGTCCGCATCACGTGACCATTGGCCCCGGATTTTCCGAAGTCAATTATGATCTTAGTTGTGGGTGCCCGTTACATCAAAAAGCTTCGAAAAATTGTTTTCATTCTTTGATCGATAGTGCCTGGCAACCAATTAATCGCATGAATAACCGGGATGGTTATTATCTTAGTGTGGGGGAGATGATAGGGCTGGAAACGTTCCACCCTCTCTTTTTGGCATTTCTAGCAATTAGACCAGTCTTTCCTGATTACAAATACGGGATAGTACAGCCTAGAAAGGAGATCCGACTTGTCTAGAAGATACTAGAAGGGAGCATCGAAACCAGGAACGACTCTAAGAAGGACGTAGCAGTAGCCTGTGGCCAGGCTCTGCTACAAGACTTGACAGAGTTTGAACTAAACCAACGTGGAGATTTGCTAGTAAACCTGCCATAAGCGTGCTTCGTTCTCAGTAATTCAGGATATCTGCAACATTGGTTGAAGCACAAACAAGTTGTTCGAAGGAGATTCGATAGAAGGATATGAAGAGATGTTATAGAAGGGACGCAGCAGGACAAGGATTTAGGACTACTAGGGAACTGGCTTCGTGCAGTAGTAATTCACTTCACAGCGATCCAGCCCGATATGGACATACGATGGCGAAACGATCCGAAGAGATGGCCCCTGAATAGTGTGCCTGGAATGAGTCATGCTGTCCGGCAATCCGGTAGATGTCTCAGCAAATGCCAAGAGCTCACTCAGCAACCATGCGGTCATTTCTAATAATAGCTCAGGTGCTGCGGGAGGCAGTGTTTGAATGACTCGAAGACCTATGCGGAGAGACCGAAGGAGTTTAGAGCGGATTTCAATTATTTCTCATATAGTATATAAGGAGCCCATATCTTACTTATAATACCAGGACAATTACTAGTACGCATAACAAGCAGAAGCTTAGTGCCAATATTACAAGTTGTTCTCAATCGGTTAGTCATAGGGTGAAAGCCTTGCGTTTCATACAACTCAAACGGAATAGTGCCCGGACAAACTCTGTGTTTCATAAAGCTCAAACAGAATAGTGCCCGGACAAGCTTTGGTTAGTCATAAGACTCAAACAGAACAAGTGCCCAGACAAGTCTTGGTTAGATCAGAAGTGTGGAATAGGAAATAGCGAAGCTTCAAGAAGAAGTCAAGTGAAAGCCAAGTTCTCAGATGAATTACGAGTTGAGCATTCATATCAAGTGTACAAGAGGTGCATTTTGTGAACAGAGCGATACTTTTGAAGTTCAGACAAGTCATAGTCTTTCTTTGAAACCCTATAAACTCTCTTTTCCTTCCACATCGAAGTAAAACATCCCTTTTCCAAAGCATCCTTAGTGAGGTTGCTGTCAAGTGTTCAAGCTAGCCTTGTACGCAAAGACTTGTGGTTTATTAGATTGGATCCAATAAACTTGTTCGCTTTCACATACTGTTTTAAGAGCTTCAACGAAGGTCTATTCTCTTGCTTTTGCCCCCACGAACTCAGGGTATAAAAGAGAGTCAGTGTGTTGAGTGTTTTTGATATAGAGTTCTTACGAACTTTGTGTTGATTGCCCTTTTGCATCAACGACCCCACGCTTAAGTGCCCTATTACCGGAGATCTTGCTGCGGGTGTGACAGTGCGGGAGGGTAACACAGTAGTAAGATACAGTGTAGAGTGCATAGATGTTGCATCATCTCTGTGCTGAATGTCTGTGTAAGTCATGGAATTACTCTGTGTCTTCTCCAATCAATTAATCGGTCTGCAGGGTCTTCCCCGTATAACACAAACTTTTTTGTCGATCAAATATTGCATTTTCAGCTGTTTCATGTTGAACAATAGCCAGGTACAAAGTTTATCTTCAAATGCAGTATCCTGCTTCCTGACCAACAGAAGGAGACTTCTGAATTATATGCCTGGAACCTTAAAGTTCAGCGACTACCGGCGTATGTCAGATTTAAACGGCCGACGCCAAAAGCTAAACCCTAACGCTGATTGTCGGCAATCATTACCGATATTTGATGTGTGCCAATCAGCCAGGAAATACAGTGTATGTTGTCACACCTCAGTGCGTAAAAGCTGGAAAAAGATGCTAATTGCAGCCTTTGGGCATTGAACAATCCACTAGTCAAGGACATCATGTGTAACCCATCCTATCCAGAAATTCCACATTTCACCGCCCCAAGGACTTGGACAGTATATTGTCAAGTCAACCTTATGGATCATCTCATTGTTTGTATATTGTTGTTGAGTTGATCTTGTGGTAGAACCTCTTGTTCTTAGTAAAATTTTGCCCCTAGATCACAAGACTCCAGTCCAGAGAGGAGTCAGAAAGGAGGATCGGCACTTCACTTGCCTTTTCGTGCCACAAAACACTCTTAGTCACTTAAATTTCTGATCTGAAGCTCTCAGCTGTCTTAAACTAGTTTGAAAATATCTGATTCACATCTACAGCCTGGACAAGGCCTGAATCTCCATAGAAGCACCTAATATGCCACAGATCCCAGAGTAGTGAGTACAGTAGTTTCAGGACTCAAACTATGGCAAAAGGCTCTTGATAATCCAGTCTCAAAGTCCCTTATCACATAGATTGAGTTCAAATACACTGTATTTCATTGAGTCCTATTCAGGATACACCATATTGAACTGTATATACAATGTATTCCGGCGTATTTCAGTGTCCAAAAATGTAGGTACAGCGGCCTGCGACGTCTTTCGCCGTATCTCGACTGCCGAGCGCTGCCGTTCGGCGGATGTCGGCAACCTTCAACTCTTGTTAGCGCTGCGCGCTTATTACTGAGACTTCTCGGCAGAGGTGCAGGATTTTCGGCATGCCCATATCGAGGTATGCTGAGACATCTCGCGCGGAGGCGGCGATGGTGATTGTGAGGAGTGGTAGGATGGAGATGTTGGAGGTGTGATACCAACATCTCCGTCGGGATTTACACTCCGATTGTAATGCCGTCTCATAGAGTATTCAGAATTCCAATCCTTCATGCATGCCCCAGAAGTCTCGCGAAGCAGCTTTGGCAGAAGTTGCTGGAGAGGACTCACTTACAACAGCTTTCCAAGTCCGTAGAGCTCTCATTGATCCTAATTTCTGGAATTCCAACAAGGCCAAAGTGTTCCAAAGCTTTTCACCGTCCCGATCAAGTCCCGTTGCAGTCTCGATCTCTTTCTCTGGAATCAGGATATCTGCTTTGCAGCGATGACCTCTCCAGCGGCCGGGACATTTGGTGCGAGAAAGATGCGGAAAATCCTTTAAAGTGATCGAAGAATCTCGTGGACATATTTACCGCAACAACCGGTTCGGCGGCGGGCTGATACGACCATTGAACAAAAGAATAGGGGAACAAAGGCAGAGCACACATAGTACTAAGCGGTGCACCATAGAAAGGGCAATGTTCTGATCATTGCATAACATGATTCATGAAGCTGGGTAGAATACAGGACCTGTCGGACAAAGAGTCCAGCGGCACGCGTCAAAAAGTCCGGTACTGAAAGGCTGTCAGTAATTTCAACATGACAAATGGCGGAAGATCTGACCGTCTAAAACATGAATTGCACGTCGAATGAGAGGCTCTAAATTTCACGATGACGGCCGCCGGCAGATAAGATAATCAAGTTGCCGATGCCGGATGACGTTGTGTCACAATCAGTCACCTCTCCTCACTAAACCTTATTGACCCAGCAGTTTTCCGGGAACGTGACTTTCGGCAGGTTCCGAGCGGTCCGTTGCTCCGTTCCCCTTTAAGCACCAGCGCCCAGAGGGTTTTCCCAAGTGTTTTCCTGCTTGTCACTTGAAATAAATAGTCTGTTTTGAAACACGCCCATCAAGCCATAGCTCGACCTTCGTCGAAAAAGGAAATAAAATTTGTCATCATTTGAGCACATGATCCGTCGCGTCTCTGAGCTACTCCGTTGACCAACGTCTTCCGAAAAATACTAGAGGAGGACTAGGGAGACTATTGAGATAATACAATCTAAATTAAATTATTGTATTATGTTTTTTTTCAGTGTAGATCAATATTATTATTTAATGCATAATTCTCACTATACTCAAGGCCTTTCCAAACTCGCGGGAAGAGTGCCCATCACTCGCTCCCGCTCCTCCCTCGCAAGCTCGGGGGCCCCCCCGGACCGCGGGAGTCTCCTCGGACGGCACGCTAAGACTTGTTCCCACTTAAAACGTATATGTAGAGAACCATCATCAGGCCTTTCAAAAAGATAGGTATCTCCATCAGCAAAACGGTCGATCGGTGGAAGGTGTGGACCATCAATTCCAGATGTTTCACATGGCCACGGGCCGAGAAAAATCCACATGGACGCTCAAGATTTGATCATGAATTGTGCGACTGTGCGGCTGTGATAGGCGTGATTCACAGCAACAGGTTGGCTCTCCACAGCTTTCACATCATAATGGTCGGCTCATTTTCCACATTGAATTCAGGTTTCCATCCAGAATTATATTATATAAATCGTTTTTTATTGCATGTATATATATGAATATGGAACACAAGCAGACTGTCAACATTGGAATGCGAGACGGAATTTTGGAGGCACGAAAAAGCCATAAATAATGAATCTGAGCAGAAACAATGTCAGAGATAGCACCGAACGACAGAAAAAAGACTGACCTTCAATCCTCTATTCATCGTCAGATACAACAATGGCAGCCTTGGGATCAGGATCAGCAGTCGAGAGCAGACTTACCAATATCGACCATCGAGTACCAGAGCGATTATGAAACCTGACAATGTCAGTCAGCGAGAGAACACAGGGAATACAAAGATCTATACCTTCATTTACAGAACCAGTTGACTAGACCTAAGGTGACGATAGGTGAGAAAAGGTCTGTGCTGTCAAAAAGGAGTCAACAGAGACTTATCGTGTTTGTTAAACAGCTTACCAACATCAAGTTTGAAGGTTCCAGCTGAACACCAATGGCGAGGTTGAATCTTGCAGGAATCATACTATTAGCGGCAATATATACCAATTTGCCTGCAACCATGGAATCGGGTTCCTGGGATATCGGTTGGCGAATCAACAAGCACAGATAGAAAATAAACATACCGGTGAAGCGACCAGGTCAAAGATTAATTTGAACGCTACCGGTTGCCGAATGAGCAGCGGTTGTAAGCGCACAGAGACTACCAACGTACCCAAATTGCGAGCCATAGATAACCAAGACGACTGTGAGTGAGTCAGATGGATCGTCGCTCACCAACGGCCCGGCGGAAGTTGCCGAGGTCACGTTCCCGGAAAACAAACTTGCAAATCAGTTTGCGACCGTCATCCCGTCCAAGCCCCTCATCCAGTCGAATGTCTCGTTTCCTTCGGTTCTACGTCTGGAAACCTCCCTTCAGCCGGTAATACGAAAGAGAATCGCGAAAATGCGGTCCCGAGAAGCATTACGACGAAAAAAAGTGGTTCACGGCTAGGTCTCCAGATTTTCGTTCTCGTCCCTGGACGAGGCGGAATGAGCTCTCAGCAGCATTCAGCTTCAATAATATCCTTAAAGCGCCAACGTCGTCTTCGAACCGATCCATTTCTGTCCAGACTCCAGAGCGGTCAATCGCATATGCAACGGCGCCGTCTTTGCAACCTTTTTACCAAGCCTCAGTACGTCCTATTCCGTGAATCTTTGCGTCAATGGCTAATGAAGCGGCTACTTCTAGTCCCGTTTCGGCAGAACGTGTCCAAGCTAGCCCAGGTCATGTCGCGAGCGTCGACGATTTCGGCGCTCTACTGGGGACTACAGTAGAATCCCAGAATATTGCAGCTTCTCTATCGCTCCAGCTTCGACCGAATCCCTCATATCTCCACGAGCTATCCCTTTTCACCCGTTTTCATCGTTCACGGTCTCGGTCCCATAATGTCGCTGGAGAATCGAGATTCAGGGATCATCAAATGGGCGGTACCACCGGTACAAGCAGGGTCTACCGGTACGTATAATGCTACGCTAAATCGTCTCGTTGCTTACAGCGAAACCAGACAGATTTCCTTGCTCGTTTTGTCTCGAACATGGTGCACGTGACCCGACTGTCGTCGAAATGTTGTCGTCATGGGCGCAGCTTTCGGTTTGACAACTCGACGCTTTCCAAGACTCCAGCATACCTTGTTCTTCGTCAACTATGACCGCCGCCCACTGGTTATCTATCTCCGTGCCGTGGATCGGGCTGGTTTGCTTGGAACGAAACCGGTATGAATTCTCTCCATCTCTGATATCTCACTAACAATAAAAAGTTGCGTAGCATACCCAAGACATTGTTCAATGCCGCCAATCGTCCATTCAATCCCTGGTTCTCGCGATGCTACTCATCATACGCCGAAAACACAATTTCAGCGATTGCAGCTCCAAATCCGCACCAGGGGATTTTGCGCTCGTTCAAAAATCATCGCGGTAAACGTCTCTATCATCAGTATAAGCGCCCCCGACTTTGGAGAAGGTTGATATTTCGACTTTTCCGTCGCGCCTTGGTCGTGTCTCCGTTCACGGTTCTGGTGCTCGTTATTCAGGGACTGGGGAATGGCGGATACCGCCAGACTAGTCAAGGATCCATGTACGTATGACCAAATACCTGATTTGATCTGTGCTATCAGCTCGTCTCCTTGTTCGGACACGGGATTCCATCTTCATCCAGAGCATTGTCCCATCCTCTGGAATCTCCGCATCGACTTCTACCGCTGTACAGAATGTTGAAGGCGTTGCAGACCGGAGATTTGCTTCAGAAATGAAAACACACGAGATGAGAAGCAGATGTCAAAGAACCTGGATGACGGACGACCCTTGATCTTCATGCGCCGTCTCCGCGCCCATGCCCGCGCACCACATCCCCGCCCAACTGCTCTGTTGCAAGTTGATGATCTACCACTATCTCCTCGGCTGAGAGTGCAATATTCATTTGAGTAGCTGTGGCGTAGGTATTGTAGCATCACAACTGGATCAATATAATAGTTCTGGCTTTGTTGCAGCCAAGCTGACCACGAAATTGTATGTGAAAGTTTGGAATGTTCTGGATAAAACATTGATCGGGATCTGAGCCAATCTTGCTGCATTGTATTTCTTGAATGCAGCACAATGTTGGGGTCTTGAGATGACTGACATGTTGTAGTGATTTCATTCAGAGCAGTGTACAATGTGATGTTTTGTTAGAAAAATAGTGATGGCCCGGGGGTTCCCCTCCTGGACCCCTGACGCTCGCCGCTGCACCCACTGTGTGATGCTTTTTGCAACTCCGAAATCAAGATGTATAAAATAACATGTCGGATAAGGTCAGCTACTTTTGGTACTCAGAGGAGAAACACCAAGAAAGTGCAAAAGTGCATCTTCAGATGGACCATGATACATATCTGAAATCTCAACTGAAAGTGAGTTCCTTGCATTATAAATAGACAATTGCAAACAGACACTATCTCTACATGTTTATTTGGGTATTGTACTGGACACTTGGAGAGAACAGTGACCCAATAATGCACGTGAAAGCAAACCGAGAAATGGGTGCTACATGAACAGAGATCGGACGCACGAAGATAAGATTACACGGAGATACGGACATACACGGGGATACCTCGCAACATCTCCGCCCGCAACATCCCCGAGCATCTCCACCTCTCAACATCCAACATCTCTGCGAAACGCACGCGACATCTCCGCGCCACGCACACAACAACTCCGCCTCCACCGCCTGCTCCACAACCCCAACGCTCTCCTGCCATAAGATCTCCGGGTGTCAGAATGGGAGATGACGGTTCGATGTATCGCTTGGTTTGGTCAATACCAGGCTCCTTCTAATGGCTTAGACTCAGTTATGAGCTGGAAAAATCACTCAGATTGAAAAGACTTTTGTCGATCCCCATCATGGGTGTTCCCACCGCCCAATAAGCCCTCACGTTCTGACGGGGCACGAGTTTCAAGGCCGACTTGGCTGGGATGTATCCGATGGCACAAACAGACACTAGCTGGTCCCCGTATGACGAGGTTCACAGTTGGAACAAATCTTACTCCCAAGACATTTAGCCAGTAACGGAGTGTCGCCAATGTTTCACTGATCTATCAATTGGTCCGGGTCAGGACGTTTTAGGCCTTAACATACTCAATGGTTTGAGTCACTGCAGTCCTTCAATCTCGGAAGCTCTCAGCATTGGGACCCATAAACAGAAAGTGATTCATGGAAGTCTGACATCTATAGCCCCCCTCTCGATAATCGCCTTGACAGACACCGAAGCATTTAATGCTATATAAGGCAATATGGACTTCACGTCTTATCTTGGGAATCGTGAGATGCATCACTATGGCGCAGAAGTTGGCTCTAGACATGTAAGTAGAGGTATCGAGAGTTCACCATATGAGTGATCTATCCAGACCATTTGACAACTTTGAACATTCAGTCAAGATGAACTATATTTTCACCCCTCTCGTGACAATTTCAAGGACTATATACTCTTGAGAATCAAAGCTATGCAGCTGGTAGTTCATACCCAAGGAATCCTAATCAGCTAAATGAGGGTCAGAGAGGTATAGTAAGCCAGCTGCTGGATCAAATTACCAAACAATTTCACAAGCTTCCAGCGCTGCTTGGAACGCGGCCTTTGATGCCATTTCAGCATCAATTTGTGCCTGCAAAAACACTATATGCTGTTTTGCTGCCACAATGTCAATTGTCAATTGTTGCACCGTCCGTTCTGCTTTTCTCTGCTTGTTCGCTAGGAACCTATCCAGCTCATCCCTCTGAGCAGTCCTGAGTCGATCCCCAGCAGCAATCTCCTGTTCCAAATTCTCAATTTGAGTTTCCAGGTCAGTGATGGACGGCATCTATGACTCTGAGATTGGGGCGTCTGGTGCTCATGGTGTGGTTCGTCCCCACAAAATTTCCTGAGCCATTTATATTGCCTGGCGTGCGTCACATCAGTGCGACAATCGGACCCTGAGATCTGAGATCCACCTGCCGATCTGTGGATGTCTGTTTCAAGTTCGTTTTCTAGAGACGGAAGACTTTCTTCCCATTGAGTTTTTGAGCTCCTCAGACTAGGATTTGGAGTAGATGGTAGGGAACTATATCTGGTTGACTTTTCACGGCGCAGACAGTTCATCTAGGCAATTCAATACCTGCCAGGTACTAGTGTTTCAATGTGATGGGGCCTGAAGAAAATGCAAATGGCACCTTCCGGGAGGGACATTGGATCTGAGGGGGTAATTTCAAGCATTTCTCCCAGATAATGGATATTCCTTGTTGTTCTAAATGGAGATCCATGTCCCAAATTGCATGTGACGATTGATCGTTGCGAAGCCAATGGATGGATGACCGGCGATGGCAAGTGGCCTCATCATACATTTACCTCGAATTTGCTGAGGAAACTCAACGTAATCATGTCCATGTTCATCTCGAGCTCAGTATATAACAGCTTTCTGCAGTGTTGCTGTGGTATGACGATTCATTGTCGGAAACAAAGAGAAACATCTAGTCTCGCTCCGAGTCCAGATCTCCAAGCTGCTGTGAGTCTCAGCCTTTACGTCTTGAGCCATCTACATAATAGAGACCGGATCTGGTCACACTAATTATGACTCAGATTTCTACTATTTTTCTTACCAGTGGAGTATAGGCCAACCGTTCCGGTGGCAGATACGAGACCCCTTGTTGGTCGCATAGCACAATATTGACAACCAAGAATTGGAGATCTTACAGTCAAGTTAAATGTGCAAGATTAATTCTCAAATGAGATATTTCTATGCATAATTATGCATGGAATCATGTATCAAATCAGTTCTGTAGCGCCACATTTGCTCAAACTTTCTGGTGTCGGGGTGCATTTTCTTTCCAGAATGAAATACCACTATTGAAGGAAACCCAGAGCTGGTGATCATTAAGAGGAACAAGGATTGTCTTATGCTTCCATATTATATGTGCTCAGTGATAGGTTCCATTGATTCGACCAAGGGGATAGATTTTGCAGGTTTTCGGGCTCTGAATCCAACTGTCAAGATCTAGGCACCAGATATCATGCTATAATTGCAGGTAAACACAAATAAATGATATTCCAGTGTGATGAGGCTCCATAGGAATCATTGCATCATGGCCCAAGAATTGTCTAAGTCAAAAAAGATCAGAGCAAGGTGCGAACACTGATAATGTAGGCGAAAGAAGCTCATGGGAATGAATGTCCCAAAGGAAAATATATTACATGATGTTGAGAATCTCGATAACTGGTAATCGGTGAGCCAAGAAGGCCAACTAAGATGGGCCACGTCGGTCGTTCCTTCCTCTTTTTGGGGATGCCGATATGGCTGGCTACACATGTGCTCCCACCTCACAAACGAGCCACACGGTGTACAGCAGTGGTCTCGTAATGGCAATGCTAAACACTCCAACAGATACTGTATTCAATCAGTGGTAGTCATACACACAGCCATCCGCGCCGGATTTTCGCCGACTTAAAATGAAGGAAGGAAAATTACTCAGTTTCTGGGCCATGGAACTATTGAATTTTACGCTTTATGAAGATTTCCACAGACCTAGAAAACACCCTTTGTCATCCCGAAGATATATTATTTTATTATTGCTCCGTTGGAGTTGAAATCTCCGTGGGTAATTGAAAATCAATTTTCTCATTTTTTTCCATTCATGACTGGGTTCAGGGAACCACCAGATATTTGAGGTCTAGCATTCACCCTTGGCTGCCTGAAATTTCAAAGAGATCCGATGAGAGGAAGGAGTCGAGCTTGCATAGCTGGTGGTTAAATTTTTGAAGAACTTGTATGTTACAGACCGGTGTCTGCCCAGAGACTGTCAGAAAAATCCTGTTACCTGATTCAAGTAATGAAATAATGGATGCGGCTGTATGTTGGGTGAAGGGACCATCCACCCTTTTATCGCAAGCATTTGTGCGGTTTGTCACGCCATGTCACAGAGGAGCTTTTTGTCACACTGAGACCTCTTGAGCTTACATTGAGCAGGCGAGTGCTGCCCTCATCAAGTATACATCTGTATCCTTCATTGTATGCATGAATGCAACATTGTGCATTTTTCTGACTCTGCATGACCTGATACTGACACGGAAACTGCAATTTGCTCAAAATCTCACTCATTTTGATGGCCGGCTATACAAGCTCGGGCACTTTCCTTCATTGAATCCCTGAGAAATTCTGGGGATATAAGGCTGCATACTATACGTCTAATATCCGGCGGTTTCCGGAGGCCGAACGGCACTGCACAAAATAAGAAAATTGATTTTCAATTTCCCAGGGAGATTTCAACTCTGACAGGAACAATAGTACCAGCTGTGAAAAAGAGTAATTTCCCTTGTATCGTGTTTGATCCTGAAAAATCTGGCGCAGATGGCTGTGACAGTAGTACTATGGGTATGAGCTGATGTGAAATGTCTGGCAACTGACCAGGCTGAGGAAGGTGAACTTGGCCGTGTGAAGCTGCAGAACCGGTGGAACTCAATGCCGAATATCCGGTGACAGATGTGAAAGCTGTCATGTGCGATATCCGCATTGGGCTCCATCATCAAAGTGGCCAAAAATTGCTCTTCCCAACAAACGTGCCCATGAATGGGTCTCGTAATATCCTTACTTTGCTCCTGCAAAGGATATACAAGCTAATTGTTTCATCCTTTGATTTTTGATGTTCTGCTGATCCACACTGGGATAAATTGCCTATGAAATACTTGACAATAAACTTGACAATGTCTCTGATGCTTTCATAGCGGCATTCACTGCATTGGGAACAAAAAAAATCAGAGGAAAAATGGTGGGAAAAATGATATGAAAAATATCCAGTTTCATGCCTCAGCCAAATTTTGCCCCGGTATCCGACCCGTATGGTAGCGGCGAGAAATATAATGTTTTTCTAAACATTTTTCCCAACATTTTTCGACCGGTTTTATTTGTTCCCACTGCAGTGATTGTGCACCGTTTGCAAACCCCATCACGGGTGTTCCCACCGCCTCATATATTCACACGGTATTACGGCGAAAAGAAGTAGATCAGAGTCGAATACTCAGATTGCTCAGTCTTTGTGAGAATGTATACATGAATACACGTCCAGCTCATCGCTGTGCGTATTGCACCGCAGTCTCTTGGCCGTGACGGTCATACTGATGTATTTTCCCACGTCGGAAAGCTAGATAAAGCTGCTGCAAAATCATCAAGAGCCACATTTCTATGCCTCAGTATTCCATGTCTGGACGCTAGCCATACTCATGATACAATTGTATTTCTGCGACTCGTTTTTGAATGATCATGATAACGATGAATCATGACTGTATTATGGAGTAGCAAAGCTATCATCTACTTATCAAATGACTCTTTGGACTCTGAGACCTGCGGAAGTCCCCACTCAGGGGACATCGGAGGGACTGATAACCCGTCCGGCGTCAGGACATCAATTCTCTGAGAAACAGCTTGAACTTACATAGCGTAACAGTCGTTGGCCCGTAATTGGAGTGAGAAAGAATCGTAGATGGGCATTGGACTACCTCCTCAGAGGTTTTGGGATTAACTGAGAGCGTATTGACAGAGAAACACCATAGAAAAAGCTTGAAATTACCTGCATTCGGTGTTACAGGAGCATAGTAAAACCCCCGGGAAGAGAGCCCCGCGCTTTGTATGCCAAATGATCCGTTTTACATCATGTTTTCACTCGCTGTGGAGCCTTCCCTTCAATTGCCTTCAGTCAGAGCTTCAACCCATTGGCTTCATTACTCCTCAATTCATTTGTAGTCTTCGAGCCATCTTCAATGCGTCTTCATGCTCCTCAATTGATTCCTTGTCTTCAAGCTCATATTCAATTGATCTCTGGTCTTCAATCTGTCTTGAATTACTGCAGCAGATCATCACAGTAGTCAGTAGTAGTACTTGTAGATTTGAATATATTCAAATGTCATCAATTCAATCATCGCTCACAAGCGCGAAAATTTCAATAAAACTCTGTCAAGATTTTCATGATAGGACAGAAAGAAAGAAAGGATATGTAACATAAATAATCGATCTGTCAACACAAAAGAAGGCCTGACTTGTCTCGGATCACCATTTTTAAACCACTGTTCATCAGTATTTGCAGCGGCGGAATAAACTTGAGGTCAAACAAAGAATCCTTTAAGTCAAGTTGAAATGACTTCAAACTTGTGAGACTGTTCTCGGGTACTTGGTCATGTTGCAATACCCGGACAATGTGTGAAGCGGAATGCTGGACTGCTTTTCTGGCAACCAGGGATAGATGCTGTAGAGATGGAAGAAAGGGCGAGATGCATGACTCAGTGGATCGATGCAACAAGTCGAAGAAGGTGTCTGTAATCATTTGGTGTTCGTGCCTTGGATGTTCAGCGACAATCAAAGTGTCGAGGCATGGTAATGATTGAAGCAACGCGACCCATTGACTAAAATTCACGGGTATTTCTATCCAACACAGCATGGTAAGAGAGCATTTTGATCGGGTAATCAGTGATATGATTTGTGAGGTTGGAAAATCATATTCTGGTAGTGCACACTCCCGAAGAATGGATAAAGAGCTCAGGGAGGGAAAAGTAAACCCGGATAGGACAGGAATATTATGACTGGCGTCCCAGTCATTGACTTCGAGCGTCAAAGATCGGAGTGCAGAATGGGAAAGAGTGTCGGGTGGTTGAAGCGCAAATGTCGTTGGCCTTACGAGGGTAAGGCTGTCGAGCTGGACACACTGAGACAGAGAATCAACAGCATATATTGGCAACACCACCCTCAGGTTGTGAAGTTGGGCCCAAGGCAACAGAAGCCGGTCGTGGGACCAACTGATGTCTGCTGTGTGAAGCCTGGGTGCATTCTTGAATACCTCGATAGCCCAGTCACTGTAGATAACTGGGAAAACAAGATGTTGTAGAAGTTGAAGCCGGCCTTTTACTGTGGGGAGTATCTTTTCCAAAACATCGAGAGTTCTGCCAGGAGCGTCAGGCTGTCCCGGGGCCACCCGAAACTCATGCCAACGATGCGACACTTCTGCCAGAAGCTGTAGCACATCCTCTATACCTGGATCTAGATGCCGAAACGTCAAGGTCAATGGATATTGTCCAGAACGTCCCAACAGGAATGTGACTGCATCACTCCATCCCTCCGAGCATTTGTTCCATTCTGTGTCTATAATAATCGTTGACCAGAGCGGCCAGGTCTCGAATGCAATTGGACGCCAATAAAAGCAGACCTGGCTGATAGCGAGACCAGGAATACTGATGCCCTTGTAACCAAATCGATTTTCTGCAGACACCTCGATGAAGATTTGTCGAAGAATCTCAGGTGGAACCTTCCGAATTGGGGCCACTAGAGATTCATATCCACTGACCTGACGCTGAATGATGTCATGATAGTTTTTCAGCGAAGCATCAAATGGTCGTTGTGCCAGCTCGGTGTTCCAACATTGCAATTCCTCTCTGGCTGCAGAGACAATATGGGAGAATTCGAGGAATGGTGAATAGTCTGGATGGGCATTTCTGCGTAGTCTGGATTCTAGCTCATGCCACTGAGATTCCAGCTCCTTCCATTCAGATTCTGTGGCAATTTTTCGCTGAAATTTGTTCAACTTCGGACAATCGTGGCAGGGCGCCGAGGATTGAGACCTATGTATATGTCATGAGCATCAGCATGATAATGAAATAGAGCTCTGTACATTGCAAGGGGCCAGGCTTTGACTATTCTGTGTTCGCGTTGACGTACTGGGTGTCGGGAGCAGGGATCAGAATTCTTGGCTATGGGCGCTACGATTACTCAGCGTGTGAAAGATCACGTGGATCTGGTACGGCCGGACCACCTAGGACAATTCTCGCTGACATTATTCATATCAGACACTAACCCGAGTTGAAGGCTGGAACTTTCAAGACTCAAGTTGAGACTGAATATTCCCGATCGGTAGGATCACAACTCGCAAGATTCGAGCAGATATATTGTACATATATAGTTATGACAAATGGTTTGCTTTAGATCATGGGGTCCGTGGCGCTTCATCGGATATTACCACAGTATTCACCGGTATGTAGCAGCTGCGAGCGCCCAGATACGCCGCATATGACGGGGAATACTCATCACAGGCAGATATTGTTGTGGTGCAACGCGTCGGTAAATATGGCAATTGTATTAAGACAGGGAGGCCTTGTGATTCGGTTTAAGGCAATACTACATCTACAGATGTGACTGCCACGGCCGCCGTGGGATAGGAACAACCCAATTTGCTGTGAAAAAGCTTGGCTGGCTGTGTGCTGCAGTCACTCTTCAAACATTCTAGATATTGGTAGTGGACACAGATGCGTGCTTCAATATGTAGCAGTTTTGGGCACCCAGATACACTGCATATGACGGGGAATACTCATCACAGGTAAATATTGTTGCGGTCCAATGCGTCGGTGAATATGACAATTGTATTGATACAGGGAAGCCTTGCGGCTCAAGTCAGGTAAAACTACATCTACAGATGCGACTCAGAGTCAAGGGAGCTGTCGTTGGTTGATAGTGGCCAAGCCTAGGAAGCGCCGTTAGTGTCGCCAGTTTAGGAGTTTCTTTCGAAGTCCAAGATAAAGAAACCATCCAATCACTGTAAAAAGCTTGGTTGGCTGTATGCTGGAGTCAGTCTTCAAGCATTCTAAATATTATTGGTATACACCGATGCTTTGATTTGGATTGTGGGGTCAAGCTTCACTGCTAGTACCGCGTGCATCGCGGTCGTAAGGTGCTGACCGGCATTTAGCCACATCTTTCAAGCATATGTTTCAGCCTAGTCAACATTTCTGAGCGTCAGCGCTATTGAATGCGTTGTTAGAGGGTAGTCACCGAACCGCTTACTACTGATTCTTAAAAGCCAAACGACCTTGACATCCAGACTTCAGCGCTGGTAGCTTGACTCAACTTCATTCATCGACTGGTAAGACCTTACTCTCTTATTGAACTGTTGTTGACATCACTACAGGCTCGATTGCCCAACTCTGCACCTCATTTAACGTCACTCGCAAGATGCATCTCCGTCTTTCAACCTTATTTATTCTTGCTGGCCAGATTCCCATCGTTCTGGTCTCAGCGGCTCCCATACGCCGCAGTGTATCCATGTTCAACGATCCAAAGGATTCAGTGGTATGATCCATCATGTCCTCGGGCACTCTGAAGACTTACACTTCTTTCACAGAACTTGGATACTTGTCCTGGGGATAGATTTGTCAGCCTCACCGTCGGAAAATTGGATATCCAGTACTGCGAAACGCCTGCTGGAGCTGGAGAGCAGGGTTCCGTTCATTTCGCACAGTGGCAAGATCATACCGGTGTTTTGAAGGTCTACAAGTCGGAGGCAGACTTCAACACAGAGCATCAAATACTGAAAGATGTGAGCCACGTTTTGGAATATCCCAGGTCACCTCCAATCTCATTCCAACAGCTGAAAAGACTGGACGCTGAGGGAAGCGCTGGTGGCAAACATTATGTTGTGATGCCCAAGGTCTCAGGACACACCCTTCTCAAAACTTCCTACTTTGAGGCAGCTTACAAGGCGGATGGAGCAGCTTACACAGGCCCTGAGTATCAAAATCCACATTGCTCCGAGTTGATCACCAAGGTGCAATCACACCTCCTAACGGCCATGAAGGACTTTTACGACAAGACCAAGAAAGTTCACGACGACCCACACATGCGTGAGTTTCTCTGTTATTCTTATACAAAAGTACTGATGGCTTTGCAGGAAATGTATTATGGCCAGATACCCTGGGCGTTCCAACATTGATTGATTTCGGTGCTGTGTATTTGCCTCCCGGCGGGGACAATGATGCGGTCAGTCCTTGTTAAATTCAATAAGTATGGACAGAATAAATTGACCAGGACACCACAGAAGAACAAAGCGGCACTGGTTAGGATTGACTTTGTAACTGGATTCAAATTTGTAGCTAGCGCCAGGGAACAGTGTCGGCTAGCAGCCGCCGGAATTGGTGGGCAGCGTTTGAGGATTGGCATTAAAACCCCGAGTCCGAGTAGGTCTGGCTAGATAGACTTGAGTAATCTTTGGAAGTATTGCAAATTTGAATCTGAGCTCAGCCCTTGGTTGCATCAATCACTCTGACTGGAGTCTGACCCAGTGTCACATTCAATATCGTGTAAGTACTATGGTCCTGGATGAATTCATACCTATGTGGGTCCTTCAAGACCTCCCTGTGGGCCAGTGGTAGTGGGTTTGAAAGGATCCATACTACAATCATACGGTGACTATCCTTGAGTTCTCGTTGATGTCGGTTGCAATTTGGCTCACCAGTGTAATAAAGGCCGTCCTTCCGGCGGCAAGTACGAGTCCTCACTGAATGATATTTCAACACAGTCAGACAAGATTGATCCTGAATACAAACAACAAGGCTGAGTACTACATAACTAGCAGAAACCCATGCAATGCACGGTTTACTGTCCAAAATGAGGCTTCCAAGTTTGGAACTTTGACATCAATGTGAGACCTGTGTCGGCTTTGCTAAACAAGGTCCAATCCCTGGTTCTCGCGATGCTGCTCGTCACACGCCGAAAACGTAATTTCGATGCTTACATCTCCAAATTTGCACCAGCCGACTTTGCGCTCATTCGGAAAGCATCGCAGAGGAATACTCCATCCCCAGTATAAGCGTCCCGGATTCGGAGAAGGTCGATATTTCGACTTTTCGTCACGCCAGCATCTCGTGGTCAACGCTCTAGAGACCAGTAAGCCAATTCAACTGATGTTCTGTGCTCGTCTAGTTGCGCGAAAACTTCCAGTGAGCTTCCTTACTCCACAGCTCCTGCTTTGGCTGAATTTCGGCAGTGCTCACTGTGTCTCGCTTCACGGTTCTGGTGCTCGTCGTTCGGGTACTAGCGAATGGCGGATACCATCTGACTATTTAAGACTCCATGTTATAGACAGTTGTTAATGTTTGTGCGCGGGATCTCACCACCACTCAACCAGCTGCCGCGGCAGCCATCAGCTCTTGCATCCAAGGTTCATTGAGGAGCCAAGAACACTGAGCCATGTCGGGCTGATCAGAGATGAGATGCAGAAACTGTGCTGTTGGGGTTACACTGGTGGGAGATGAAAAGATCCGAGAAGAGGACGTGGTCAAACAATGCACCGTTGGCTTCGACGGCCGAGTTCTCCGTTTCTCGACGGCTTTTCACGGGAATCATGCATTGACGCATTTCACTCATCCAGCCGTGAAAGCTGCCGCCGACGAAACTAAGTATTATCGGTATTACCGACAAGTTGCGTTTATCCAGCGCATTCTCCGATGTTTGAGTCTCCACCTCGACTTCTACTGCTGTACAGAATGGCGAAGACGTTGGAGGCCGTCTCAATGAGGGATATCTCTTTCGGAAATGGGCACCGCGGAGACGAAAGCAGACGACGAAGAGAAACAGATGACGAAGAACCTGGATGACTGACGACCCTTGCCATAAACATCCTTCCTCCAATCGACCTGTTGAGTCGTTAAGGCCGGCAGCCGTGGGATAGTAAACGCCAACGCCACCACAAACCCGCATGCACCTTTATCCGAAAACGTCTCTTTGCTTTTCATGCGACATATCGCCGTGATGCATCGTTACCGAACGTCCATCATTCCGATTCCGATTTCAACGCCCCTCTTACGATTTCCCTCAATGCTGCGGCACCCCATAATGGCAGGAGGATCGATCTGACCTACACTGTAGGTCACTACGCGATCGATCCGGACCTACACTGTAGGTCACTACAGATCGATCCTGGACCTACAGGTCACAGGGTGGCAATATACCTGTCGTTGGCCTAATAGAGGAGGAAGGGCGCCTTCAGCGCCAGGCACCAACTGACCGAGATAAGATTAGAATGAGATTCGTGCATGGCATCACTCCCTGCGGATTCTCGGAACGAACAATAAGCATTCAATGACAGGTGAAGCTGGCGCAACCGGGGTTTGCAATTGCAACAAAACCGCATTCATGTTATTGACTTTTTACTGCCGTTTAAAGCACTTGGTGATGAAAATTGAAAACACATCCTCGACCAGTCGATGTCTAGGTCGGTACCCTGGGATGAGAGATATCGCTTCTCTGGCCATACACGGTCCTGACCTGATTCTGTAAGCATCGAGCATCCAGTGAGCACATACAAACAGCAACCCAATGCGATGCTGCACATGTCGGACTCTCTGACCATACACGGTCCTAACCTGATTCTGTAAGCATCGAGCATCCAGTGAGCACATACAAACAGCAACCCAATGCGATGCTGCACATGTCGGACTCGCTCATCATGATCCAATCCACTTGAAATGTATAGCGGGAGCTCAGAGAACACAGTCGAGGTTGTTTGAGACTCCTCACTGCCCAATCCAATATTGCTCTGGCTTGATATTCCACATCTCGTGAAATTGTCTCTAAAAATCATAACAATAAAAACATATGCCAAATGATTCCGGATGCTCCAATGATCTTCTAGTATAGAAAACCTGGCCATGAAGAGGTTGAACCACTCTGTACTTCAATTTAAAAATAGATTTTACAGAATATAAATCTAGCATACTAGGTATGCTGGGTGATATCCAGTACTCCCTCTTACATACTTTTTTGAGTTTTTCGTCTGACCTTTTGCCAAACTACTCAGAATCCAAAGCCATTCGGCATACATGAACCTCTAGATATCTACATTATGTTCTTGCAATATCTAAGGCCACAGTTAATTTCTCCCCGTTCGAGAACGCAATGTTGGCGCTCTATACGAATCAGCGACTTCCTTCGCCGCCCGAGGAATTTCCTATACCTTGCTATGCATGAAGGATACAAAGTTGGAAAATTCTGGACAAGAATACCTGACTTCCATGACTGGGGTATGTGTCAGTTTTGCAATGAAACAGAATCAATGCAACACATACTATTTGAGTGCCGCCGGCCAGGGCAAGCCGAGCTATGGAGTCTAGCCCAGCTACTATGGGAAAAAAAGAGACAACAATGGCCACAGATGTCGATGGGGCTAGCTCTGGGCTGCGGACTAGCAAAATTCTACGACGATAATGGGCGCTTACAGCTAGGAACAACGAGACTGTTCCGGATTCTAGTGGCAGAGACTATGCATACTATCTGGAAGATCAGATGCAAGATAGCACTGAACCAGAATAATGTACCAATGGTGAGAGCGCAAATCCACAATATATGGGTGCAGGTGATGAACGAGCGCCTGAAAAATGACTGCCTTATGACTAATCAGGCACGTTATGGTAAAAGGGCTTTGAACTCCGACTTGGTTCTCCGCACATGGAGCGGAACTTTGAGAGATGAAAACAGCCTCCCTGATTCCTGGATCATGGAACCTAAGGGTTTTATTGGGTATCGAGCCAATTACGCAACTCCAACGCAACAGACGCCCCCGGGACCGCCCGGGAGGAACCGATGAATATCTTCTCGGCATCTCGGAACCCCACACTGTGGTTTATTCGGCCGCGTGCATCTGTGCATTCCCTTAGGGTAGTTCAGTCTACTCATCTCTCTTCACGAGGTTTCAATCCCTCAGTGCCCTTACAAACGTCTTTATGAAGCTAATTTTATTAGTTGTCCTGAAGACGGACTCTAACGAGTCCGTACTACAAAAAAAAAGAGAACGCAATGTTGCGCAAGAATAACGGGCCGGTTTTCCCGCTGATCCGACATAATCCCGAACCGCGTCCAACATGATCCTCGAGTCCTCGACTGATTCTCTGGTTCCACGTCGACGAACAACAACATTAGTGGATTGATGATATGTGGTCATGCAGGCCAATCTGATTTCATTTGACGGCCTGAATTCAGAAATGTATCGCTTATCAAATTCTCATCCGCATGGTTGGAGTTTGGGTATCAGTGCGAGCAAGGACTCTTACAGGATATCTCACCAATACCCATAACTGCCTCTCCATCACTGAGAGTTATTCTCACAGATACCACCCAAAGGCGCTGGACGGATACCGAGCATTTCATTTTGATTTATTTTAGCACCCGGCGAGCCACATATTAGCAGTCATCCCTGTGACTAATTTTCATACAATAAATGCCTTCCACATTGTGTAGGAGGCTTTGGATAGCAGAACATTCACAATGAATTATATGATTGACCTGGGACGGGACTGTTGATGAGCGTCCAGCACAGCCACAAAAGCGATATCTAATCGCTATCGGAGGGAACCATTTTGGGCAGAGAGCTGGATCGAGATCCATTGAAACCGTAAACGTGCCATTTCGGGAAGGAAGGGCGGTGCTGTGACGCATCACGGGACTGCCACCTAAGGATAGATGGGAGTTTTCCGCCCTTGCACGTGCCTCCCAATTTGGAAATAAGTCATGTGCTGACCAAACCAGTTCGTCTTCGGCTCAGGTCCACCAAATCAACAATAAACAAGTTAATTTTTAAATATTCTGCGAGCTGTCTCTGTTCTTTTTGCAATGAAATAATTATAAACAGAGCTTCTGTTAAACTCAGGTCTCTCCAAGGTTGCCGGAAGAGTACCCGCCACTCGCTCCCCTCCCCTCCCTCGCAAGCTCGGGGGGTCCCCCGAGCCGGGGAGTCTCGGGCGGGCACGCTAAAGACTCGTTCCGGCTTTTAACATATATGAAGAGGGACCATCGTCAAGCCTTTCAAAAAGGATGAATCAGCCAGGCTCGAACACCCAACAAACAAGAAACCTGTTAATTGCATAGGCACGTTATACCACTAGACAATGGACGCTTTGGAAGCAAGCCGCGTAATCGCAATAGGTAAGGGCCTGAGTCATGCAATCTCTCACGTCATCGAACTGGTTTGTTGATTTTGAGGTCACTTGATTTCTTCCCTAATCGGGAAGCACGTGCAAGGGCGGAAAGTCAAAAACTCCTAAGGATCGATCGCGTAGCGACCTACACTGTAGACGTATGATCGATCATATCGTCATTATGGGCTCACTGCGGACAGACCATTCCTGTCCCGACGAAGCTGGAATCTGTTCTTTTGCTCGTCGTCTCCCACGGCAGGAGAGCGTCCGTTTGAGCCTAAAATCATCAATCACCAGTACTAGCACCAATGAACCGACATATTGCTGCTGTTCACCTTTATTGGTATGGGGAAGGAAGTTTGCTGTAGCAGTTGTCGAGAGGCTGATGTAGAACGGCAGGAAAGTCAACACACGAAGAGGCGAAGAGTCTTCGGGGCATTGTGACACAATTGACAGGGTTGAATATGGCCACTTTCCGAGGCGATATTGTTGTCCTGTGATCATTGGAGCTCTTGGACGTTTCCGGGAAGAGGGGATGATGCAGCATGTAAACCTGCACTTATTGGTATGAGATAGCCTCGCAATTTCCTATAATCAGTTATACTTGGTCTTCTCATTGCTGAATACCACTGCTCTCGCTGCCAGTGTCAAGCGAAGCGGTTGAGCTATTAGTAGTATCAGTCAATACGGCGACGTGTTTAGATCACGCGCTGGGAATATCATCTCGGCCCGACCCGCTAGCCGCCAATGGTGACCAAACACAAGACTTCGACTCGCAAGAAATGCTATATAAATGCCGCACTTCGAGTATTTACCGCCAATTGACCTATTGCTTACTCTGGTGCAAGTTGAACCTCTCCAGGTCCGACTGATGGCCATGCGGAAGAGAACACAGGCATTGTAGCTGGACATCTTTGCTAAAGGATCACGATGAAGGTGATTGATGACTGTATTCGTTACTCTTGGGAAAATGGCCCCAGAAAGAAATGTATACATACTCAAAGAGTGAAGAGTAGCAAAGCTATCATAATATCGACTATTTACTTTACTTATTGAACAGCTCTTTGGACTCTGGGACTCCTGGGAGTCCTTGGTCAGTCGACATTGGAGAAACTGATAACCCGTCAGGACCTTGATGGTTGGAAACAACTTGAACTTACATCGTGTAGCGATCGCTGGTGCATATTTGGACTGAGAAGGATTCGTAGATGGACGTTCGACTACCTCCTCAGAGGCTTTTGGAATGACTGTGGGCTCGTCAACACAATGCTACCAGAGAAAATAAGCTTGAGCCTACCTGGATTCGCCGTTACGGGAGCATAATAAGAATGTGAAACATTGGGGAAGGGATGTCCGGGTTTCTCGCCTAGGGTTTTACGCATGTAGCGCCGGCGAACAAACCAGGCGACTGCACAAACGAGCAATGCGACCCCGATGAGCGTTCCGACCACAATACCTGCAATTACACCAGGCGGCATATATACATCCCAAACTGATGAACCGCCGTAGTAGACCGTACGCACAGGGGATGAAGCCCTGGTTTCGTCAAGGAAATTCCGGTGTAAGCTATGAATGAACGTACGAGCTGGATGGTGTGGCTCCTGATACGGTGAAAACTGCACTCGAGTTGTAAACTTGAGAATGATGCCTGTGAAAACATATCTTAGTTCGTTCGGGGAGGAAATTTGTCGGTCTGGCTCACGAGATGTTCACGGCTTGGATGAAATAGCCATGCCTGGTAATTTATTAGCATAAAGAGAATGATGAAAAGAGAATGAATGTACCCTGGTACTACATCGGTCATCGGCACAACCGTCGTCCACAAATTGGTGGCGACGTGCTGAGCCAGTTCATAGCTATCCCCGGTAACGTTGTTTTTTAACTCGATGTTGAACATAACGGGGTCCGAGCCATCGACTTCCGGTATCCAGTCAATACGCGCAAGGCCATTTGACAGAATGCTTGGTCCCAGGTTCGAACCATATGGAGCGTCGAGGATGAGACATAGTACTGGGAGGCAGAACAGCGAACTGTGAGACTGAAAGTCAGTTCCAAATCGAGAAGATTTCAAATAATAACTACATGGATAGAGCTCTGCACCCAAGTGTCATTTTCATTGAAATCATGATGAGGTCGTGTTCGGGAAACAGGTCTTAAGGTACTCGAAAGTCGGATTTCTTTTATATTCAATGAAGCATTACGCGAATCACGAACTGGCGTGTGGCAGCTACTGCGCAACCGACACGAATCCAAGAGGTAATGACTAACGGCGACGAAGACGCGAAACTTCAGTCCCGATTCAACTATGTCTTGTCGTTGTGAATTCATGGTTATTCAATGTGTTGAAAGCAAAGAAAACGAGCCTATGAGCAACCTGTGAGGATTCAAAGCCCATTCCAAGGTTAATATAGCCGATCCCGCTTTTCACACGCCGAGCGGAGCCATTCTGATGTTTTGTGATCCGATTTGATGCAAGTTGAAGTAGGCTGCGGAGATGCCTGAAAGGCCAGGACAAGCTAATATCCTCAGCTCTGATAGAGCTCTTTCCATATCCGAAGAGGATTCGAGAGTCAGCAAAAAGCATCGAAGAGAGAATGGAGGACGTTATCGGCGGCGCCACAGGAGCTCGAGATTCTCGGCAGTTACCGTACGGCAATACTTATGGTATGTTTTACTTGTCGTTACCAACCTGGATCCCGCAGCATAGCGGATCTGCATCTTGTCAACATAAGAATTCAAACTTCGGGAGGACTGTCAGGGTAAAGCGCTCCCGAAATCGAACTACTGTACTTGTACATGGGCTCAGGAAGTTGAAATGCGCAGAATTATCCGTGGCTTGTACCAATCTTCATCATCGACCGAATTCTTCTTGTGACTCGAGGAAGGTCCGTGGGGGAACTTTGTTAAAATGGTCAGCTCCCGACCCCAAAACAGGTCTAGAATCTTCGCTAAAATCTGTCAAAAAATGAAATCCATGTCACGCTGGGGAACCTTCTGAGGGCACCAATCGACTCCGTTTCATGAGCTGATTCTGAATCAGAACTCAGACTTTGATTGTCCTAAACTGTATCGGCAGCAAAAAAA
The DNA here is from genome assembly GCA_029320655.1 of Mycena floridula. Taxonomy (NCBI): domain Eukaryota; kingdom Fungi; phylum Basidiomycota; class Agaricomycetes; order Agaricales; family Mycenaceae; genus Mycena; species Mycena floridula. Next base: position 136,015 of record JARIHS010000051.1, read on the forward strand.
AGGTGACAGTACAAGAAGAGGAGGCTAATCACGAATCCAACGGTAAATATTGCCAGCTGAATTGACTCCCCAAACAGTGCCATCAGTACCCGCGCCAATATCGACCAGGCCACCAGCAACCTGAACCCAGGGCTTAGCATCATCGCCCGTGCTCGTGTAGATGTTGCCTGCGCTATTGACCCCCCACACATTGGTTTCCACCCCGGCAGAGATCGCAGTGAGAGCACCGGGAATTTGGACCCAGTGTTTGGAATCTCCTTGATCCCCAGTTTAGCGATAGATGTTTCCAGCAGAGTTGACCCCCCAAACCGTTCCATCGGCACCCGCGCCAATGTCGGTTAAAGCACCAGGGATCTGGACCCAGGGGTTGCTGTCGTCCCCCGTGTAACGGTAGATGTTGCCAGCAGCGTTAACTCCCCAGACATTGGTGCGTGATCCAGCAGAAATTCGTTTGAGAGCACCGGAAATTTTAGTCCAGTGATTGGAACTTCCGTTATAGCGAAAGATGTCGCCGCCGGCGTTTTTCTTAGACCGGAATAGGTTTCCATGGGATTACTTATCCAAGACCAGCAAAGACGTGTAGTACCGGAACTGGTTCGTCTGTTGAGCATTCAATAGAAAAGCCAGCGCGGAAGACGGAGAATATCTCGATGAAGGACATGTCGCAGAAAAATGGCTAGTCTGCTGTTCGTTGTCTACGTTGCCTGAAGTCAATTTCGCGGGGAATATTGACCCATGTGAACGTACCCAACCACACAAGCTTGGTTACATTTGAGAAGAATCAGGATCCGCATATTCCAGGTTTTTCTGACTCTTATTCTCTTCTAGATAAGCAGCACCTCGGCGGTGAGCCTGGCACCTTCCGGCAGACATACAAGCTCCGGAGAGGAGTAACAGCGCACCCTTTGTCATGCGATCTTACCACAGTAACAAGAGGCGGCTTATGTCGCTGAACATACAGAACATCAGCGCTCTTTTGGGGCCATGTAGCCCAGGCTATTGAACTGCAATTCATGTGTATCCAGAAAAATTCATGTGTATCCAGAAACCGATGTAACGGGATTTATTGCTGACAGAGATGGCGAGACGTAGGCGAGCGCTACTCAGCAATTTGCCTCTACTAACATTATTCCACAGTGGATGCATTTGAGATCCCGAAGTGTGTGTTACTAAGGTCAGTGCATGAATGATCTGATCTGAGGTTTATTTATAGATCGGGTCTCAGCCTTGCTCCCCCGAGCCTTCATTTATCGATTTGAAACATTTGCAAGGATACTCGGACTGAGGAGTGTCTCATGCATTCTGGCATTCTCGGGTTCTATAATTGAATGGCCACCGAATCGATGTGACGGGACAAATATGGAGTCTCTCAAGGCAAGGAATTCTCTCTAGGCCAGGTCTTATGTCTACGGCACTATACCAGTTGTCACGGCAGAACAGATGGCCGTGCTACCCGCTTTACAACAGGAATAATCCTTTGTCTTTGCAACTTTTAGCATGTCCGTGACACTCCCTAGCCTGCGTGATATGTTTCCCGGTATAGAAACTCTCTCTCGGGACTTGCACTGTCTCAATCACTCAGAATATTTCGACGTGGCCATTCGTTAAGGAATCCGAGACATGAAAGCATATACAAGCTTGCAGTTGTAACCATTGCACACGATCCATATCAATGATTTCAGGGCGATGAGTTCATGGAGCACGTCAAGACTGCGTGAGGTGCTGGCTCTTCATTCTCTTATGATCAGTATGCTAACACCTTCACAGCCATCGAATAATCCGCCTTGTACTCGACGTGAATACGTCCGTTTCTTGACCAATGCCAAATCATAGTCGATTGATGGCAGGGTTCCACTGGACATATCCATCCTATATACTTGCTCCATTTGTCCCGCTGTACTTTCCCTTGAAAGTCTCAAAGCGCATTAAAACGAAAGGTACCCATCTTGTTGAATGGACACTTTTTTTACACGATTTGAACAGACGATCATAGAGAACTCGGGGATGTACGATCTGGTTGACAAATTTGTGCGCCCCGTTTATCTGCTTCAATTCAATCGATCTATAATTGGTCGGCTGCTATAACTGACAATCTTCGGAATGTGGATTATCGGTTATAACCAGAGTCAATAAAGAAATATCTTCCTGTATCCTGATCCCACTGAATTTGATTGTTGTTGTCGGTGTAGACGTGGGCTGAATTTATATCGGCATGAGTCGCAATATACCTCAATTCCGCGATCTTCACTGGGGTCAGGAAAATCGTACAATGCTGTACCAGGCTCACTTGGGATCATACATTGTCTTTTGAGAATGCAAGAGCAGAAAGTCGAGCAACTATGCTCAAAGATTTATTGGCCGAGATATCTTGAACCTGTGAAAGGGGAATTTCGGCCATAGTCCAGCAGTGCATTTTCTGACCGCAATCTCAAGTTGCTCACAGAGGATAAATCAGCGAGAGAATCATCCTTGCAACGTCTTTGACGCGGCTGACACGGTAAGTAATCGGAAGCGAGAAGCGGATCAAACCGTTAGGCGGAATCGGCATCAAACGTCACGCTACGTCACACCGCTCGTCACAAACCACCAGCTTTATTTCTCGACCGTCGCCAGCTCTCGCTTGCTCAGCCAGCGAAACCCTTGTATCTCTCAATTAGGAACAATATATACAGGAGATTTACGTGCTCCTGCTGATTTCCGCCGAGAAATGCGTACCCCAGAGCGTACGAAAAAAGCCAGACCGGTTTCTGGTGACCTGGCCTTTTTGTCTAGCTTGGACAATATCGGCAGCATGCTGAATCGGCTTGCACCGCCGAAAATCATTGGAATCCAGCACGACGTTTATTGCGGCGGCATTGGTCGTATTGTCTCCGACCCCGGTCGCGCGTTCGGTCGTCAAAAGGCTCCATGATGGCTTGGTCGAGCCATGTCGTCTATTTCAGCAATGGTATGTCCCTAATTCTCCATTATTCCCTCCAGCTAACTGTCCCCTCGCCCAGAAAGTCCAGTTAGCGCAAAGATGGGATAGAATTGTATCGTCGCTGCGGACAAATGTTCTTTATCGACAGTTTCTATAGCACTGGTGCGTGACGGTTCATGAATTCTTTCCCATGAACCTTATTCAGACCGTCCAGGGCTTATGCCGACCACGACAAGGACTTTTTGTGCTCTTTCGCACCTCATTTTGGGCTGAGCCGAGAAAGTCCGAGCTCTTGGGGACGAAACCCGTCTTCCGTTGACTCTGGTGGTCCCAAGTCCTTCTTCGGCGTCACAAGAACCTAATCTAGGCCCTCCAGCATTGGCAGCGCCTCACGACGCGGCCATTCCATTCCCTTTTCGCCAGAAAATCACCATGACCCGAATCTCGACTTTTCTTGCCAATGAGTCCCCGGTGCACGGTTCATCTCGACCCAACTATGGCTCATTTGCGACCTCATCCACCCTGGGCGTCATCGAGATCATTGCCTTTGAAGCGCTGCCAAATTCGACTTTTTGGATGCTCATGCTATTCCGCTACCGAACACGCAAAGGACGGCTAATAGGAGACGAGACAATCATATTCAACGTTTCTATGCAAGTATAATTTCTCCTCCTTATTGTCTCTTGTCTCATAGAGCCCTGTTACAGTTTTTTCAACGATGTCGCCTCGCAGCCTTGTGCACGTGATCTTATCGTCGCACAAATGTCTTCACCACGACTGCATCGTGACGTCCCCCTTCTCCGTACTTCTCATACTTTGAGAATAACCCGTCGCTCGTCAACCAGCGCTATCTCCGCCCAGCTGCAACCGCCACTGCAGTCGCGAGTTCTAGAGCGTCGGCGTCAACAAGGCTCAAGGCAAGCTCAAGGTAAGGTATGATTTTTTCTGCTACGAAAGCTTCTCCTGATGACAAGAAGTAGTTTGGTACCTCCTACGACCAATCTCGCTCATTGGCGTTGCTCTAGCGTCTCCAACGTCAGTGGTAGCGCCAATATCCCAAAATCACCTTTCTTGAGTCTATATTTCCAAATTCTACCCAATCTCTGTTGCAATGCCTTTAGAATCATTCTGCGACACCTCTCTTCCGGCAATATCAATGCTGCCCCATTTGAAGAGGGTCAAATTTTCAACTTTATGGAGCGGCTCGATTCGACTGGTATGACCTTTTTCATTGTGAATCTATTTATACTCACGAGGTGCAGCCGGGTTTGAACCCACCCAGAGACGTTGAGGTTCTCATCTCCGTGCATCGTTGCTTAACGTCTCCGTACCAACATCTCCGCCTCCGACATCTCCGCCCAACCGCTCCGCCGTCAACATGTCCGTGCGTTGATGATCTATATGACTGTCAGCACTGTCTCGTTGGGTGAGAGTGCGATAGTGATGGAGTAGCTGTGGTGTAGGCATTGTAGTATTATATCTGGTTCAATATATTAGTTCCTGGAGCTCTCGCAGTATAAAGTATGTCTGGTTATCCGCTCGGTGATACTAAGTCTCACGATTATCGGAATTCCTGTCCCGGCTCAATGGTCGGCCTCGAGGGATGCTCAATTCCGATTCATAGTCACAACTCAATCCGTTGAAGCCGGATTGCCGAAACACGTGTCAGGCCCATTCCACGCTGTCGGGCGGGAACTCTTCGTTGCCCCGAGCTTTCCGAAGCCCGCTCTCAGACCCGTCTTTTCCTATTTAGGTCATTGGCGCTGGCGATCAAGTCTATTTGGCTGAAAATAATGCAGTAAAATATTGTCAAGAAAATGTATCAAGTAAATTCTACAAATACATTCACCTGTATCTGTAACTGCCAGGACAAGTAATGCAGGAAAGCATAGAAGATTAAGAGCAGAAATAGCTGATCGAGGACAGAGTTGAACCCAACTTACGCGTCGATGGGACATGCGTTTCGGTAACCCGGCTTCAAACGAGTCGAGTTGCGATTGCGTTGGAGTTGAAGGACCCTATAGGCCACGAGGTCCGTCTTCAAGTATCTTTTTTAGTCCAAAAATACAACCCAGACTCCCAATTGGGAAATGATGGCCCGACAATGTGAATATGATCGTCACATTGACCAATGTTCTTTGGCCAGTATCAACGTGTTACTGCGGCGAACGACTCGTGCATTTCAACTGTCAATGTCAGCTGACATGGCCCATCTTTGGATTGACAGACCCTTGCGATTCTGACCCTCCCACGCCTCTTTGTCTCCCGTCTACTGCAATCATGGCGCCCAAAGACCAAAAACCGTCGCTTGTCCAGCGCGTCAGGCGACATCTCCCATTTCAAAAGAAAGAGAAAAAAAAGGATGCCCCAAGACCGGCCAGCCCGGCCGTCCCAGAAAGCTCTTCGGTTCCTAGCGGTCGATCTGTCGATGATGAGCCAGTAACAGCTCGTCAGACGGCCTTGGGACTCGGTATCAGAAAAGCTGCACAAGTTGGAGTCACAGCTGTGGGAGGATCGGCAGGCAAAGCAGTACCAGTGCCCTCTGAGTTGGAGATTCTGGCCGAAAGTGTCAAACAGGGACTGGAGATTGTCAGAGACAAAGTTGATTCAATCCCTGCACCACCCAATTTCATCGGTGTTCTTGAGAAAGTAGAGAAATTTGTCAACATTGCTGGCGGCTTTGCAGAGGTTTGGAAAATGACTTATGATGAATTTGTGGTTGATGATTTTTGCAATTTAGATCCATCCTATTGCCAAAGCTACTGTGACAGTGATGTCAAGCACCATTGGGGTGAGTATTCCCTGATACATCAGAAGAATTTTTATAACCATTTGCCATAAGATTTTCACGCAGTATGCAAAGGATGACAAGAGTCTTCATGATCTCTTGGAAACTATGGAAGATCTCTTCAAATTTGTACGACAAGATGCACAGCAGCTAAAGCTCAATGAGTCACAGAGAAAGACCCTGCATCTCATTCTGAAGCAAACTCTGGAATGTGCGACAGTCATTCGAGAATATGCCAGAAAGTCAAAGAACTTTGGTATGGTTAACATCTTTCCACATGTGTTGGGGATGTTATTAACATTTTATCTCGCATAGTGGCTGGGGCAATCAAGACAGCTCTTTCAGACATGAGCAAGCAGTTTCAGCTTTACACAGAGACTTTTTTTGCCCTCAAGAAGGACTTCATGGACCAAACCAACCTTGTCACTGGTATCACCGTGTTGCATATATCAGCTCAGCTTGAAGCTATTGGTAAGAACTTGACATTGCTCAAATAATGGCATGTGTAACATGATATAGGCACAGAAAATGTACTGGATGATATGCCATATGCAAAAGGAGCATCATATCAACCAGAGAAAGGTTGCCTTCCAGGCACCCGTCATGATATCATTCAAGAGATCATTGATTGGGTGTTCAGTCCTGATGGAGATGATACAAAGCCAATCTTCTGGTTGAATGGGTTGGCTGGAACAGGGAAATCCTCCATTTCACATACTATTGCAGCACATATGAAGGGGTTGGGGGGCCCAACTGGCCGTTTAGGGTCCTCATACTACTTTGACAAGGCAAATCAAGCTGAGCGGAAGCCAAGCAATATGTTCAGCACTATTGCCCGTGACTTGGCTGATTTTGACCCCTTATGGAAAAGAGCCCTATATCAAGTGGTTAAAGATGACAAAAAGCTTCGAACAACTGAATCAATCCAACTACAGTTTGAACAATTCATACTGAAACCAACAAAGCTGTTCACTCCTATTGGTCCAGTGGTCATTGTTATTGATGCACTGGATGAGAGTGGTGATACTATGGCTCGGAAAGGGCTGCTCAATACACTCAGTACTCAAGCTCACAATCTTCCTTCCAACTTCCGCATTCTTATCACATCCCGTACTGAGGATGACATTCACACTGCTCTTTTGGCTGCACCTCTTGTTCTCTCCAAGCCAATGGACAAGATAGAGGTCACAAGTACCAATGCCGATATCAAGACCTTCATAGAGCATGAGCTATCTACTATGGCTGAGGAATTCAACTCCAAATGGCCTGGAAATGGGTGGCTTTCCCAGCTTGCCAGAAAAGCTGATCGATCATTCCAATGGGCCTATGCAGCTTGTCAGACCATTCTAACAGACTTGGAGACAGATCTGATCCCTATCAAGCGCTTGAAACATGTGCTAAGTAGTGGGGCTGGGCTTGATGGTCTATATAAAGCAATCCTGGAGCAGGCATACAGAACCACTTCTATCACAGTCTTAAAGGCCTTTACTTCAGTCTTTGGGTGTATTCTTGCTGCCAAAGAGCCCCTCACACTGTCCATATTATGTGAGATGCACACAGATGATGACACAGAGTTTAAGGAAGTGGCTCATGTCATTATCAAACCACTGGGCCCTCTTCTTAGTGGAGTTACAGACCACACTATCCCTCTCCGACCATTACACACGTCTTTTCGAGACTTCCTGGAAGATCCAGCACGTTCTGGCAATTTCTTTGTCTCCACTCATGACTATGAAGCTATCATGGCACAAGGTTGCTTCCGGATTATGAAGGAGCCTACCACTGGCCTTCGATTCAATATCTGGGACCTCGAGACATCCTATCTCCCAAATCACAAAGTGCCTATGACAGATCATCGAAAGAATGTTATTTCACCACATCTTTCCTATGCTGTCCACTTCTGGGCTCAACATGTGAAGGCTGGCATTTCAGATACTGAGGTTATTCTGCAACTCAGCTACTTTATGAGAGTCCAGTTTCTTCATTGGCTAGAAGTCATGGGCTTCAGGAATGAGCTCTCTATTGCTGCCAATGCTTTGAATCTCCTTGCTGCAGAACCTGAGGCAAGTCACTCTTAAAATAAACACTGTATATTCTGACATTGAATCTAGATTGGTCAGCAGAATCAAGAGCTCCAGAGCTCCATACAAGATGGAATCAGGTTTTTGGCTGCATTCACTGGGCCAATTTCACAGAGCACTCCACATATCTATCTTTCAGCACTGGCCTTGAGCCCATCAACCAGTTGGATAAAAATGAATTTTGGTCCCCAATATTGCAAAACTGTGACACTGGAACAAGGAGAACAGACTCATTGGGATTCAGCCTTGAATGTACTTCATGGACACACTGACATAGTTAATTCAGTTGCATTCTCTCCAGATGGCCACCACATTGCTTCAGGGTCATATGATGGCACCATTCGTGTTTGGAGTGCAGCAACAGGTGCTACAGTGGCTGGCCCATTTGAGGGACACACTGACTGGATCAGATCAGTTGGATTCTCTCCAGATGGCCACCACATTGCTTCAGGGTCATCTGATCGCACTATTCGTGTTTGGAGTGCAGCAACAGGTGCTACAGTGGCTGGCCCATTTGAGGGACACACTGACAGGATCACATCAGTTGCATTCTCTCCAGATGGCCACCACATTGCTTCAGGGTCAGATGATTGCACCATTCGTGTTTGGAGTGCAGCAACAGGTGCTACAGTGGCTGGCCCATTTGAGGGACACACTGATAGGATCACATCAGTTGCATTCTCTCCAGATGGCCACCACATTGCTTCAGGGTCATCTGATCGCACCATTCATGTTTGGAGTGCAGCAACAGGTGCTACAGTGGCTGGCCCATTTGAGGGACACACTGACAGGATCACATCAGTTGCATTCTCTCCAGATGGCCACCACATTGCTTCAGGGTCAGATGATTGCACCATTCGTGTTTGGAGTGCAGCAACAGGTGCTACAGTGGCTGGCCCATTTAAGGGACACACTAGCTTGATCACATCAGTTGCATTCTCTCCAGATGGTCACCACATTGCTTCAGGGTCATATGATTGCACCATTCGTGTTTGGAGTGCAGCAACAGGTGCTACAGTGGCTGGTCCATTTGAGGGACACACTGGCTTGATCTCATCAGTTGCATTCTCTCCAGATGGCCACCACATTGCTTCAGGGTCAGACGATTGCACCATTCGTGTTTGGAGTGCAGCAACAGGTGCTACAGTGGCTGGCCCATTTAAGGGACACACTCACGTGATCACATCAGTTGCATTCTCTCCAGATGGCCACAACATTGCTTCAGGGTCATTTGATCACACCATTCGTGTTTGGAGTGCAGCAACAGGTGCTACAGTGGCTGGCCCATTTGAGGGACACACTGACTGGATCAGATCAGTTGGATTCTCTCCAGATGGCCACCACATTGCTTCAGGGTCATATGATTGCACCATTCGTGTTTGGAGTGCAGCAACAGGTGCTACAGTGGCTGGCCCATTTGAGGGACACACTGACAGGATCACATCAGTTGCATTCTCTCCAGATGGCCACCACATTGCTTCAGGGTCAGATGATCAAACCATTCGTGTTTGGAGTGCAGCAACAGGTGCTACAGTGGCTGGCCCATTTGAGGGACACACTGACAGGATCACATCAGTTGCATTCTCTCCAGATGGCCACCACATTGCTTCAGGGTCAGATGATCACACCATTCGTGTTTGGAGTGCAGCAACAGGTGCTACAGTGGCTGGCCCATTTGAGGGACACACTGGCTCAATCCCATCAGTTGCATTCTCTCCAGATGGCCACCACATTGCTTCAGGGTCATCTGATTGGACCATTCGTGTTTGGAAGTCCTCACAAATCTCATCTGCTGACTGTAAGCTTTTCTTGCTGATTCCAGTTGGGTTAGGATATATTGAGAACATTTTTTTACAGATCATCATTGGCCATCACCTGCCAAACACACCTTAACAGATGGATGGATTCTGGGTCAGAATGAGGAACTCCTTCTTTGGATCCCTCCAATTCATCGTGACAGTCTGTACCATGCAGCTGAAACCCTTGTCATTGGCAAAAAGGCAACAAAGCTCAACTTCAGCCAATGGGCTCATGGAGATGCTTGGACCCAGTGCCACACCCCCATCATGGTCTAGTTTTACATCTCCTTTTGTACTTCTATGTAATCTTGAATGACATGGTTTCACATTCTGCACAGAATCCTGAATATATATATACATTGAGGATTATACATGGATCTGGATCTCATCATACTATAGTTTACAATGTCATGCCTCATGCTTCGCTGAGAGCATACCACATAATGCTCCTGGTTCCTGGATCATCATAGAAGGGCTTCTGGATTCTACGGCTGCAGTCCATCATTGTGAGGTCATAGTATGTCCACTGGTAGTATAAAAGAACTGGAAGTAGCGCTCTAGTTCATCAGTTTTCCCCATTGACCTTTATCTTTTTCTACATTATTACTTCTACTATTCCTTTCAAGCTACACAATACATTGATTTCAGTGTAGTCCTTCTAGTTCCTTTCTGGTCATCAGTCTACAGATACAAGTCTGAGCCATCCCAAAGCCCTCAAGAAAATCTGACCAAAGAGGTGTCTATCTACCACGGTCAGCGCCACATAAAATAGGCCTCTATCTTTCTGTCAAAGATCTTGCTGTTGGAGGACTTGAGAGCAGCTTGAAACAATAAGCACTGGGACATATACACTATAGAACCCGTCAGCAACAGGTGATACAGATGAGTCTAGTATGAAGTTCAAACATGATGTATATCATCCAGTGTGCCCCAAGGTGCTTGGAGGAATCATACTGGAAGAGCTAGGTGTAATATCCAGAGCACCAGTAACAAAAATGAATCAGTAATATCTGAAGTGATACCATACACAATATACCCAAGCCCAGACAGCACTTTATCTCCACATCAAAATACTTACATGTCTAGACAATAATTTCCATTTTCCCACTGGCTTGCTTCATTGTGGATGGAATATTGCTCCAGCTGTACAAAAGGCAAGGATTTTCAACAAATGCTGGACTCTATGGAGTCGCCCTTGGGATTTCATTGCATATTGGTAACGAGGATACAAAGCAACAGCGAGCAAATTACAATCTACAGGGCATAATCAGTGTTTGTCAAAGAGACTGAGTTAATGGAGTCATACTGGTGATCGTGCAGTTGTTGTTTCATCTTTCTCTCACAGGACCATGACTGTAAGACTCCCAAGATCCAGAGCATAGGCCAAGCTTCATAATATAGGGACTGTTGAATAAGTGTCCAGACTGGGATGAGCACAATTGTTCAGCATAAACTTGGCCACCAATCTCCTCAATAGTTGTGACAGCAAGCAAAGTCTGGTTGTACTGGTGGTATAAGACAGTGTTCTGAGCAACCTGAGCAAGAAAATAAACTCACCCGGAGATCTTGCTGCGGGTGTGACAGTGCGGGAGGGTAGCACGGTAGTAAGATGCAGAGTAGAATGCATAGATGTTGCATCATCTCTGTGCTGAATATCTCTATGTAAGTCATGGAATTGCTCTGTGTCTTCTCCAATCAATTGTTGATCAAACCTTGCATTTTCAGCTGTTTCATGTTGAACTTGCTTCTCAACCAACAGAAGGGGTTCAGCAATGTACATTGGCACATAACAGTGTGCATTGGATTTCAACGACCGATGCCAAAATATAAGGTCTAAGGCTCATTGTCAGCAAACATTACCCATATTTGATGCATGCCAGTCAGCCAGCAAATACAGTGTATATCATTGCACTTCAGCATGTAAGGGCTGGAAAAAGACGCAAGTGTAGCCTTTGGATGTAGTCAAATATCATGTGTAGCCCATCCTATCTAGAAATACCACATTTCACGCCCCAAGAGCTTGGACAGTATATTATCAAGTCAACCTCATAGATCATCTCATTGTTGTTTGTCAAGTTGATCTCATAGAACCTCCTGTTCTCAGTGCATCTGTACACCCAGACCACAGGACTCCAGTCCAGAGAAGAATCAGCAAGGTGCTGTATAGGTGATAAATCAGCACTGAATTTGCCTTGTAGTGCTACAAAACACTCTCGGTTGCTTGAATTTTTTATCTCAAGCTCTCAGATGTCTCAAACTAGTCTGAAGATATCTGATTCAGATACATGGCTTGGACAAGGTCAGAATCTCCGTAGAAGTGACTAATGCGTCACATATCCCAGAGCAGTGAGTACAGCAATTTCAAGACTCAAACTATGGTAAAGGCTCTTGATAATCCAGTCTCAAAGTTGCTTATCACATAGATTGAGTCCAAATACACTGTATTTCATTGCATCCTAGTCAGGATATGCTACACCAGATTGTATGTACAATGTATTCCGGCGTATTTCAGTGTCCAAAAATGTAGGTACAGCAGCCTGCGGCGTCTTTCGCCAAATCTCAACTGCCGAGCGCTGCCGTTCGGCGGATGTCGGCAACCTTCAGCTCTTGTTAGCACTGCGCGCTTATTGTTGGGACTTCTCGGCAGAGGTGCAGGATTTTCGGCATGCCCATATCGAGGTATGCTGAGACATCTCGCGCGGAGGCGGAGATGTTGAGGGCAGCGATGGTGATTGTGAGGAGTAGTAGGGAGGAGATGTTGGAGGTGTGATACCGACATCTCCGTCGGGATTTACACTCCGATTGTAATGCCGTCTCATAGAGTGTTCAGAATTCCAATCCTTCATGCATGCCCCAGAAGTTGCTGGAGAGGACTCACTTACAACAGCTTTCCAAGTCCGTAGAGCTCTCATTGATCCTAATTTCTGGAATTCCAACAAGGCCAAAGTGTTCCAAAGCTTTTCACCGTCCCGATCAAGTCCCGCTGCAATCTCGATCTCTTTCTCTGGAATCAGGATATCTGCTTTGCAGCGATGACTCTCCAGCGGCCGGGACATTTTGGTGCGAGAAAGATGCGGAAAATCCTTTAAAGTGATCAAAGAATCTCGTGGATATATTTACCGCAACAACCGGTTCGGCGGCGGGCTGATACGACCATTGAACAAAAGAATAGGGGAACAAAGGCAGAGCACACATAGTGCTAAGCGGTGCACCATAGAAAGGGCATCATTGCATATCATGAAACTGCGTAGAATACAGGACCTGTCGGACAAAGAGTCCAGCGGCATGCGTCAAAAAGTCCGGTACTGAAAGGCTGTCAGTAATTTCAACATGACAAATGGCGGAAGATCTGACCGTCTAAAACATGAATTGCACGTCGAATGAGAGGCTCTAAATTTCACGATGACGGTAAGAGCAAAGGCCGCCGGCAGATAAGATAATCAAGTTGCCGATGCCGGATGACGTCGTGTCACAATCAGTCACCTCTCCTGTCACAAACTTGCAAATCAGTTTGCGACCGTCATCCCGTCGAAGTCCCTCATCCAGTCGAATGTCTCGTTTCCTTCGGTTATACGTCTGGAAACCTCCCTTCAGCCGGTAATACGAAAGAGAATCGCGAAAATGCGGTCCCGAGAAGCATTACGAAAAAAAGTGGTTCACGGCTAGGTCTCCAGATTTTCGTTCTCGTCCCTGGACGAGGCGGAATGAGCTCTCAGCATCATTCGGCTTCAATAATATCCTTGAAGCGCCAACGTCGTCTTCGAACCGATCCATTTCTGTCCAGACTCCAGAGCGGTCAATCGCATATGCAACGTCGCCGTCTTGGCAACCTTTTTACCGAGCCTCAGTACGTCCTATTCCGTGAATCTTCGCGTCAATGGCTAATGAAGTGGTTACTTCTAGTCCCGTTTTGGCAGAACGTGTCCAAGCTAGCCCAGGTCATGTCGCGAGCGTCGACGATTTCGGCGCTCTACTGGGGACTACAGTAGAATCCCAGAATATTGCAGCTTCTCTATCGCTCCAGCTTCGACCGAATCCCTCATATCTCCACGAGCTATCCCTTTTCGCCCGTTTTCATCGTTCACGGTCTCGGTCCCATAATGTCGCTGGAGATTCAGGGATCATTAAATGGACGGTACCACCGGTACAAGCAAGGTCTACCGGTACGTATAATGCTACGCTAAATCGTCTCGTTGCTTACAGCAAAACCAGCCAGATTTCCTTGGTCGTTTTGTCTCGAACATGGTGCACGTGACCCGACTGTCATCGAAATGTTGTCGCCATGGGCGCAGCTTTCGGTTTGACAACTCGACGCTTTCCAAGACTCCAGCATACCTTGTTCTTCGTCGACTATGACCGCCGCCCGCTGGTTATCTATCTCCGTGCCGTGGATCGGGCTGGTTTGCTTGCGATGAGCCTAGAACAAAACCGGTATGAATTCTCTCCATCTCTGATATCTCACTAACAATAAAAAGTTGCGTAGCATACCCAAGACATTGTTCAATGCCGCCAATCGTCCATTCAATCCCTGGTTCTCGCGATGATACGCCGAAAACACAATTTCAACGATTGCAGCTCCAAATCCGCACCAGGGGATTTCGCGCTCGTTCAAAAATCATCGCGGTAAACGTCTCTGTCACCAGTATAAGCGCCCCCGACTTTGGAGAAGGTTGATATTTCGACTTTTTCGTCGCGCCGGCATCCCGTGTCAACGCTCTAGTAGCCAATTTCAGCTGATATTCTATGCTTGTCTCGTCCTCGGTGAGCTCCCTTATTCCACAGCTCCTATTTTGGCTCAATTCTCGTCAGTCGCGCCTTGGTCGTGTCTCCGTTCACGGTTCTGCTGCTCGTTATTCAGGGACTGGGGAATGGCGGATACCGCCAGACTGGTCAAGGATCCATGTACGTATGACCAAATCCCTGATTTGATCTGTGCTGATAGACAGCTATCAGCTCGTCTCCTAGTCCTGTGGTTACCGCGCTCGAAAGTGCCGTTAAAACCTTGTTATGTAATATCGGACTTTGAAATGTCACGTCTTTCTTTCCTCGACGTCCTAGAGCTCTTACCTGCCGTCCTTGGCTGATTTTTATTGCTTATACGGAATGTGCGAGGCATTTAGCCCAGGTTTCCTTTTTTCACCATGCTTCTAGCTCCAATATTGGCTGAGATAGAATTTGGCTGGCGTTTTTCGCCCAAATTCTTTTTGAGCCGTTCCGCTGGCATATAGGGCATTTTATGGAAGGAATAGAGTCATGTAAGGATCTAGAGGTTGTTTCTATGACCAGAATCGAGACCATATCGCAGGTGCGTCGTTGTAAGCCTTTTTGCTGCTCTGGCCAAGGTCTGACTGCAGCGACATTTTCCAGGCAGGCCTGGACCCAGGGCCGCTCAAAATGTCAATATTCTCTTCTCTGAGATATCCCAAACCACGTTGCAACCATTATCGCTGACATTCTGCGCCCTGGCGGACGTCAGCGACCATGGGCTCAGACACCTTGCTCCCGGGTGCCCCATCCAATGACAAAGTCCCGTCCACCAGCAATATTTCCCCATATTTCAACATATAACATCTTTGCCTTGAACCCTGTCGCTTTGTAGCATCCTTAGACATCTCTGAAACACTCTAAAATTCGGACACCTCATGATAGCCCATTTCTGTCATTCTGACCCCGCTTGCTGTATAATCCTGGACATTTTTTGACTAGAATATACTTTGGTACAGAATACATTGCTTTATGCTCTAAAATCGCGACAATTCGCGTTGGGAAGGCCCTCGACAGTCTGGAAGACGAGGAGCACCCAATTCAAACTCCGATATTACATAACAAGGTTTTTAACGGCACTTTTGACCGCGCTTACTCACAGACTCCATGGTAGTACATCTTGATCGTCACGCATGGAGTCTGTCTAGGAGAGACTACTCGTCTCCTCGTTCGGACACGGGATTCCATCTTCATCCAGAGCATTGTCCCATCCTCTGGAATCTCCACCTCAAATTCTACCGTTGTACAGAGTATCGAAGGCATCGGATACCCTCAGCAACAGAGATGTGTTTCGGAAATGGGCTCCGGGGAGACGAAAGCAGACAACGAAGAGAAACAAACAACGAAGAAACTGTATGACGGACGACCCTTAAGCTTGATCTCCGCGCGTCGTCTCCGCGTCCAACGCCTCCGCGCCCAACATCTCCGCACACGACAACTCCGCGCACCACATCTCCGCCCAACCGCTCTGTTGTGAGCTGATGTAGCTGTGGCGTGGGTATTGTAGCATCACAACTGGATCAATATAATAGTTCTGGCCTTATTTCCCCATAATACGAGAAACTGTATGTGAAAGTTTGGAATGTTCTGTGCAAAACATCAATCAGGATCGGAGCCAATCTTGCAGCATTGCAACCTTGTATTTCTTGAATGCAGCACAATGTTGGGCTCTTGAGATGACTGACATATTATAGTGATTTCATTCAGAGCAGTGTACAATATGATGTTTTGTTAGAAAAATAGTGACGGCCAGGGGGTTCCCTTCCTGGATCCCTGACGCTGGCCGCTGCACCCACTGCGTGATGCTTTTTGCAACTCCGAGATCAAGATGTATAAAATAACATGTCGGATAATGTCAGCTACCTTTGGTACTCAGAGGAGAAATACCGAGAAAGTGCAAAAGTGCATCTTCAGATGGACCATGATACATGTCTGAAATGTCAACTGAATGTGAGTCCCTTGCATCTCTACATGTTTATTTGAGTACTGTACTGGACACTTGGAGAGAACAGTGACCCAATAATGCACGTGAAAGTAGACCGAGAAATGGGTGCTACATGAACGGAGATCGGACGCACGGAGATAAGATTACACAGAGATACGGACATACACGGGGATACCCCGCAACATCTCCGAGCATCTCCACCTCTCAACATCCAACATCTCTGCGAAACACACGCGACATCTCCGCGCCACGCACACAACAACTCCGCCTCCACTGCCTGCTCCACAACCCCAACGCTCTCCCGCTGGCACAAGCAGGGTCTACAGGTACGTGTAATGCTACTCCAAATCACCGCTCGCGACTCTACGCTACCGCCGCACATCTCCTTCTTTGTCAACCACACCCGACGCTTTATCGATGTCCATCTACTTATGTGCCGTGGGTTTGCCTAGTTTGCCCGCGACAGGCCTGGAGCGAAATTGGTATGAATTCTTCTCATCTCCGATATTCTAATAATGACAAGAAGTTGCCCAGCATGTCCTGGACCTTGTGAAATGTCGCAAATCGTTCGTCCAATCCCTGGTCCTCACGCTGCTGGTCGACATAAGTATCCCGAAAACATGCTTTCGATAAGTACATCTCCACCAGCCAACCTCACGCTGATTCAGAAAGCATTGCATTAGATGTACGCTTCACTGGAATAATCACCCCCCCGATTCGGAAAAGGTCGATATTTCGACTTTTCGTCACGCTGGCATCTTGCGGTCAACGCTCTAGAGAGCAGTAAGCCAATTTTCGCTGACACTCTGTGCTTTTCTTGTCGCATGAAATCTCCCAGTGAGCTCCCTTGTTCCACAGTTCCTGTTTTGACTCAACTTTTGTCAGGCGCGCCTTACAGATTCCCGCATACACTTCTATTCAGAGAAGTCATTTTGCTCTTAGTGCGACATATCACCTCAATACACGATTACCGAACGGTCATCATTCCGAACTCGATTCAACGGCCGTCTCCGAAGCTCGCCCTTTCCAAGCGCACAATTTCTCTCACTGCTGCCGACACCAGTTCTTTCCCAAAAATCCGGCATTCCATTCTCTCGTTCATCGTCTCCCACAGCCGGGAGCCTAGAATCATCAGTCAGCACCAATGAATCGACATATTACGCTGCTCGCCTCCATTGGCTTGAGGCGAAGAGTCTTCGGGGCATTGTGATGTGATTGATAGAGTTCAATATGGTCACTTTCCCCAGTGATATTGTTCTCGTAAATAATCGCGACTTTGTGCTTTGTTCTCATTGATGAGATATCGCTGCTCTGGCTGACAGGCGAAGCGGAATCACAAAGATTTCAAAGAATAACTACATGGATATTCTGCACCCAAGTGTCATTTTCGTTGCAATCATGATGAGGTCGTGTTCTTGCACCGCGCGACGATATTGACGAGGATATCAGAAGGAAAGGACAAGGGCAACCAGTTATGAACAAGGTTAGACCAATTACTCTTCGTCGATTTTGGTTGACATGTCCGTCGTCAAGCATCGTCTCACAAAGAAGGTCCCTCGTCGAGAGAGCAAAGAGAGGCTAGAGCTCAACGGTCGAGGATACCAGCACGCGGAGAGGAGAAAAAGCGACAGTGCCTCAGGGAAGAGAGCCAGGTTATCAAGGTCAGCTCATTTGTTCAGCGTTGAATTCGGCTGAAGGTTTTCCAGCCTCCATCTGGTTGTCCCCAACAACCTTTACAGCGGTTCCCGCTTCCTTGCCATCCACGTCTCCGTCCAGTTTCCGAGCCCACTATTCACCGTATCCCGCCATCGCCAGCAATAAGCGATAAGCTCTGCTCGACAGGCAGAACCATCCATCCCCGTCGGCGCAAATCATTCAGTCCAGAGCCGACTTTTGTCTACCATCTCTTCATCTTTTTCCGCCATTACCGCTAAATTATCACACGCGGCGACACCATTACCCGTTGGACCACTGACCGGTATCGGACCTTGCTGGTTAAATCGTTCGCTCACGGCTGCTTTTCTGCATGGCACGAGGAGCAGGGAGAGCCCGAGAAGCACAATGAAGTCGCTGGGAGACGGTGGGAAGCAGAGGTGTTCGAGGACGAGGCGGGCAGCTTCGTTTGGATTAAGAACAAGGAAGAGGCGAAGACCTTGGGTCTACCAGTACTTTATTCAGGTTTCAGCGCCCAGTCTTCAATATTACCATTCTATTGCTGCATTCCCAGCGAGAAACGACCTTCCCTCTATTGCGCCGTCTGGTCACTATCCTGTCCAGGCGACAAGCTGCGGCACCTCGAGGCTATCCCCTCTATCAGTTTTCTCCAGTAATATCCTAGCGACACCGTCTCTTCTCCAAATCCAGAATTGCCTTTCACGACTATCATCTTTCCACGGCACTGATTCATGCGACAAGAGATTCGACCTTTTTCGGTCGGATCGCTGGTTCGAAGAGGACCCCCAGGAGATAATGGCAATCAGTAGAAAGCCGAGAAGTCGCAGAGAAGCAGAGCTGTCAGAGGAAGGGTCGGTTATTGAGGAAGAGCGAAAGCGTTTAAAAGCTGGGACAGTCTCAAGGCACTGTTCAATGATGAACCCAGGCCACTGCCAGCTCCTTTCATATCGTGGTCGTCATCAGCAACTCGCCATCATCATTCATGGACCAGAAATGTCGCCCCATTTTCGCCGCAGCGCTCCCAGGCTGATACTGAGACGAGAGACAATTCATTCCACCGATGCAGCTCACCAGCCAACCGTGAATTCCGACATAGCACCGAAATGAACTTCAGTCGGTTCCGCTAATAAGTCAGTCATGAATTTCGGTACCTTTGTCATTCTACGACCTGGTCGCTACTGGTTACAGCAAGCAGTTCTGGCTGCCTCAGGTAGCAGAAGGGATTTGTTTTCAATACAAGATTGATCGTAGTCTTTTGAATGCTGCTTCAGGTTTGCTTACTTCAGGCACCCGCTGAAACATGACTGATATCTGTCTTCAAGTTTCTCTAGAATGTTGGGCGCTTAATCCCATGGGAGATGATGTTTCAGCACTCGTTCCGAGTCGTTCGGTCCGGTTGTTAGACTAGTGTATCGTTGATTGTGTACGTACGTACATAGCTATCAAAACCGATGGAGCTTTTACGCTTGCCAGCTCCTCACAAAACCTTTCCTCAAACATGTCTGGAATCTACGTTCAGTGGTAATGAACCAAGAACCCCTTTAGAATGATCCAAAATCAAGATGGATAACGATGGATAGGTAAACAAATTGAGGGCCATGGGCTCGGTAGCGAGATGGTAAGTACAGCGCGCGTATATCTACTCGACCTTCTTTCTTGGCTTCTTTGACCGCTCGGGATTTAAGATCTTGCGTATACGCATTTTATCCTTCTTTGCCGCAGCCTCCTTAGTCTGCTCATCCCATCGTCTGTCAGTTTTTCGCTCGTGCCGTACATATCTGCAGTACTTGCACTTTTCAGGGTCCCACTCTCCAATACGAGCACATGAATTGGCAACCATATCCTTTTCACAATAACTCCGCCCGCCACCTTGACATCTCGCAAAGTCACACACGCCATTGCTTGTGGGTTTCATTTGGCAGACGCTGTTATATCAGGTTGATCAAGTGGATTTCGAGACCGATACTATTCTAGAAACTTGAACACTTACAAATTTGTGCGGCACTGGTTCGTCTCGACTCAGAGACACTTCTTCCCTAATAGTTTGATGAAATCCGTGAGGACTATAGATCTGCATGTCTCAAATGCTCTACATTCTCCCGACGGTGCCGCGAGGATCGTGATCGGAGAGAATTCTGCGAGTTTCTGATCTCGGTCACTGTTTGATTTGATTCCTGACTTCGAAACTGCTTACAAGGAATCCGAGACATGGAAGTGTATCCAAGCTTGGACCTGTGACCATTGCCCAATCCATATCGATGACTATGAGTAGCTATGAGTTCCATGAGAATGTTATCGAGCACGTCAAGACCGGTGCGTAAGTTTCTGGTCCCTGAGTATCCTCATAAGCTAACGTTTTGAGAGTCATGGAATACCTCAGCCTGTTCCTGGCGTCGATAACATCCGTTTCTTGAACAATTCGGAATCATTATTGTTGATTGATGGCAAGGTTCCACTGCACATATCCACCTTGTATGCTTGCTCCGTTTCTCCTGCTGTTCTTTCCATCGCGGGTCTCAAAGCGCATCAAAAGAGAAGGTACCCGTTCTGTTGAATGGTGTATCGAAACTTTCCCATGCAATTCGGACAGGCACGACGATAGAAAAATCGGGGACGTACAATCTGATCAGTGATTGATGAATTCGTGCGCCTCGTTTATCACTTCAATTCAAATGGGAGCAGAATGGTGGATCATCAGTGATACCCAAAATCAATAAAGAAATACCTTCTTGTATCCCGATCCTACTGAATGTGATTGTCACTGTCAGTGTTCCATACGTAGCCGTGGACTGTATTTATAAGTATTGGCATGAGTCACTTGAATATACTTCCATCTTACGATCTTCAGAGGAGTCAGACAGAATTGCACGATGCTGTACCAGGCTCACTTTGGATTATACCTTGTCCCTTGGAAATGCAGGAGCAGCAATTCGAGCAACTATGCTCAAAGACATCAGGGAAAAAAGACTCTGCTATTGTGTGCTACATAGGCCAGATAGTCTGAATAGCCAGATAGCTAAGTCCCCCTTTACAAAGTGTGGGATAGCAACCCCTCTTCCTGGATAGCGCTATATAGCACTCGATATTTGTAGATCACTGCTATGGGAGTATTATATAGAGCCCAATAGATATCGCTATTTGATATTAGGTGGCGCCAGTGGGCATTCATTCAGATTTTCCAGATTTTCAGTATGCAAAAGGAATAATATTAACTGACAGCAAGCATACAATGATAACACTATACTTAAGGGACGATGCATGAACCCTACCTAATAACTACTCGTCAAGCACCAGGTATCCTTTTAGCTGATTGAACCTGCTGAGTATGAATCAACGAGAAGAACACAAGATGAGAGACTAGAACCATACCATGAGAAATGCTGAAGGCTAGCGGGACGCAGACAGATCCGGATGACGCTGCCTGGGACCTGTACAGAACATCAGTGAGCGAAGGAAATCTAGGACAATACTAGAAACGTACCACAAGTTTAAGACATGTCAAAAAGTAGCTGAGACTGGAAACTAGAAGAAATGGGCAAGCGAGAATAACAGCGAGACAAAAAAAGCCTTACCAAAGATATGGAAGCCGACTGATGGAGATATCGAGGAGAAATGAGCCTGAAACAATTTGGCGAGCACAAACTGGGCCAAAAATGACAAACCAACCAGCCCAGAAGAACTGAACGACAGACAATTGATCCTGAGAAAGATGGAATGACAGCGAGATAATAGCCGCGAGCGCAGCACAAGGTGACATATCCTGTGCCAAACGTAATGGAAGTCGGAAGAATAATAGTGAAAGACCACGAACCAGTCAACGAATTCATCGAGTCGAGTCACCAACAAATGGCGAGGTCTAAAAAAGCGATTCTGTACCCGCCCATGAAGGAGAATGTAAAGACCTAAGAAGGCATTGTCAATGAGAGGAATCGGGAGAGATAGAAGGGAACCGAGATGGAAAAAGATAGCAGGGAATTGTGGTGGGGAAGAAAGGGAATATGGAAGAAAGGGGCTGGTCAAAGGTGACTTATAAAGGAACACGTGATATGATTCAGCACCGCCTAGCCGATCGTTGACTTGTATTGAAGTTAGAAATGGAGGATGCCAGCGATATGGAACAGGATAAAATGTGACTCGCAAGAGCCGCTCATTCGACAGTTGGACGGGCTGAATTTGACAAGAAAATTTTATATCGCGCGAGAAGCTCTCGTTTGCAGAGATAATGATCCAGCAGAGCCTGTTATCAAGATCTTCAGAAGACGTGCCAGAACAGAGGACGAGAAGACGAGCTTGTCAACTGTTTGTGTCTTGCAGCCTGTAGGTCAGATGTAAAATAGCAATTGAGAGGTGGTCACTGTGCTAGGGCTCAAATGAATGGTTCCACCTCTCTGCCAATCGGTACCAGCTTCTGCCAATGTTTGCTGGCACACTTGTCGTCTGGTCACTGCCCACGGTAGCTGTAGCTCGCTTGAATAATAAGCTGGAGCATGAGATCTGCTAAGAAAAAGCCTGATAATTCTTAGGTGAGATTGAGGCAGAACCAGTCAAAGGAGAAGAATTGGGCCAGTATGACACAGTGGTCGTTGAGAACAAAGTTACGCAACGTCACTGTCACATGTGTGACATTCCGTTTCTTGAACTGCCAAGTCCATCAAGTCATTGATCTCGGTGAACCCAGGACTTTCCAGAGTCTGCAAATATCCGAGGACAGTGTCAGAGTGCATATAATATGCCACTGAACGTGAATTTCAGTGACTTGACCAATTTGCCCCGATTCTGGATTCGTGGCCGCAAATGACACCAGTCATTTTACCTGTACCGTTTATGAATTTTGCATGATCCATAGGGCCACAATACCCATGAGAATGACCCAAGGTATCTCACAACATGGCATATGCTATGAAAGCATGCCCCTGTCTATGTATCACTATTTGGTGCTACTTGAGAGCCCCTAGCTATATTGAGCTATCTGGCACTATCTGAGAGCTATATGCTATGCAATGCTATCTGCCTAGGTGTCCACTATGTAGCTTTTCATGTTTCCCTGATGGATTTATTGGCCGAGATATCTTGAACCTGTGAAAGGGGAATTTTCGGCCGAGTCCAGCAGTGCATTTTCTGACCGCAATCTCAAGCTGCTCACAGAGGATAAATCCACGAGAGAATCATCCTTGCAACGTCTTTGACGCGGCTGACACGGTAATCGGAAGCGAGAAGCGGATCAAACCGTTAGGCGGAACTCGGCATCAAACGTCACGCCAAGTCACACCGCTCGTCACAAACGCCCAGCTATTATTTCTCGACCGTCGCCAGCTCTCGCTTGCCACTCCCTCAGCAAAATCCTTGCATCCCTCAATTAGGAACAATATATACAGGAGATTTACCCGCTCCTGCTGCTTTCCGCCGAGAAATGCGCACCCCAGAGCCAACGAAAAAGATCAGACCGGCTTCTGGTGGACCAGGTCTTTTGGTCTAGCTTGGACAATATCAGCGGCATGCGGAATTGGGCGTCAAGGTGCAAAATCATTGGAATCCGGCGCGACATCTATTGCTGGCGCATTGGTCGTATTGTCTCCGACCCCGGTCGCGCGTTGGGTCGCCGAAAGGCTACAGGAGGCCTTGGTCGGGCCATTTTGTCTACTGCAGCAATGGTATGTCCCTAATTCTCCATTATTCGCTCCAGCTAACGTCTTCTCGCCCAGAAAGTCCAGTTGGCGCAAAGATGGGATGGAATTGTGTCGTCGCTGCGGCTATTGGGCACCAATGTCCTGGTTTGTTGGCAGACACAAATACCTGCCTAAACCGGAAGCGCTTCTTTTTGATTATCAGCTCGGCATGTCATGTATCCGTCTTCCGGTTTACGATATCGCCACACTTCTGTCAAAGCTTCATGCACGATTGAGTTCACGAAGACTCAGACAACATGAGCAGTAATTTACTCAGTATGTTATTTAGGAATATGTTTTTGTTGCGATTTTGCGGCCCAGACCCAACGCATCCAGATATTGAATTACATCGCAGCACGTAATGAACCGATTAATCACCAAGGCCGCGAAAGTAACTTTTCAGTCAACAAAATTTATCCTTGACCGTCTCGTCCACCATACTGACCGCCATGGGAGCTCACAGATACAATGTCCGCTTCGGAGAGGTGTCCGCGGCGGAAGCAGCTCGCGGTTACAACAACAAACCGAAAGGAAGGCCAGAAAATCTCAATGCCCGAAGCTTGGGTACAGATATCAACTGGAACGCATTGAAATTGACGGAGAATCAGCGAAAGGATATTCATACCATCTACCAAAACGGCAGAAATGTCGACCACAAATTCTACGCGTATGGAGACCTCGCCGCTGAATCCCAACGTGAGGCAGCAGCTCTACTTGCAAGCTATGGTCTAGATCTGGATTCCAGGGATGAGCCGGCAAACAGATGGAGTGTTAAATGGTCAATGAAGTCACCGGGGCAGAACACTGTTCCGACGCGACGCGTCCTATCTCAGTGGTAAGCCAAGAATAATAATATACATAAATACTGACCATTTCCAGCGACTGTGGATATGAATGTCCTTGTGCATCGTCGAGCTCATTGCCCTCGAAGCGCTGCCGAATTCGACCTTTTGGCAAGGGGGTCCCGGAGATAAATAAAAAGACCGTGGGTCGAATTTTTTTCAAAATGCCTTAGGCCAGGACCTATCTACCTATGTAAGCATTCTCACGCTCCATATATGGTAATAGATAAGAGATAAGATTTCAGCGCGCTCGATCTTCAGCCTTGACAAGTGAGATGATACTGATAAAAGTCAGTCCAATCAATGCAAGCACCGTTATGCAGTGGACAAACTCACCCAAACTGCCTCACAGGTCCTACACTTGCAGCGCAAAAGCTTGGCTGGTACCTTTTGTTCTTCCTTCGAGACCACATTCCCACATATGCAGGAGATCACACCGTCAAGAGCTGTTGCTTTACGCTTCCTTCCAGTACATGAAGTCATGTATGTGTCAGCATCAGCATCCATTGCGGTATGACAGCCTGGGCAAAGAACCTTGTTCTCGCCATCAAGAACAGGCCAAATCTCAGGCAGCGCTGGTTTGACAACCTGTTGAAATGATTTAGAATTGCAGATCAATAATATGTCACTGCTTACCATGATATTATTGTATTTCGCGACAAGCAAGAGCGCGCGTCAATGACGGAAAATTTACGTGAGACCCAAACAAGGGCAAATCTATTGCATCATGATCCTCATGTCATCTCATTTACGACTGCATCTAGGCCGACTCTGGATTCCTCTCACATTACTTGAAGCATTTACTTGCTCAAAGACACGAAATATAGCAAAAATGAGTCAAATGTATGTTAAAATTTTTGTATAGAATTTTTTTTTTTCGCCTTCGGCGAGGGACCTACCTATCCAGGCCCGGGTGCTCGGCCCGATTGCCGGGACCCCCTTGCCTTTTGGTGTTCATGCTTTCCGCTACTGAACATGCAAAGGACGGCTAATGGGAGGCGAGACAATCATATTCAACGTCTCTAGGCAAGTAAATTTCTCCTCCTTATTGTCTCTTGTCTCATAGAGACCTGTTCCAGTTTTTTCAACGACGTCGCCTCGCAGCCTTGTGCACGTGATCTTATCGTCACACAAATGTCTTCACCACAACTGCATCGTGACGTCCCTCTTCTCCGTACTTCTCATACTTTGAGAATAACCCGAAACTCGTCAACCGGCGCTATCTCCGCCCAGCTGCAACCGCCACTACAGTCGCGAGTTCTAGAGCGTCGGCGTGAACAAGGCTCAAGGTAAGGTATGACTTTTTCTGCTACGAAAGCTTCTCCTAATGACAAGAAGTAGCTCGGTACCTCCTAAGACCAATCTCGCTCATTGGCGTTGCCCTAGCGTCTCCAACGTCAGTGGTAGCGCCAATATCCCAAAATCACCTTTCTTGATTCTATATATCCAAATTCTACCCAATCTCTGTCGTAATGTCTTTGGAATCATTCTGCGACACCTCTCTTCTGGCAATATCAATGTTGCCCTATTTAAAGAGGGTCAAATTTTCGACTTTATGGAGCGGCTTGATTCAACTGGTACGACCTTTTTCATTGTGAATCTATTTATACTCACGAGGTGCAGCCGGGTTTGAACCCAACCGGAGACGTTGAGGTTCCCACACTATCCATCTCCGCGCGTCGCTGCCCGACATCTCCGCCCAACCGCTCCGCCGTCAACATGTCCGTGCGTTGATGATCTATATGACCGTCAACACCGTCTCGTTGGGTGACAGTGCAATACTTAGTGATGGAGCTGTGGGGTAGGCATTGTAGTATTATATCTGGATCAATATATTAGTTCTTTGAGCTCTTGCGGTATTTATGTCTGGTTATTCGCTCAGTGATACCAAGTCTCACGATTATCGGAATTCTTGTTCCGGGTCAATGGTCGGCCTCGAGGGATGTCAATTCTGATTCGTAATCGCCATCACAACTCGATTCGTTGAAGCCGGGTTGCCGAAACACGTGTCAGGGCCCATTCCATGCTGTCGGGCGGGAACTCTTCGTTGCCCCGAGCTTTCCGAAGCCCGCTCTCAGACCCGTCTTTTCCTATTTAGGTCATTGGCGCTGATCAAGTCTATTTGGCCGAAAATAATGCAGTAAAATATTGTCAAGAAAATGTATCAAGTGAATTCTACAAATACATTCACCTGTATCTGTAACTGCCAGGACAAGTAATGCAAGAAACCATAGAAGATTAAGAGCAGAAATAGCTGATCGAGGACAGAGTTGAACCCAACTTACGCGTCGATGGGACACGCGTTTCGGTAACCCGGCTTCAAACGAGTCGAGTTGCGATTGCGTTGGAGTTGAAGGACCCTATAGGCCATGAGGTCCGTCTTCAAGTATCTTTTTTAGTCCAAAAATACAACCCAGACTCCCAATTGGGAAATGATGGCCCGACAATGTGAATATGATCGTCACATTGACCAATGTTCTTTGGCCAGTATCAACGTGTTACTGCGGCGAACGACTCGTGCATTTCAACTGTCAATGTCAGCTGACATGGCCCATCTTTGGATTGACAGACCCTTGCGATTCTGACCCTCCCACGCCTCTTTGTTTCCCGTCTACTGCAATCATGGCGCCCAAAGACCAAAAACCGTCGCTTGTCCAGCGCGTCAGGCGACATCTCCCATTTCAAAAGAAAGAGAAAAAAAAGGATGCCTCAAGACCGGCCAGCCCGGCCGTCCCAGAAAGCTCTTCGGGTCCTAGCGGTCGATCTGTCAATGATGAGCCAGTAACAGCTCGTCAGACGGCCTTGGGACTCGGTATCAGAAAAGCTGCACAAGTTGGAATCACAGCTATGGGAAGCCCGGCAGTCAAAGCAGCACCAGTGGCTTCTGGGTTAGGTTCAGCTGCTATGTCGTCCAGAGCCGGTCCGCAGCCGGTGACCGCTGTCATGCAGTCATCACCATCAACTGAGGATCTGGTGATCGCATCTGATACTGGAAAAGCACTTGAGATGGCCAGAAATGAAGTTGATTCAATCCCTGCCCCACCCCGTTTCATCAGCACTCTTGAGAAAGTAAAGAAAGTTGTCAACATTGTTGGTGGCTTTGCAGAGGTTAGGAGAATGATTTGCTACGAATTTGTGGTTGATAATTCTGGGTTTTAGATGAATTCTTATGCCAAAACTGCTGTGACAGTGATGTCAGGTGCCATTGAAGTGAGTATACCTAAATACTTCGGAATAATTTTTGTGACCTTTGCCATAAGATTTTCACGCAACATGCAGAGGATGACAAGAGTCTTCGTGATCTCTTGGAAACTATGGAAGACCTCTTCAAATTTGTACAACAAGATGCACAGCAACTCAAGTTTAATGACTCACAGAGAAAGACCCTGCACCTCATTCTGAAGCAAACTCTGGAATGTGCAACAGTCATTCGAGAATATGCCAGAAAGTCAAAGAACTTTGGTATGGTTGACATCTTTCCACGTGTGTTGGGGATGTTATTAACATTTTGTCTTGCACAGTGGCTGGGGCAATCAAGACAGCTCTCTCAGACATGAGCAAGCAGTTTCAGCTTTACACAGAGACTTTTTCTGCCCTCAAGAAGGACTTCATGGACCAAACCAACCTTGTCACTGGTATCACTGTGTTGCATATATCAGCTCAGCTTGAAGCTATTGGTAAGAACTTGACATTGCTCAAATAATGGCATGTGTAACATGATATAGGCACAGAAAATGTACTGGATGACATGCCATATGCAAAAGGAGCATCATATCAACCAGAGAAAGGTTGCCTGCCAGGCACCCGTCATGATATCATTCAAGAGATCATTGACTGGGTGTTCAGTCCTGATGGAGATGATACAAAGCCAATCTTCTGGTTGAATGGGTTGGCTGGAACAGGAAAATCCTCCATCTCACATACTATTGCAGTACAGATGAAGGGGTTGGGCCGTCTGGGGTCCTCATACTACTTTGACAAAGCAGTTCAAGCTGAGCGGAAGCCAAGCAATATGTTCAGCACTATTGCTCGCAGCTTGGCTGATTTTGACCCCTTATGGAAGCAGGCCTTATACCAAGTGGTCAATGCCAACAGAGAGCTCCGGACAACTGAATCAATCCAACTACAATTTGAACATTTCATACTGGCACCGACAAAGCTGTTCACTCCTATTGGTCCAGTGGTCATTGTTATTGATGCACTGGATGAAAGTGGTGATACTAAGACCCGGCAAGGGCTGCTCAATACTCTGAGCACTCAAGCTCAGAATCTTCCTTCCAATTTCCGCATTCTTATCACATCTCGTACTGAGGATGATATTCATACTCTTTTGACTGCACCTCTTGTTCTCTCCAAAGCAATGGACAAGATAGAGGTCACAAGTACCAATGCCGATATCAAGACCTTCATGGAGCATGATCTATCTACTATGGCTGAAGAATTCAACTCCAAATGGCCTGGAAATGGGTGGCTTTCCCAGCTCGCCAGCAAAGCTGATGGATCATTCCAATGGGCCTATGCAGCTTGTCAGACCATTCTAACAGACTTGGAGACAGATCTGATCCCTATCAAGCGCTTGAAACATGTGCTGAGTAGTGGGGCTGGACTTGATGGTCTATATAAAGCAATCCTGGAGCAGGCATACAGAACCACTTCTATCACAGTCTTAAAGGCCTTTACTTCAGTCTTTGGGTGTATTCTGGCTGCCAAAGAGCCCCTCACACTGTCCATATTATGTGAGATGCACAAAGATGATGACATGGAGTTTAAGGAAGTGGCTCATGTCATTATCAAGCCACTGGGCCCACTTCTTAGTGGAGTTACAGACCACACTATCCCTCTTCGACCATTACACACCTCATTTCGAGACTTCCTAGAGAATCCAAAACGTTCTGGAAATTTCTTTGTGTCCACCCATGACTATGAAGCTATCATGGCACAAAGTTGCTTCCGGATTATGAAGGAGCCTACCACTGGTCTTCGATTCAATATCTGGGACCTCAAGACATCTTATCTCCCAAATCACAAAGTGCCTATGACAGATTATCGAAAGAATATTATTTCACCACAACTCTCCTATGCTGTCTGCTTCTGGGCTCAGCATGTGAAGGCTGGCATTTCAGATACTGAGGTTATTCTACAACTCAGCTACTTTATGAGAGTCCAGTTTCTTCATTGGCTCGAAGTCATGAGCTTCAGGAATGACCTCTCTATTGCTACCAATGCTCTGTATCTGCTTGGTGCAGAACCCAAGGCAGGTCATTCTTAAACTAAACATCTATCTATATATTCTGACATTGAATTTGGATTGGTCAGCAAAACAGAGAGCTTGAGAGTTTTATACAGGATGGAATAAGGTTTTTAGCTGCATTTGCTAGGCCAATTTCACAGAGCCTGCCTCATATCTATGTCTCAGCATTGCCTTTCAGCCCATCAACTAGTTGGGTAAAAACAAATTTTGGTCCCCAATATTACCAAACTGTGAGACTGGAACAAGGGGAACAGACTCATTGGGATTCAGCTTTGAATGTAGTTGTTGGACACACATCTGATGTTAATTCAGTTGCATTCTCTCCAGATGGCCACCACATTGCTTCAGGGTCAGATGATCCCACCATTTGTGTTTGGAGTGCAGTAACAGGTGCTACAGTGGCTGGCCCATTTGAGGGACACACTGGCTCGATCATATCAGTTGCATTCTCTCCAGATGGCCAACACATTGCTTCAGGGTCAGATGATCACACCATTCGTGTTTGGAGTGCAGCAACAGGTGCTACAGTGGCTGGCCCATTTGAGGGACACACTGACTCGGTTGCATCAGTTGCATTCTCTCCAGATGGCCACCTCATTGCTTCAGGGTCAGATGATCACACCATTCGTGTTTGGAGTGGAGCAACAGGTGCTACAATGGCTGGCCCATTTGAGGGACACACTGGCTGGATCACATCAGTTGCATTCTCTCCAGATGGCCACCACATTGCTTCAGGGTCATCTGATTGCACCATTTGTGTTTGGAGTGCAGCAACAGGTGCTACAGTGGCTGGCCCATTTGAGGGACACACTGGCTGGATCACATCAGTTGCATTCTCTCCAGATGGCCACCACATTGCTTCAGGGTCAAATGATGGCACCATTCGTGTTTGGAGTGCAGCAACAGGTGCTACAGTGGCTGGCCCATTTGTGGGACACACTGGCTCAATCAGATCAGTTGCATTCTCTCCAGATGGCCAGCACATTGCTTCAGGGTCAGATGATGGCACCATTCATGTTTGGAGTGCAGTAACAGGTGCTACAGTGGCTGGCCCATTTGAGGGACACACTGACTCGATCAGATCAGTTGCATTCTCTCCAGATGGCCACCATATTGCTTCAGGGTCAGATGATCACACCATTTGTGTTTGGAGTGCAGCAACAGGTGCTACAGTGACTGGCCCATTTGAGGGACACATTGACTCGATCACATCAGTTGCATTCTCTCCAGATAGCCATCACATTGCTTCAGGGTCAGATGATCGCACCATTCGTGTTTGGAAGTCCTCACAAATCTCATCTGCTGACTGTAAGCTTTTCTTGCTGACTCCAGTTGGGTTAGGATATATTGAGAACATTTTTTTTTACAGATCATCATTGGCCATCACCTGCCAAAGACACCTTAACAGATGGATGGATTCTGGGTCAGAATGAGGAACTCCTTCTTTGGATCCCTCCAATTCACCGTGGCCATCTCTATTATCGAGTCAACACTCTTGTCATTGGCAAAAATGCAACAAAGCTCAACTTCAACCATTGGGCTCATGGATGTACTTGGACCCAGTGCCGCAATGTCTAGTATTACATCCTCCTTTTTGTACTTCTATATAATCTTGAATGACATGCTTTCACATTCTCCACACAACTTTGGATATGTATACATTGAAGTTCATTGATAGATTTAGATCCCATCATACTATAGCTCATAAATGGCACCACTATCTTCCTGTCAAAGAGTTCAGTTTTGAAAAGCCTTAGAGCGGCTACACATGCTTCCCTTAATCTGTCACCAATGTAGCAGAATAAGTACTAGGGCTGTATATATTCAGGAATATACTGAAACTGCTAGTTTCAAAATTCTGAGTGGACCAGCAAAGCAGCAATATCTGAATTCTGATGTGGTATTATACACTACCTACACTACATAAGCCCAGACAGCACTTCATCTCCACATTGATATACTTACATGCCTAGAGAACCAGTGGATTAAAGGCCAAGTGTTCTGCTTGCAGGTCTGAGTCCTCTCACCAGGGGCAAAGACTGAGGCACTCCATCTGGAGTGCGTAAGAAGCACTTTTGACGCACTTTGCATTCATGTCACCGCCACGTGGCACAGCCTTTGTGTCCCATTTGGGCCAAGGCCTGGGAACTAAATGCTCAACTGGGTGATGACACATTTGTCTGAGTCATTGTTATCCTGCATTTTTCTCAAGTCCCTCATTGGGACTTTTGAGGTTCTGGAAGCCTTTTATGGACATTTATCACTACTTGTATCAGGGAAACCATGTATGCATCACACAGTAACTGGATTATGGTGTGCCTGATGACTCTTATTGCTCAATAAATACAATATAGCTCAATAACAGCTAGATCAATGCCTACAGAGGCAAACAATGGACTTGTAAGAAATGACAGCAACAGTGAGTCAGATGAATGTGTCATCACCTAGTTGGGTATTTAGTTCCCAGGACTAGCCCCAAATGAGACACAAAGGCTGTGCCATGTGGCAGTGAGATGAATGCAAAATGCATCAAAAGTGCTTCTTATGCACTCCAGATGGAGTGCCTCGGCCTTTGCCTGCGGTGTCTTTTCTCCCATTGCTGAATTGAAAATGAAGTTTCCTTCTATGTCTGAACAATTCTTTCTTTTCTAGGTCTGGCACTCTGGACTAGTGAGTGATTCAGGTATCAGGATAGTCAGTCAGGAATAAAGGTCATACAAGAGAGGATTTCAGTTTGACTGAGATCAGGCTGAACTTCAAGCAAGTGCAGGAAAGCATCAAGTAGTCCACTGATCTTGTCATTGCCTTTGGATTCTCCAATGCAATGACTTTTGCTCCTACCCAACAAATGAGCCGATAAATCAGGCTCGTGATAATTTCCATTTTCCGTTGGTGGAATGTTGCTTTGGCTGTGCAAAAGACGAGTATTTCCAACAGGATTCTGGTGTATATTGCCTTAGAATGGCATCTCATCCGTTGGTAACAAAGATATAGAATGACGGCCACCAAATTGCAATCTGCAGACCATGCTGGGTGTTTGTCAAAGAGACTGATGTAATGGAATTATACTTGTGATTGTGCAGTTGTTGTTCCACCTCCCTCTCACAGGACCATGACTGTAAGACTCCCAAGATCCAGAGCATAGGCCAAGCTTCATAATATAGGGACTGTTGAATAAGTGTCCAGACTGGGATGAGCACAATTGTTCAGCATAAACTTGGTCACCAATCTTCTCAATGGTTGTGACAGCAAGCAAAGTCTGGTTGTATAAGACAGTGTTCTGAGCAACCTGAGCAAGAAAATAAACTCACCCAGAGATCTTTGTGCAGGTGTGACAGTATGGGAGGGTAACATGGCAGTGAGATGCAGAGTAGAGTGCATAGATGTTGCTTCATCCCTGTGCTGAATATCTCTGTGTAAGCCACAAAATTGCTGTGTCTTCTCCAATCAATTAATCGGTCCCCAGTGTGCCCCCTGTATAACACAAACCTCTTTTTGTTGATCAAACATTACATTTTCAGCTGTTTCATGTTGAAATTGCTTCCCAACCAACAGAAGGGGACTTCTGAGCTATATTCCTGAAACGTTAAAGTTCGGCAACGTACATTGGCATATAACAGCGTATGTCGGATTTCAACGGCCGACGCCAAAATATAAGGCCTAACGCTGATTGTTAGCGAACATTACCCATATTTGATGCATGCCAGTCAGCCAGCAAATACTGTGTATATCATTGCACCTCAGCATGTAAGGGCTGGGAAAAGATCCCAAGTGTAGCCTTTGGATGTTGAACCATCAACTAGTCAAGGATATCATGTGTAGCCCATCCTATCCAGAAATGCCACATAAAACCCCAAGAGCTTGGACAGTATATCTTGAAGCCAACCTCATAGATCATCTCGTTAGTTGATCTTGTAGAACTTCCTGTTCTCAGTGAATTTGGACCCCCCAGATCACAAGACTCCAGTCTGGAGGAGAATCAGCAGGGTGCTGCATATGTGATAGATCAGTACTGAACTTGCCTTGGGGCACCACAAAACACTCTCAGTCGCTTGAATCTTTGATCTGAAGCTCTCACAGGGTCTTGAACTAGTCTAAAAATAAATATCTGATACGTATCCATCCCTTGGACAAGGCATGAATCTCCTGGGTAGAAGTGACTAATGCACCACATATCCCAGAGCAGCAAGTACAGGAATTTCAAGACTCAAAGTATGGCAAAGGCTATTGATAATCCACTCTCAAAGTCGCTTATCACATAGATCAAGTCCAAATACACTCCATTTCATTGAATCCTATGCAGAATACACTATACTAAAACTGTATGTACAATGTATTTCAGTATATTTCAGTGTCCAAAATGTAGCTACAGCGGCCTGCGATGTCTTATCTTGACTGCCGAGCTCTGCCACTTGGCGGATGTCGGCAACCTTCGGCTCTTGGTAGCGCTGCGCGCTTATTACTGGGACTTTTGGGCAGAACCCCCTTGCCGAGGTATGCCGAGACATCTCGCACGGATGTTGCAGGCGGAGATGTTGAGGGCAGCGAGGGCGATCGTGAGGAGTGGTAGGGCGGGGATGTTGGAGGTGTGACATGCGGAGATGTGGTACCAACATCCCCGTGGGGGTTTACACTCCGACTGTAATGCCGTCTCAAAGAGCCTTCAGAATGCTAATCTTCCATGTATGCCCTGAAATTGAATCTCCTGAAGCAGCTTGGGCAGAAGTCACCAGACAGGATGCACAGAGTCTGTAGAGCTCTCATCGCTCTGAGTTTACAGAACTGAAATGATATCAATTGAAAGCTTTTCAATGTCCCGCTGCAGAGTGTTGATCTCCTCTCAGATCAGAATCTCTGCTTTGATAGTGGTGACCCCTGCAGCGACTGGGACATTGTTGGTGTGAGAAAGATGTGGAAAAATCCTTCATGGATAGTCAATGCATGTCGTAGATATGTTTATTATCGCGACGATTGCATATGAGAAGTTGTTCAGCAGTGGGCTGTCATGATAATTGAACAAAGGAATATGGAGTGAAAGCAGAGCTCACACAGTACAATTCCCCATAAAAAGGTGGATGCTCTGAGGGCTGTATATCACGAAACTGTCTGCGAAACGAGACGTGACGGACAAAGAGTCCGATGGCACGTGTCAAAAAGTTGACAGCGGCTGGCCAGCAGTAGAAGTCTGTCAGTAATGCCGGGCTGAGAATAGCAGAACAATTGGCGGTCTAACAGAAAAATGAACGTCAAATCAAGGGTCTGTAAATTAGCAAGGGCCGCCGGCAGATAAGATAATGCCGGATGACGTATGTCACTCTTCGTCACCCCTTGTCACAAACCTGCGCATCAGTTTTTGACCGTCATCCCGTCCAAGCCCTTCATCCCATGGAATGCCGCCTTTCCCTCTGTTTTACACCCGAAGAAATCTCTACTTCCACTGGCAGGAAATACAAAAGAGAATCGCGAAATGCGGTCCCGACAAGCATTGCGAAAAAAATGGATCACGCCCAGCTTCCCAGAACTTCTTTCTCGGTCTGGATAACACCGAACCATGTCCTAGGAGGATCCCACATCAACAGGATCTATACTAGGAAAACGGTGGCACTGTCTCTGAACCGCAGCTTCTGGTCTATTTCTGTCCAGACAGAACAATTGCATTTGCAACGTCGCCGTCTTTGGACCTTTTTGCTGAGCATCTGCAAGTCTCGTCAATAGCTGATAAGGCTCCTGCTTTTAGTCCCGTTCAGCAAAACGTGTCCAAGCTAGCCCACGTCACGTCGCGCGCGCCGAGGATTTCGCCGCTCTACTAGGTACCACAGCGCAATCCTGCTTCTTTGCTCCTCTAGCCTCCCCCGGTGCCCTCAGATTGCTACCAGCTAGCGCTTTTCGCCCTTTTTCGTCGTTTGCGCCCTCCACCCCATTATGTCGCTGGAGATTCCTGGGTCGCCGAAATGCCCGTCATTCAGGGATTGGAAAAATGGGGGACACCACCAGACTCTTCAAGGTTCCATGTACGTATGATGATATTTCCGATTTTTTCTGCGCTCAAACAGCTAAATCATCTTCATCACTGCCTGATCAGCTGCAGCGCCTTGTCAACCAATATGCCCGCACTCAACATCTCCGCGCCCAATGCCTCTGCGCCCGACGTCTCCGCACACCCCAACTCCGCCCAACCGCTCTGTTGTGAGCTGATGTATCTGTGGCGTAGGTATTGTAGCATCACGACTAGATCAATATAATAGTTCTGGCTCTGTTGCAGCCAAGCTGACCACATAATACGAGAAGTTGTATGTGAAAGTTCGGAAAGTTCTGGATAAAACATCAATCAGGATCTGAGCCAATCTTGCAGCATGATATTTGGTAGCAAAATAATGAAGGGTTTTAAATTTATGGCGCCGGCCGTCACGACCAGTCGGTTCCCCTCCTGGACCCCCGACGATCGCTGCTAGGCCCACTGCATGGAGCTTTTCCAACTCCGAGGTCAAGATGTAAAAAATAACCTGTCAGATAATGCCAGCTACCTTTTGTGCTCAGAGGAGTGCATCGTCTGAAATGTCTACTGAAACTGAGCCCCTTGCATTGAAAATAGACAATTGTAAGAGGACACTGTTTCCACAAGTTTAGCGGAAACTTGGAGAGAACAGTGAACAAATAATGGAGCTGAAAGCAAACCAAGAAACCCGCGCAGTGCCTGTACCATCTTCACATCCAACACCTCCGCCCCCACTGCCTCCTCCATAATCCCAGCACTCCCCCACCAAAAGATCTCCGGGTGAGTTTATTTTCCGGGATGGGGGAAGACAGTTCGATGTATGGCTTGGTTTTGTTTACCGGGAAGGTCAATACCAAGTTCCTTCTAATGGCTTAGACTCAGTTGTGAGCTGGAAAGATCGCTCAGATCGAAAAGACTTTTGAGGATCCCCATCATGGGTGTTCCCACCGCCCAATGACGAGGCACGAGTTTCAAGGCTGACGGTCTCGAAGCTTGGATGTATCCGATGGCGAAAAAGTGCAAAGGTTTTCATGATCTTACTGATGATGGGTATGACAACAACCACTGTACATTGTTCTCAAGGGCCCGAATCACTGATCGATGAGCTCTTGCGGACAAGGCGTCATCACAGAGACGCCCAAGAGTCGATGTATCTCGACGCCACAGAGGCGTTGATGTTGTATGACAAAGAAAGCAGCATTGCGAGGTAGAGAATGGGTGTTGGCATAGAGACGAACTGGATAATATCCAGGAAGGGAGTGACTGACTGTCAAGACACTCAGGCTGCCAGCATCTTCTAGGCTCTGGCACCATAACATTCAGAGGTGCCGTCTCCATGGAAGAAAGACCGGAATAGGTTTCCATGGGATTACTTATCCAAGACCAGCAAAGACGTGTAGTACCGGAACCGGTTCGTCTGTTGAGCATTCAATAGAAAAGCCGACGCGGAAGATGGAGAATATCTCAATGAAGGACATGTCAAAGAAACATGGCTAGTCTCCTGTTCGTTGTCTACGTCGCCTGAATGACCACACCGGCAGAATGCGGTTGTTGAACACAGCACTGCTCTGCTGGCAGGCAGATCTCCGGCCAGAGGTATCCGCTTCAGAAACACAGAGATTGTGGAATATGACTGCGAAAGCAAGACAAGCCGATTCAACGCTTTAACGTCGCCCGATTTGGCAGCGCGAAACTGTATGGTGAATGAGCATCTTTTGTTCAATTTCATGCTGCAAGATACTGAATTGTTACCAGAGCGGCACTCATTACTTAAGAGATGGCTAAGAGCTATCCGAGGTTGTGAAGGCGGAAGCGAAAAGCAAAGAGTGTGAGAATAGCAGGCATCAAGACAAAATTGGCTCGATCTTCCCAGCACGTGCAGCAACGCGTCCGACCTGAGCTTCAGACAATTAAACTCATGCCAGGTCAATATCTACCGTAATACAATTGCAGACTGAACGTCCGTCGTTACGCTAGATATCCGCCATTACCTACTTGATTGAATGAGGAAAGTGATATATATTCTGGGGATCAAGGGAATGCTTCAAGGCGTGAAGTCTTTGGTAATGAGAGCCGTAGTAGAGCTCTTTCCCTGTATGCCTTCCATTAGAAGGGGTCAAGCCAAGAGGAGAGAGCTTACAATTGGGAAGTCGGTCATCGAGATAGTTCACGTACGCGCTGTTCAACGTTCAGAACATCTTATGATCCCCGAATGATTTCATACCCATATGGCCAATCGGAAGGCATATTAGATACGATGCTGGAGACCATACCTAGGATCGAGTTATTGTCTATTGTAGGAGGAATATCAAAATCAAAACACACCTTCAACGAATGTAAAGCCATAGTCAGGGAATGGGGGTGCACTGTTGGGAGCAGAGGCATAGAGCTGCATGTTAAACCGTTTATTCCTGTGAGCAAAAGCAGTCGCGTCCAACGGAACAGAATTTATAGCAGAATTCGATCCGCCATACAGTTCCACCTCGACGAACCAGCTCTGGTGCAAAAAAGTCAGAACCGGAAATTACAATTATTATAGAGCGACTGACCCCATTGAACTTGAACCCCTCATTGCCGAGGTACGTGACGAAAGCGGACATAGCATCTTGGCTCATCGGGACGGCTTCAGGTGTCATTATAGACTTGGCATAAAACGTGTCTCGAGATTCCGCAGCTGTACTCGTATTGAGAGCCCCAAAGACCAGTGCTTCCAGTCCTGTAAGCCAATTGCCTGAAGTTATACTCGACTGAGATGGAATGGGAGCGGAAGGGAATTCGTCAAGATATGGCTTGACAGTGGCATTGAATGTGTCCGAAGAGCCGTAATAAGCCCCAAACCAGGCCACCTTGACGTTTCCCAAGCTCTCTCCTCGCGACAAGACGAGCTCCCCACCCAAGTCAGGCGTGATACCGCTATCGACAAATATCTGCCATTTAGAAAGCATAGTTGTTGCAGTCTCGACGTCCAATTCCCAAATCAAGTTGAATATAGTTACATTCTCTGGGACGGGATGAGTTTGGACTTGGATGGAGGTGACAATTCCGAATGATGCTGAGGATCCACGGATCGCCTGACAGCCAAGGTGAGTCAGTGTCCAATGCAAGTGTATAAGTACATACCCAGAATAGATCAGAATGCATCTGGTCCGATACAACCGCAATCGTCCCATTTGCTAGAACGACAGTCGCAGATTTGACGTTGTCCAGTGTCAATCCATTCCTTCGGCTGATGAATCCGAACCCCCCGAATCCTGTTACACCCGATAATGATGAGCGCTGAACGACTGATGCAATGATTCCCCCACCAGAATGGCCTCCAATTCCGACATAAGTGCATCTAGGAAGCAAATCAATATGTCTCTTTTTACGGGAGAGCACGTCATACGTACCGTCCGTGAGGTATGAATCTGCCTTCTTCATTCAGCGCAAGTGCAATATCTCCCAGTCGAAGCCCCGTTTCAATCAGGGCGGTCTCGGTCTCGATGTCGTAAGTGAACTTCTGCATTCGGCTTAGATCGACCAGCAAGGATCCGTTCTGACCGCTGAATGAAGAGGCAATATAGCTGTGCTATGTGGGTGTTATCTCCAATGCATCAGACAAACAAGGACGGATCATAGTACCCCACCGCTACGAGCGGCGACTCGTAGGTTCTCCGACGCTCCTGCTTTTACAGAAATGGAGACTTCCTCTGGAGTTGTTGGGAAGAGAATTGCGATCGGGGCATAGGTGAACCTTTGGTTGACTGCCAGTCAAAGACCTTGATTCAGCAGCGCAGTTAGATAGCAAAGGACAATTGCTCACAGGTCTTTGCTGCTTCAGCGTATCCTGGATCTCCAGGGAACAATGCGTCTAATGAGGAAGATTCTAGTGTCCCGCGCAGCACGTCAGAGTCCAATGCACGAGAAATGCACACAAGTGCGAGCAGAAGGGCGGAAACAGCGAACATTTGCTGATTGAAGCTGCGGCGTCTTAGAGCACCCTTTATAAGTATACTGCGCTCCATTCCGGTTTCATCTGGTGATGTGAGAAATTTGTACGTACGTACGAGCATACCAATCCGATCCGGTTACCCTTAGCGCGGATATTCGTGATATTCGCCGGCGTGTAAGATCACGTGCTGAGAAATACGGCCCAGTTGAAACGTTCAGGTTGGCAAAAATCAGAGGGAACCAGAAATCACCACGCTATCCGATCTTGAAAAGACTGACAGACTTTGATTGAACTTCTCAATTACTTGATGGAGGATTGAATTGTACGAGAATGAACATGGAATGAATGCAACTATCTGGAGTGGCTCTTCCGTTCATTGAGAACATTGAACAGGATAATAGAACACAATTAAATTCACTTCGTACACGGGAGGTTCGAGCGTCGGCTGGTTTGATGGGCTGTTCAGATGGTCGAGAAGATCAGTAGAACCTTGCGTAAAGGCTCTTCGCCCTCAAATGATGATGCCAGTCGAATGATAGCTGGTATGTAGCTTTCTGTAGCTTGGCGAAGCTGTCAAAAGCTCACGTTACAATACTTATGGCCCACAAGTCTTTCCATCCAGGGATGAATTTAAGCCTTTTCTTATCTGATATCTTATCGAGATTGATCACATGATGTAATGATGAATCAGGGCCCAGGGCTCGGGCATTGATCCGGATGATGCCCTGCCCTCTGCCCTATGCTCCCCTGCCCTGCCCGACCCAACACTAGTCCAAACTTGTTGGCAGAGCACGAGACTGCGAGTCTGCGATATGGAATCTCAAGTGAGGCCGTCGCTCCTTACCTCGAGCCTAGAGCCAGACCCTGGCTTAAGTGCACTGTGCAGCGGCCAGATCTGTCCGGGTCAGAGTACTTGAGCTGCTCATCAGCCATGGGAGCCACCTCATGGCTTTTTGTCGCTGAAGAAGCCCAAGGAGCTCCAAGGAGCCACTGACATCATTTTTGGGGTCAAAAGCCACGGGTTTGTGCACCAAAAATATGCCACGGGTGGCTCCCGTGGCTGATGCATAGTCCGGTTACCGACCCTCTAAGTAAGTTATGAGGGAACCTCGATAGAGGGTCCAACATCACCTGATGGCTGGGATGCATTAATGATGATGCATCACATCAATATGTCATTGGTGAGGCATGGGAATCTGAACTGACTCACCATTTGCATGTCATCATTTTTTGCTCTCACCAATGTAGCATCTGTACTGAACCAAGTGTTGCCAAATTTGTTGGTTGAAATAAGATTATTGTTCTGTGAAACCCTTGTTAAACCAATATTGTACTGAGGCATGCATTTACCTTGACCTCCTGATATGTCTGGAGGTTTCCACAGCTATTACCCTTGCTGTGATCAGTCAAGGTTGTTGGACAGTGACCTCCAGCCTTCATATCTTATCTTTCCTTCATCTTTCCTATTTGGACACTGTTTATTTGTTTCACTTATTTCACATCCCAAGTCCCTATATAAGGTCTCGTAGTCATGGTTTCACCTCAGTCTTTCTTTTCCTGACTGAGGTGATTTTCCCTTTTTCTATCTCTTCTCTTATACCTTATTGACATACTCTTAGCCTAGCTTATTTGTTGTCCTATAGGTATACAATCAGAGTCTTTCTTTTCCTGACTGAGCCTAGCTTATTCGTTGTCCTATAGGTCCATCCGAGTCACCGCTCTATAGGTTATGGGCCCTGGCGTCAACTCTAAATAATCAAATAGACCTTCATCGTTGACAACCGAATATATCTACCAGTCCTCAGACTCATTTCCTGATTCATTCCTTGACACCGTTCGACTCCTAATCTCATTGTCGCCATCAGTACCCCTGATTCAATTCCTCACAATGTCATCTGTTACCAGGAATATCGCCCCAGAATACTTCTGCTGTGGGAGAGCCAATTACGCCGAATTCAAAGAGAGATTCACCCTGGCCATGCAGGCACAAGGCTTAGATAAAATCCTCACCAGTGATCAAACGGCTCCTCTCCACGAACTGACCCAAGACACTGTCGAGACCACCCGAGATACCGCAGGCAACATCATTGGGACCATCACTACTCAGAAGGCTGTCCTGTCGACCATCCTGAGCAGATCATTACTCAGGACCAACTCCTTGCAATTCGCTTCACCCCGACTCACGAATGAGCCACCGAGTTTGATGATTATGCTCAGCTTTTCCAAAGCTTAGTCACTGCAGCTCGGGCCACAGGGGGGGAATACAAGGACGATGTCCTTCGAACAACCTTCATTGTGTCTATCAATAATGATGAATATACCAATGCTGCCTCCACCATTCTTCCAGATGCCACACTCGAAGATACCATAGCTTTGCTCAGAAATTGCTGGCTCATCCGTCATCACCGCAAGGCTAATGAAATGGCTGCAGTTGCTCTCGCCACTACTGTTACCGCAGCCGCAGTAAATGCCCAGGCTCAAACTGATAGGCTCAAGTTTATCACTCATACCCATTTTGACTATCCAAGAGGCAGTGTCCTTCTCACTCATTATCGTGATGACATATCCAGATCTCGCATTGTTAACTCAATCTGGCGAGTCGAGCAAGATCATGGTATGGGTACATACCTCTCATCTAAATCATCTTCTTTCATTGATTCCCTCCATAGACAATGGTTATTTGACCTGAGTCATGAGTTAGGAGACAAAGATGTAATGATAGATGTTATACCCACCATATTGGCTACAGACACTGTTTTTGTTAAACCTGTCAAAAATACACAGGATTCGATGATAATAGGGTTGGAAATGTTCCACCCTGTATTTTCGGCATACAGTCGACTTTCTCATATGGAATACGGCCGGGACAGCCGAAATCATATGCGGTATGAAATTTATGCCATACCAGTTTTGTCACACTTTTGTGACACATTGTGACTCTGCTAAAAGCGTGACATTTCTACGCTAATTGACGGACATTTTTGTATCATTAGCTATGGTTTTTGGACCCCAAGATGAATGCAGATCCTTCTGGACTTTATTGGCCTGTGATTCCTTCTGCCAGTCAGTCCTAACCTCTTGTGAAAGCCAGGAAATCTCAATTCTCCCACTGCCTTCTCGCTGTCACAAGACAGAACTCCTCAAGCTGTCTTGGGATCTCCATGAACTGCATCACTGTCAAAGAAGATTGCTCAATGTCGCTGCTGATGTTATGCTGTGACAATCATTTTTCATCTTATCATGGAACCAGAAAAGCAGAACGATCAAACGATCAAACACCAGGACAAAAACAGGCGAAATTCATAAATTATGACAGCTTGACGTTTGACATTGACATGACGTGGGAAAACACATGGATAACACAATAAAGCATTGGAAAAACGCACCTCGTAGTATGGAAATGGAATTATATTAAAACAGACAATTGTACATGAGTTATTGTATTGAACGGTATAAAAGAACAGTAGTTTACAAGATGTACTTTAGTTTTTTGATTCCTTTGAATTAACACTCTCTTTTCGAACTCGAGTCTAATGCTCTTCATACCAAGCGGCCACTTTGCCTTTGCGGGCCTTCGTGTGGTTAAGGATTAGATTAGAGTTGAGCTTAAGTTGTCACATAATCAAAAAACTGCTTCATACCTTCGTACCACTTCTCCTCTCTCCTCTTCTCTTTTCTTCTAAGACTGCCCACATTGTCTATGAAAGTGATCACTCTGCCACCAAGTCGGGTTCCGGGACTCATTAAAAATACTGGAAATTGGCATGGCTATTAAAGCCGCCGATTTAGAGAACACTTTTGGACAACGACAAAGCACTCTTCGGTTTCTCCCTTCATACCTCTTCCCTGGACAACTCTACCGTCGCTCGGAAAGCCAAAAGTTACAGGCAATCCTTTGAGAGATGTACCTTGCCACTCCCTTCCAGGTCTATCTGTACAGACCGCTCAACTCCCATCCCCCACAGTGGATTATAGCTGTTAGCATCACCAAGACTTTCACTATTGTGAACCGCCCCAATACCCTTAAAGAGTAACGTTGAGTCCGACTCTTGGGTGGGAGCATCAAGGACAGGTCGCTAATCTTTGGAGAGGCACTGTCGCCGGAGTTGCACAAATGTAGCAGTGGCAATCCAGTTTCACATGCAAAAGAAGTCTTGGAATTCCCTTCCCTTCACTTTCACCTCTGCGTCCCGAGAGACGCGCTTTTGAGATTCTTACTTATGTGGAGACCTTGTAACATTACAACACAAGGACTTCATTTTCATATAGAATCTGAGTAGCTGCTCGATAACCTCAGCTCCCTGCCTGGAGGTTCTAAAACCAGGTTGTCACAGTCCGAGAGCACCGGACTTTAAACTTCTTCATCACGTATTCTGGAGGTAGCTTCAGGCTATTTCTTCTCGCTAATACACCACCTTCAATCACCAAAACCTACAATACTTCAAGAAGCCCCAGAAGCTTAACCGTCGTCAAGCACGTTGGGTAACAGAGTTGTCACAGTACGACTTCACTCTTTCACATCGACCTGGAGCGCTTAATAGAAAAGCAGACCTGCTATCTAGACGCACTGACCATGATCAGGGAAAAGATGACAACAAGGACGTCACACTCCTAAAGCTGGAATACTTCCGAGCCACGGAGTTTGAAATCGAGGGAATTGATAAGGACCTAATCGGTCAAATCAAATCTGTCACATCTATTGACACCTCAGTTAAGTTGGCACTTGAGAAATCCTTACCAGGTTGGAAGAGAGAAGGCAACTTGATCTTTTATCGGGAATGTATTTACGTACCAAGGAACGACGAGTTACGGGAGCAAATCATTAAGCTCCATCATGACACTCCGCTTACAGGACACCCAGGTGAAACAAGTATGCAAGAGAAGATCGAAAGAAACTTCTTTTGGCCCTGATTGGGAAACCAAGTACGGGAGTACGTTCGCACATGTGAAGACTGTCAGCGAACTTGAGTCAAGCGGTCGAGACAAGGGATGCTTAACCCTCATAAAATAGCTAAGGAGCCTTGGGAGGAGGTGTCAATGGACCTTATTGGTCCCCTTCCAGAGAGCAATGGCTTTGATGCCATTCAAGTATGGGTGGACACATTTTCAAAGATGATCCACATAGAACCCACAAACATGGAAGTAACGAGCGAGGGAATCGCACGCCTAACACGCG
Organism: Mycena floridula; assembly: GCA_029320655.1. NCBI lineage: Eukaryota > Fungi > Basidiomycota > Agaricomycetes > Agaricales > Mycenaceae > Mycena > Mycena floridula. Next base: position 180,847 of record JARIHS010000051.1, read on the forward strand.
ACCATGTCATCAGATACCACGGTATTACCCGAAAGATAATTTCGGATCGTGATCCTCGTTATGTATCCAAGTTTATGCGCAAGCTGAATAAGCTCCTTGGGATAGAAATGAACCCAAGTACGGCATATCGCCCCCAGACAGATGGTCAGACAGAATGGATGAACCAGGAGATAGAACAATATCTCCGGTTATATGTCAATTTCCATCAGTCAGACTGGGCCGAATGGTTAGCATTAGCAGAGTTTAGTCATAATGACAAAGCCAGCGCTTCAACAAAGGTGACGCCATTTTTCGCAAACACGGGACAACATCCATGGAAGGGTCACAAGGGAAAGTCGGACAATCGAAATGAGTCCACCCAGCAGTTTGCTGACCAAATGAAAAAGATTCAGAAAGAAACGTCAATGGCGCTTGAAAAAGCGCAGGCTAAAATGAAATGAAACTATGATAAACATCGAAAGCCTGTGCCGGAGTTCAAAGTCGGAGACAAAGTCTATGTAGAGGCCACGAACCTTGACACGGGTTGACCTTCTCGGAAACTTTCAGACAAGCATCTTGGCCCCTACGAGATAGTAGATAAAGTGGGCCCTTCGAGCTATAGAGTTCTACTCCCGGGTAATACTCGGAAGTATAATGTATTTAATGAGGCGTTGCTTACGCCATATCATGAGCCTCCCGCTCACAGAAGGGACGAACGACCATCGCCAGAAATAATTGATGATGCAGAAGAACACGAGGTTGAGTCTATTTTAGACTCCTGATGACGTGGTAAGGGATATCAATTCCTTATCAAATGGAAAGGCTACCTGATGGCTGAGAACACATGGGAACCAGAGCGTAATCTCACAAACACATCTGAGTTATTATTGAAGTACAAACGAGACAACAGCATTCCTACCCAAGCCGTTCATTTCCATGTCTCGCCTCCGATTTTACCTGCTGGAAGTTGGGATGAAGACCTCAAACGCTTTGTACACAAGCAAGAGGCGATGCCACACCACCATCGACACCTCTTTAATCCATCAACTGGTGTATTCGATCGTATTTACGGTCATGATCTAGACAAGAAACATGGAACAGAACTCTTCCTAGCTGACGAGGACATCAGCCCTTAAGGGGGGGGGGTAATGTTATGCTGTGATGATCATTTTTCATCTTATCACGGAACCGTAACAGCGGAACGATCAAACGATCAAACACCAGGATGAAAACAGGTGAAATTCATAAATTATGACAGCTTGACGTTTGACATTGACATGACATCGGAAAACACATGGATAACACAATAAAGCATTGGAAAAACACACCTCGTAGTATGGAAATGGAATCATATTAAAACAGACAATTGTACATGAGTTATTGTATTGAACGGTATAAAAGAACAGTAGTTTACAAGATGTACTTTAGTTTTTTGATTCCTTTGAATTAACACACTCTTTTTGAACTCGAGTCTAACACTCTTCATACCGAGCGGCCACTTTGCCTTTGCGGGCCTTCGTGTGGTTAAGGATTAGATTAGATTTGAGCTTAAGTTGTCACAGCTGACTGGGTGAAGATCAATGCACCTTCACAGCATCCAGAAAAATGCTTGACAACATTGCCTTGCTTGATCCCTGGAGGTGAATCATAGAATTTGAAGACTTTGAGCCAATCACCATGGGTCAGATTGTGCTGGCTCAGTGAGTTTCGGTGCCCTAGGTGCTTGGGCTCTGAGGATTAATCTTCATTTCAGAGTTGAAAAGCCATGGCTGGGGAATATTTTCCTAAAAAGGCTAGGTCATACAGCATAATACCACCAGAAATCCTATGAAATATTCTGTATTCCACACAGTGGAATTCCCCCCTATACAAACTTGGGAAATTGAAAAAGCTATGAAATATGAGATTTATTCCATAGGACCATATTCCGTATGAGAAAGTTGACTGTATCTAGTAAATATGACCGTCTTTCCTGATTATGAATGGGACACGATCTGCCTAGAAAGCAAGTTCCGTCTTGTCTAGAGGAGCACCAGTAACAGTATTGAACATCATTCAAACTCCAAGAAGGCTCTAGCAATGGTTGATAGACATGATCTTGCCGGAATACTCAACAGACAAGGACACAATGGCGCAGCAGTGTTACTAGTAAACTGTCTGTAAGCGAGCTGCACTACTCGGTCAACATAGGAAATAAGTCTTGAGTGCTCAAGACCGGGGGACAATATCGTGAAGCGTAATATGCCAATACACGACGCTTTAAAGGACCAAATAAAGAACCACGACGCATCTACACGTGACGGAGTTACTTGGGGAACCACGCAGTAAAAAAACTGTAACAGTGGGCATCTCATAAATAAATACAGAGTCATAACAGTACTCTATTACCAGTGTGAGGAAGTACAACGCAGTAGAAGGGCAAATGCGGAAGAACTGTACCAAGTTCTGCTGAGTAAGCTGTGACCAATCAGTCTCACTCAGGGTGATGATGTATAAGAAAGCGCTGATGAAGCATGTCCTAATCAGGAATCATCCTGAACAGGAAGTGCTTTAAATCACAAGCACAGCACAGCGACCATAACAGGAAGAGAGGTACTTGGCAGATGACTGAGGCATAGCAAATCAGGAAGCCAAGACAATTGGTATTCCTGATTGAGTGAACCTTGGTAAAAGGCATGGACTCTGAATAATATGTAAAATTACTATAAAGCTAGCACGTTTGTATCAATAGTACTCAGTGAATTGTACCCCACGAAGCTCAGCCCACAAGCAGAGTCTGAGTGGAACATTTTATCTCATTTTATTGTGGTACACGAGGATGTGGTGATCTGAGGTACAAACCCAGTGATAGTGCTAGTGTGTACACGAGGACGTGGTGCTCTGAGGTGCAATAAAATTGTGTTCGTCTGAAAAGACATATTGAAGTTGTAGCCTGACACCCATTGAAGCAGTAGCCCTGCACCTATCCCCTTTATATTCCTTGCGAATTAAAACCATTATAAAAACTGTGCAAGGTTCACCGTCAAAGTGAACTAAGCTAAGTTTCTGTCTGCGAGAGAACAGTAGTGTGCGATCGAATCCTTACAACTTCGTTGAAAGGCTTTCTCTTTCCTAATAGCTGCCCAAATTACTTAGGGTGTTAAAAGAGAGTTAGTGTGTATTTGGATTATTAGTTATAGATCTTTATAGATCTGTTTCAAAGACTCCATTTGCATCAACAGCCCCCACCGAAAGGTGCCCTATTAACAAAAAGGACATTTGCTGATTCAGGAGCGACTCACACATGTTGGACTTCTGCCGAGGCTTTTTTGTGAAATACAATCTGGTAGTAGGCCGCTCGGGAAAGGCTGCGAAAAGCAATGCCACATTTTCAATTCTTGGCATTGGTCGAATTCAATATGACACCGAGGTAGGTGGCATTCGGAAGATGGTTGAGCTGTCAGCAGTTCATACACCAGACCTTTCTCACAACCTGATATCGCTCTACTCCCTGGGAGAGTCAGGATGCCATGGTCGATGGGACAGAATGAAACTTACCATCGAGAAGGATGACCAAATCTTGATGATCACTGAAGCAAAAGACTGAATGTTCGAGATTCCTATCTTTGAAGTGAAATCAACCCAGCCTTTCGTCACCTACACTAGATCTCATGAACATCCTGTCTCCATCAAATGCTGGCACTGTTGTTTTGGTCATGCATCTTCAGAGATGATTCTTCACATGGTGCACAACAATCTTGTTGACAGCCTGAGAATCACGGACAAGAAAGTCAATGGTAGATGTATTGACTGCATCTTGGGCAAACATGTTTGACGGTCCTTTGATGAAGTCTTCGACAAAGAGATGGAATGTATCCACATTGATATTTGTGGGGCTGCTCAAACGCTCAGTATTGGTAAAAGGAAGTACCTGATGCTCCTTACTGATGGCCACAGCTCTTACAGAATGTCCTACTTCTTATCCAACCACAAAGCATCTACAACTCTTGAAGCATTCTAAAAATACCATGTCATGGCTGAGAACCAGACTGGTAAAAGGATTAGAGCTGTACAAATCGACTGAGAGTTTGTGAATGGTGCCTGGGAGGATTATTGCGAGAAACATGCAATCCATCTCAAATCTGCTTGGTTATTTGTCGGCACAAAATGGAATGGCCGAATGAGGGAATCGCATTATTGTTGAGGGTACAAGGGTGTTGTTGGTTGCTGGGGATTTCCCTCATTCTCTATGGGGTGAGCTAGCATCAACACAAACTTACCTCAGAAACTTATTCCGTCAAGTCACCATCCCGACAGGGTCCCAATGGAGGTTTGGACAAGCAAATGACAGGATGTATCCTACCTTCGTCCAATAGGCTGTAATGCTTAGATGCACGTTCCAAAAGAGAAGGGAGAAAGCAAGTTATCTCCGCACTCGGTGCAGGTTCGGCTAATTGGTTATGATGGCTGCTGAGGTTATTGGCTGTGGAACCCCATAAGTCACATGGTTCAGTTGTCTCAGGACATCATTTTTGAAGAAAATGGTGGCCGATGGACCTCGACGAAATCCTCGCCATTGACTGTTCAGAGCCCTATCCCTCTTTTTGAGAACGACACTCTTTTTCCCACTTGGTTTATCCCTGACGAGACATTTTCCTTCGATGATCTTACCAACGACAAATCCATTTTGGCTGTTCCAGAAGACAATAAGGACCTTCCTGGCCATATCCCAGGTAATGCTGATGTTCCAGCTGCTGATGTTTTTCCAGCTCCCATCATCCCTATTCAGATTCCAATTGCTCCAGCAATTCTACCTGTCCCAGCAAATAACCCTGTCCCAGAAAATGACATTATTCCAGCAGACCCTAATCCACATCCTTTCCCAGATGCTCCAGCATTCATTGTTCCACAGAATTGTTGATATCCCACAATTTTTGCAGGAGAACCTGTGATTCGTTGGTCTGGTCGTGATGTCCAACCCACAGCACGCCAAACTGGGCATGACGAAGTGAGGGATTCTTGCGGACGGTGTGGAAAGCACGTCGATATATGAGTATGCGAATGAACAACACACACAACAACACCAACACACCAATACACTCTTTATATCCTCGGTAAGTTCAGGTTTCTTATAATAGAGATAGTCCAAAGTACAAACACTTGTTCGTACTCAGTGTCTTACGTCTGGTCGTCTTTGAGAGCTTTTAACTGGGTTTATAACTTGTTTAAAGTGTGGTAACACTAGGGTTTGTGGTCTCTTGACCGAAGCGCGATTTGCACTAAGTAACTTGACTAGAACTTAACTAGAACTTGACTAGAGATTTCTCTTGCGAGACTAGAGGGTGCACTAAGCAACTAGACTAGACTAGACTTGTTCAAACTTGTTCAATTCATCAAAACGTCGGTAACTGAGTCCGAGAAACAAAGTAATATTATCCACAAGTCAGCTACTAGCTTCCAGCCTTGGTCAGGCAGTCACTTGTCACTAACTGGGTTCAATGCCCTACAATGTTCTAGATATTTACTACAAACTTAGAGTCCTTAAATACTGTCCAGAAATGATAACATAATGCTCTTGAGTCATTCACAGGGGTCTCCGAGTCGGATTGCCAAGGTGGCCACACGACATCAGTCATCCTGCTATTAATAGTACAACTGGGTGAAACCTCCTAGTGGAGTCTCTTGCCGATCAGGTATTTTGAGAAGTGCAGAAAGAAGACAAGTCCTTTAGTCCCTTCTGTACTCTCTTATTTGATTCTCATCGTCTAGTCTTGTGTCAAAAGTACGTCCCTTGGTATAAACAATTGTCCACACTGTGGGTCCATCTTTATATAGGGGTATCCTTGTGGGTTGCCCTGATCGTTCTGCAATCGTCTTGGTTTCCACAAGTGACATCGGTCAAAGCTCTGGTCATGTAATTCTTATGACAATGGTCCGGTTAGAGCTCTGCTTAGTATGTACTAAGGAGTCATTGCTGTTTCACAGTGCTAAGTCCTCCAGTCTTAAACAGACATCTTGGCTTGCAGAGTTTCATCATGTATTCAGTCTCAGCCATTATGTGAACACCGCTGTTCTTCTTGTAGTCGTAGTGCTCCGTCTTTGGTCTTAGGAGTACCTTCTGGGCTGATAAGTACAGACACAAAGCACGGACACTTGTTAATGCTTGACATTCTTACTAGCAACCTTGAAGCTCAGTTCTAGCGCTCCATCAACGTCCCAGCAGTCAAAGAGATGCCAAACTGCCCAGTTTGGTATGAAAACAAGGCTGAATTTTTATATGCCCCATCAACGAGGCTCAATTTTTCACCATCTGAGGTTCTGGTCATTGTATCATTGACCCTCGAGAAGGAGAGAACCATCATCCTTGGGCAAATGCTGTTTTCTTGAATGCCTATACATCATATCTCAATGGTGACCCTTGGGCATTTCTTGTTTTTAACAACAAAACCTCAGTACCCCAGTCCTACAAGGAAGCCATGCGCCGCCCTGACTTGTGGCTTGGTCCTATGAAGGTGGAAATTGATAATCTTATGGGAAAGGAGACCTGGGTCTTGGCTCCTCGGCTTTCCGACACCAATGTCATGAAAGGCTAGTGGGTTTTCACTATCAGGTATGACGGGGAAGGCAACATTATCAAGTGGAAAGCCAGATATGTCGCAAAAGGCTTTACCCAGATTTACAGTGTGGATTACGACAAAATGTACACTGGCATTGTACACATAGAATCAATTTGGATGATTTTGGCCATTGTTGCCTACCTGGGACTCCAGATGTGGCAGGTCAACTTCACCGGCGCTTATCTAAACGCCAAAATCAATAAAATGGTGTATATGGAACAGCCTGATGGATTTGGGATGGGGAAAGACAAAGTATGTCTACTACAGAAGGCACTATATGGGATGATGCAGGCAGGCCATTTATGGGGCAAGACTTTGGACAATACTTACTCCTCCGAGGGCTATACCGAATCTCTAGCTGACCCTTGCATTTGCTTCAAGCGGGTTGGCCCAGAATACACCATAACTGGCACCTATACCGACGATGTCTTCAGCGCGAGTTCAACCAAAGTGGGAGCAGAATTGGCAAAGGCGGGACTTCGCAAACATTGGGCATTGACGGATTCACAGCACCTCAACCTCATACCTGGTGTTTCCATTGAACAAGACCTGACCTCTGGTGACATCACCATTGGCCAGGCCGCCTATTTTCACCTGTTTCTTACAGAGCTTCGACCTTTGGAGTTTAAATCCTGTCAATACTCCACTACCCCATGGCCTCCAACTGGAGAAACTCCCTTACCCATTGTCCCCTGATGACTTCAAGTACATGAAGGACAAGCCGTACTGTCCTATTTTGGGAAGTGCCATGTGGGGTGCTGTTTCAACTCGACCCGACATTTCCTTCGCCATCAACTTTCTGTCTCAATTCCAGACTAATCCTGGTAAACAACATTGGAAGTCCCTTATTCATCTGTGTCGCTACATTTGTGGCACAGTGGATTTCTCCATTATTTATCAGGCAAAATGTGATGGTGATATTAATGACATGGTTGTTGGTATTAAACCGTACATCTACTCAGATGCTGATTATGCTGGATGCCTTGATATGAGGAAGTCAATGTCGGGTTACGTTGCAATTATGGCTTCTGGACCGGTTTCGTGGGCTGCAAAGAAGCAGGATTGCGTAACGACATCGACGATGGGTGCGGAGTATGTGGCGCTGGGAAGAGCTGCCGAACAAGCCATTTGGATGAAAGCTTTCATGGAACAGGTCAACTTACCACAGGAAGGACCTATTATGATCTGAGGTGACAATCTTGCCACTTTGAGTCTCACTGAGACGCATTGTCATCACCAGCTCACGAAGCACATTCACATACACCACCATTTTATTTGTGAACTTGTCGCTGAGAAAATTATTGAACTGGAACCGATTTCCTCCCGTGATAACCTATCTGATGTATTGACTAAACCTTTGGGTGCCGTCATTCATCATCGTCTGGTCGAATGGATGAGTCCTCAGGCTTTCGAGGTCAGGGGGGTGTTGGACAGTGACCTCTAGCCTTTGTATCTTATCTTTCCTTTATCTTTTCTATTTGGACACTGTTTATTTGTTTCACTTATCTCACATCCCAAGTCCCTATATAAAGTCTCGTAGTCATGGTTTCACCTCAGTCTTTCTTTTCCTGACTGAGGTGATTTTCCCTTTTTCTATCTCTTCTCTTATACCTTATTGACATACTCTTAGCCTAGCTTATTTGTTGTCCTATAGGTATACAATCAGAGTCTTTCTTTTCCTGACTGAGCCTAGCCTATTCATTGTCCTATAGGTCCATCTGAGTTGCTGCTCTATAAAGGTCTAGTGTCTCTGCAGTACACAGGTACAGGTCTTACTAGCAGTGTGGAGCTCAACTCTAGTGCAGTAGACAATAATATACCAATAGTAATCAGAAAGATGTCAAATTAGTCCTTTAATCTGATTTATAGGTCGTTTTTGTAGGGACCCTATCACCGGCTACTATTTTGTGACTTGAATATTTGCCTTCACTTCATCAAACAAGTTCTTTGAGCAGGTTGCAGTCTGTAGCTTCATAGTATGTGACCCAGTGGAAGGCATTACCTTTGAGCTCTTGACATATAGTGTTCCCTTATGAGGCATCTTCATTTTCGGTATTTATCTACAACCTATTTGCCAATAAGTTGTTGAGGGTGGACTCATTGACAACGTGGTATAGCTGCTTCTCTCACTCTGCAAGCCTCACACCTTCTGTTACAGACATATACAGTTCAGACTGCAGTCTATTTGTCTCAATTTGCTGAACATTCGTCGCTTTTCACTGATGGTATAGCCAGCTTCAAATTTCAGGTTTGACCTTTTGTTTGATAACAACAGTGGGTTCACCAAAACTCCTGAGCCAATCACTTTCCGCATCAATGTTCATTATTGAGCTAAACTATCTAGAATAAACATCAAGTTGAACACTGTATCAGCATTCTTGAATGCCAACATCAGAATCTGTGAGAGCCCTAGGCAAGCAGACTGGAGCTCTCCAGATTCTGTGATCCAGACATTCATTCCAAATTCGGCCATGCCACACCGCCACGGTCTCCTCTCATGTGGCGTCAACCTGAACTGCTGCTCCGGCCAAGGGAAACACTGTTCCTCAAGCCGCAAGAACTAAAAGCAGGCAACAATGTGATCACCTCTGCGACCACAATTCCGCAAAGTTGGCCGAATCATGCTCAGGAAAGGGTGGTGAAATACATTGCAAGTGCATTAAGAATGGGGTACACTCGAGAAACCCTGAACATTGTTAGCAAGTCAGACGATGGAAATTTAAAGATTGTATATCTGAAGGAACTTGGCACAAGAGGTAGTTTAAATATCCTAATGGTAGCTGATGGACATGGATATGTATTTTGAATGAAATTTGCTATGCAAGCTTTTTTGGCCGATCAGTTTTTACTTTGTCAAGGAACATATAGATGGCTAACTCTTACCTTGCATGCTGGTGGTAAGTCCCCTTGGCTGTGGTAACCTGAAACTTGAAAATCTTGATAGTACACGGACATAACTGATAAGCTAGCCAGAGACTAATCCCAAGCTCAATCTCTTCTATTCCAGCACCTAGTGTGTCCTTTGAAGAGCTCGAAGGAGCGACCTGACAAGCTCTGTGTGCCTCCAAAGCGTGGACACTCGGCTCTGCCACTCAACAGCCCGCATTTTATGGATGCCAGTTGGGTCCACTTGAATCCGAGGCCTGTGATATAGACAATTGATATAATTGAACAGCCTGCTGTAGACATCTACCTCGGCATAGAATATCTATTGCTCAAGTTGCTTCGAGCAAAAAAGACTTCAGCTTTGCCCCAGCAACTAGGAGTAATTTGATGAGTAAAGCCCAAAGCAGTGGGGAGTGACAGACATCGTTGGCCTGTATCCAACGCTCCACGCATCCCATGAAGCTTGGCTCTTTTGTCTGCTTCAAAACTGTGACTTTGAACTGGACGACATAATTTAACGTTGAGAAAACCACCGGTCGCTTTCGGTCAGGGGCCTTGCAGGGTCCATATCTGTTAGAAACTTGAATTCAATCGCAAGACACGCATGAGAACTGGGAAAAGAAGACATCATGTAAAGCAGGCTTTTGCCTTCGAAACATGATTCTCCACTGACCCACTTCATATGGAAAGCCGGAGAGTCCTGCCTCGCTAAGCGGCTAGCTGAGTACGTGTTACCGCTTTTGGACGTGTGAGACCCCGGGAACCGCCTTTCCATCAGATTGTGTAATATGGTAAATAACACCCTGATCAAGTTACGTAGATCATCCGGTTCAACTGAATCCCAATATTCTGTTTCCCCGGCTGGACATACTGCACATCACTTGACTGGCTACCAATTGACCGTGAGATATTAGATGTGTTCAATGACGAAGTGCCTTCAAACTTCAGAACAATGCACACCATTCCTTGCAGATATGCTCAGCTGGAAATCTCTCAAATGCTTCTACAATATTTCCATCCCCAAAAAGCAGCATTATCCTGGGATAGCTGGCACCTACAAGCAGAATGGAGACAGATTTCAAATTCACAACCTAGAAAACTCACGAGGTCATGATTTGCGGATCGGTCAAAAGGTCACCGGCACCTGAGGACTGAATCCTCTCAAAGTGATTGAATTTGACCTTGGTAGTCTGAAAGATATGCAAGACAGTCTTTCTTAAGATATTCTACATGCTGACAGAAGCAAAGGAAAGCCGCAGTAGAATGCTAGCTTCACTCTTGGCCATGAAGACTAATACTACTAATAGGATGACGATGCCTTGCCTCTAATCCCGTCAGGAGTTACCACGTGCCATCGGTCACTACCACTATCAAGGTGGAGTGAACGGTGGATTGGGACCATCTGATGACATACAGGACGGCCCGAATGTTGCCACAGAGTTCTCCGATGATGAGGACTCAGTACTCAGTGCCGAAAGGGACTTGCGAGCACGAGCTAGAATTCTTTGATCTCACGGGTCCAGACCCTTTTGCCTGATGACAAAAGCATATTACTTCAGTGTATTATCTCCCATATTACACAATCTGATGGAGAGGCGGTCCCCGGGGTCTCACACGTCCAAAAGCGGCAACGCGTACTCGGCTAGCTGCTTAGCGTGACAGGACTCTCCGGCTTTCCATGACTTGACAATGCATGTCTCAAGTGTGACTACCATCGGAAAACCCCTGTCGTCGGAGGAGCGCGGACATTCTCATGTAGTTACGAGGGTTGTTCCTTCCTTCCATATGACATCAAAATGTTGGTTTACTTACATCTGAAGGTAGCAGAAATTCTCTCATTCCTGTCAGGAGATTCAAAGAAATAACGTTTCGCAGAATCTTGTCCAGTAGAATAGAGCCCAGTGTGGGCTCCAGCGATCTTTGCTTGCATCATTAGCGAGATATTTCCGTTTTTATTCACCAAGATCGGCCATATCTTGATGGCTTATTAGTCTCGTCCCCATTCGTTATAGCGCATCACTCGCGTGGTACACGCGAGTTATCCCCGCTAAAACGGATGGGGACGATGTGAAGGTACTTAGGGACGCGTTAGATATCATTTTCGAAGGTCCGGAAAATGTCTCAGTCGTACCTATGGTATTGTGGAACACCTGATCCCGTCGAGTGGCCGGATTCGCCGGCACGGTCGAGAGTCGCTGAATTTTGAGGGGTCAAGACCATGTTCATTCCAGGATATCAGACCAGTGACTCGGAAACGCTGAGAGCTGAAGTCCGGATGGATAACATTGCAATCACTTCAAGGCCCTGTATGATATGAGGACCGCCACAACGGTGATTGAGCGAGGTTTGTACGCAACTATTTAGTCATATATATATATCACTGAAGCGCGGTCCGTCTTTCTATCAGACGTCAGGGCCGAGACTCATGAAGTATGTGAGAACTTACACTTCTGGATTTCTACCCCCTGGCACAAACGTGAACAATGAATATTCTTTTGACCTATATATGAGTAGAGACCGAGATCATCAAGTTATCGTTGAGTGGAAACAAGGCCAGTAGTACGGCAGGCCTGTAATTTGAACCGCAAAGCAGCACAGCCCGAATTCGACCATCAGGTTTGAAGAGATGTTGATTTATGCAACAAACGTGAACAATATTCTTTGACCTATATGAGTAGAGCCCGAGATCATCAAGTTATCGTTGAGTGGAAACAAGGCCGGTAGTACGGCAGGCCTGTAATTTGAACCGCAAAGTAGCACAGCCCGAATTCGAGCATCGGGATTGAAGAGATGTTGATTTATGCAACAAGGACCTACTCGAGTTTAGTTGAGATCTACTTGAGCCTCGAATATCGCTGGACGACAGAGCGCTCGGATCAGATCTCAAAGTTAAACTCCACCTATCCCTGAGTTACCAATTCCCCTCAGCGAATCACTTGGCGTCGTGGCGAGGATGCTGGGTACGTTGATCAGTATCTATCCCCAGATACTGAATCTAAACCAATTGAGCTATCGTCGGCGCTCTTTCCGGGATTCCTGTCGGCGTCTACATACTGTACATACACTTGGGTATCAAATTTCACTCTCCGCTCGCTGGAGAATAAACAGGCAACCCTCTACACCTCCACTATCCATGCGCCTCTCTGACATCTACGCATCTGTCACTTCTGCGTCCCAACCTGCATCTACGCGGCATCCTCCACCTCGGATCACCGGCACTTGACCCACTGCGCGGAGGTGGCCTTAAAATAGAATCAAATGCAATGTACACAAAATATATTCTCAACTGTTAATACCTACCATTGGTGCTCTGAGAAAAATTCCTAGACTAGAATCCATATTATCTACTGAAAACAGGCCCCTTGAATCAAATTAAAAGGTATTATGTTTATGTTAAAGTTGTGTCTTTACGGGGAGACCCCCTACGCTCGTCACGAGGCATTGCGTTGGGCTTTTGAGATCAGACTGCATGGAGATAAGTAAAGAGACGCGGAGATCAGACTACACGGATACCGTTGCCTCAGGGGATCATGGTCTATTTTTGACAGGTCATGGAACCCCGTTACATGTCACAAGGCCGCGACAGTTTGCTCATCTTTGTGATGTAAGCAGCGAAATGTTGCAGATGTAAATTCGCATGTAGACTAGAACAGAATGGCTCGCATGCCAGTGAATATGTCCCATACATTCCATGCTTAACTTCTGGATGTTCAACTCGTCATAAGCTGTCTGTGCGCGTGCTGAGAATTCAGCTGAGGTAAAAACCAGCAGCTCATCTCCACCCATTGCCTCCTTCAACTCCCGAATAATTGACAAGTCAGGGATACGCATCAAATGGTTTTTGCCACCCCAAGACTGGAGATCACTGAAAGCCTCGTTGCGTGACATTGCCCAAGGTCCGTCTTTGTCGCTGTCGCGCGCGCCGCATGCGAGCACCGTTTCGGAATACTATGAAGGCTTGGAGCTCTTGGTTCAAAAGCCTTGACCATAGCCATTGACAAAGTTGTAGTATAGCATAGAGCTTCTTCCCTCAATGCATTTATGAGCCCAAAGAGGATAGTCGTCTCGGAACCAAAATCCGTCGCTGGGCCGGAATGCCTGCAGATCCATAAGCTTAACAACCGCAATCAAGTTATGACTTGTTACCGCTGTACTTTTCAACAAGACAGAGAAAAAGATATCCCCTATGCGATTGCTCGGAACAACCCAGCCACCAAGATATTTGCTTGTGGCATCGTCGACAACACCCCAAATTGGAAATACAATCTTGTACAGCTTGTCGTGGCCATCACCAGCCCAACGATGGTGGATACCGATTGGATTCTTTGGAACACGAAAAATTTTCTTAGGCTCTCGCGCATCAAAGGCTTCCGGCGCATGGGTATGCATGATTTCAGATACAACATTACTGAAATTCTGTCAACGTGGTGGGAATCAGCACGTGCGGTCATTATTCCAGCGCAAAATCCATTTGCGCTGGATTAATGTGGCTTTTTCTCGGCCAAACTTGCTGTGAAGAGGCTCGATTTCGACGAGCGATTGATCATGTGTGAGATCTGATCGGCGGCCCCGGGTCACAATTGATCGACCTGGGTCCGGTCAGCCGGCAGCAAACCAATTCTCGGAGGTAACCAGCCGACTCAATTCTCAGAGCTGTGTTCGGTGTCCTGGGCCCCAACAATGGTGTGTCACTGTTATAATCAAAAAATAAGATCCAACTCTCTTGCAAATTGATGCTTCTTGTCATCCACAGACACTATGGCTGCAAATCAATCGGAACGGAATACACCGAGATCATAATGATACCATAAGAGTGCATCCTCCATGAATCGGTTCCTAAGTCATTTCGGGTAACCCGGGCTTAACGTCCCGCAGTTTGATGTGCCGCCGCATGGATCACTTAGTTGCACTTGGGTTCAACCTAAGTGACAACAAAGTACTTCTCAAGGGATACCAACTGCCAAGTGGCCCATGCATGAGAAGCCATGGGATAAGATTCTAGGTAGCAAGTGAATGTGAAAAGCACTTTTTCCAGTGCTATGTGGTGGGCGCAATGAGGATTCCTATGGCGATGTGGTGACTGAAAAGTGGATTTTCGACTACAATGTGGGATATATATCGAAAAGAGACGTTATACATTGACAACAGCTCATCATCAACATTCATGCGCAACCATCATCCTACTCATCTTCAGAGTCCCACCCATTCCCTCCTCCTCCCGCCAAAATATCTATGGGTGAGTTTATTTTCTCCGCTCGCCAAGAATGTTTTTCGAGCCTCCTATGTCACTGAGGATTCTCTAGCACTCGTTTAGCCTCGAAACAAGTCTTTTTACCTTGACAAAGAGCTCACTTTGTTCAGCTATCTCCACCGTGACCTGGGTAAAGTTCCCGCATCGCAGTGGAAACAGTGATTCATGGTTTCCTGGGTTTTGGTAATCCGAGTACGTACGTATTTAACGTACCCATTAGAGTGAAAATGCACATTCTGCTCTTCAAGCTTGACATCCCCTCCACCCTGATCCTTTAGGAATATCGGCTAGTGAACGACTGATGCGCTAAGCCACAAGTGTACAGTGGGTACCAGAGGACCTCACGGATCTGTTCATTATGACGGGAACAATGGAATGTACATCAGCCATCTATCAAACTATCAGTATCCGATTTATCTGACGGGAAGGAATTGGGATATCCGTCTTAGTCAGTAGCTACAAATTAGTGTTCCGAAATCACCCCCACCTTCCCTCTTTTCTGTGATTGCTCATAAGGAAGCAACGCATCGGTTTGTTCACCAAGGCAAGATGTCGACCCTCCCTCCAGGATTTCCCCCAGTTGTGACATTGTGAGTGCTTCTCTAATTGTCCCGATATCTCATTCACGCCAGCGACTCCAACCAGGACGGCCGCCGTGGTGCGTGTGCTCTCATTCATCCTGCCTTCGTTTGCTCAATCATGACACCAGTTCTTCGGCAATCTCTTCAACTTTTTTCTCTTCGGAATCTTGACAGTCCAAGCATGTCAGTCACCCGCTCGGAAATAATGCCTCGCCTTACTTTTCCCAGATTATTACTACATCAATTTTGGGAAAACCGACCTCAAGAGGATTCGCTTTATTGCCCTGTTCACAATTGTGCTTGAATTTGTGCAAACTGTCCTAGTCATCAGAGACGGCTACATCCTTTTCTGTGAGAGATGGGGAGATCCTGCTGTTCTCCTGCGCTCTGGTCTCATCTGGGTCTATGTGCCTCTGCTTGGCGCACTCAGTAAGTATTCCTTGTCTTCAGCATTCCTCTGCTAATCAGCCTCTCAAGTGAGCCTTGTCGCCCAGGTCTTCTGGGCATGGAGATTGAGTATGCTCACAAAGATCATCTGGATCCCTATAGCCATCATCACGGTATGTACAGCGATTGGCTACCTTGACTATTTCCACTCATGATCTGTCTCTTTAGTTGAGCGTCACTCAATTTATCGCTGCACTAGTGGGTGGTATCTCTGGAAGAAACATCACAGATGTGACGAAGCGTGCGTTTTGGATATTTCTTCTATTATCATGGTCAAACTGAACTTTGTACCAGTCGCGCTCGAATTCAAGCCCCTCACGGTGGGTATCAGAGTCTTTTTCCCCTTTCTCTTAGGCTGATCATTTTACTCCAGGTCTGGATCGTTGCCGTTGCGACTGCCGATGTGATCATTGTCATTTCTATGCTCTACTTCTACTCCACAAATCGCACTGTATTCGCTGGCACCAAGGTTGCGTTATCAAAGATTCTCTTCATCACGATCGAGACTGGAATGTGCTGTGCAACGGTGGTGCGTATCTGGCTTCTCTGTATTTTGGTCTGTCGTTCACGAAGTTCCTAAAGGCCATCCTTGATCTCGGTTCGTACTTCTCCATCTACAGCTTGGTCTTTTGTTCACAATATGATCTAGTGTTGTTCCTCGTGTTCAAGAACCAAAATTGGCATCTCTGTACTGCCATCACCTTGTCCAAATTCTACGCCAACAGTCTGCTTGTGGTGAGTCCAGGCATTTTTGAAAAACCATACAGAAAGTTGATGGAAATGCCAGGTCCTCAACTCACGCAAAGGCGGAAGATATAGCAAAAGCGACACTGAGGCTTACCAAATTCAGAGTCAACAGAGGACCGATAATCGCTATGGTGGAATCAATATTCAAGTCACTCGAGACCAACGTGCTGACGAACCCATCCCGATGGTTCATGTGAGCATAATTTTCTGTTGGTCCGCTCTGATACTCAGAATTTTTCATATTAGATGCTCTCTAATCCGGGGACCTCCCAAGAAAAGAGCGATGAGAGCTATGTCAAATTTTGAACCAGCTACCTTTTGGATGGCGCTCCGACGTATTGTAGCAATATTGGTTATTTATAAACTTGTTATTTGCTATTATTGATTGAATTTTGCTACCGTCTTCATTGATCCTGAAGATCGAGGCCGCCGAATGTTATCATGTAGATCAGATGGCCATGTGACTACATAGAAGCTTATATCCATTCGTGGCGTCCTCATTTTCCATTCTGAATGAATTTCAAGTAGACTTGCTGTGCTGTCACATGATGGACGCCAAAACTGGAAGCCCGAGGTGTATATAATGCTTGCTAAGATATGCCGTCCCATAATCTTTCTCATCTTTCATCGACCCCAAATACCGGAATGGTCGCACTAGTGTCGCACTTCGGTGGGAAAAGAGCGCTGTCTCCGAGAGTTTTATCACATGCGATTCACGACTTGTCGCATAGTTGCAACTACGGTTGCCCTCGGTTGTCTCAGCGGGCCAAGGTCTATTTTGCGTACGCGAATGTCATATCATCTTGATGGTCCTAATGTGACATACCGTAGTCCAGATTATGGATTATCTCTGACTATCTGCTGATTATCTTCGGCTTCCCGGTTCACTGTCCCGTCTCTTTGTACCCAAAGCATGTTTCAAGTATCCGCTTGAATGTGGTGTAGCACAGACAGAAAGAAATCACAATACCTCCTATCTAATCTCCGGTCACGATGCCCACACATTTGTCCAACATATCCATTTTTTGTCATAAATGCATACTATAATGGTAGATTAGCAATGTCTCAATATTTTGCTGAATTTTAGCCAAGAAACTGGAACCAACCGTGTAGAAATTACGACGAAATGAGAAAATGAGATGACAAGACGAAATTTGGTTGGCTCTGCGCTTAGTCATCAGCCGTTTCCGATACCGGGAAAGCCCACCTCCAAACGTAAATGGCTTGCCATTGAAGCGAATTCCCACCACGTGATGCGGCGCGTCTGCAAATGCGATTTTGGTGACCTTCAGGCTCAAGTGGCAGAGGTTTTCTGTTCACAGTCTGGCTTGAAATACGTACCAGTTGTTTCCATAGTACATACCAAATACCTCAGACTGAGCAACCCAAAATGTTCTCAAGGTCTTGAAAACTTGTAAGAAATATAGACTCAGATTTACCCTAACCTCGCATGCCGCTTGCACAGCCTTTCATGACACTTTCAGCATCTTTCAAGGTATTTGCATAATCTTTCATTCCGTTCGCATACATATTCTCTCATGGTTATGACATTCACTGTCAGAAACCTGTATCTTTGGCTTTTGTTCTGCTGGTTGAAGGGAAGCATTCATGGAAACCAGGGTCGTTGAGCTCATTTTCTTCTTGGGTGATATGAAAATGAGTTATTTCAAGTCAATAGCATAGATACATCTCAGTACTTGCTTTTCATGAATACTAATTCAATACAGCCCATGATCTGCCCTCAAAGCAACAGAAGACTGGCTACTGAGCATGTTTGATTGAGTCCACTATGCTGTAAATCAAATAGAGACATTACTGTGGTCTGGTAGAGATCACAGTTTGACATATAACAGGGCTCTCACTAATATTACCAGGGACTTTAGTAACAAAAAAATGCATCCCCGTTACTTCAACCTTCCCATGCTTGAAGTTTGCCGCGCTTGCATTAACCTCGCACAGCGCTGGCGCTAGCGCTGCAAAAAACCTATGCCCAATAGATTTGGAGAGATAGCTATTCCACGACCAGACAGGTTGTCTATTCCCAGGGTTGGATTAGATTTGCTAGAAATGGAGTACATGCCGAGAGGTCAGCTGCTCCAATCCTAGAATAAATGTAAAATTACTGAATCCAGCCCGGCATCTATTCCAACCCTTGGAGCACATGATTTTTTCCCACCTCTTCCCAGTCTGTTCCCACATCAGATTAGACTTTGCACTGAAACCCCTTGTCACAGCCACTCCTCAGCCAACACCGAGTGGCTGTGTTCAGACTCCTTCTGTCTGTCATTCCATATTTCATTTCATCCATCATACTATTACTCAAGTACGCCCTTGACCCACATTACTTATGCTTCCCTTACACAGTATTTCATGGCTTATGACTCTCTATGGTATCATTATCCTTACACAGCTTCTCAGAACCATTCTGTACTTTCTAGTATAAAAGACCAGTTGTATTTCTCTAGATAGTCATTCAATCAACACCATCCTTGGCAGCTATATCTTCTATTCATTGTTTTCAGTCATACCCTTCGCACCCCTGCCAGGATATGGGCAATGAAACGTGGTGATGGTCTCACCTAGACAGACTATTAGTTACCGCGGGTGCCTGGCGAGGCAGAATCTTCAACAAATTTGATGAACCTGTTGGACCCAAATCGCATCTCGAGTCGCGTTTTTGAACGCTCTGTACAGGTTTTGGTCCCAAAAAAACTCGAGATACAATCCTTGTTTCATTGGGATGCCTGGCCTAGATTTCCGACCTATCCGGTCAGTTTCAAGCCATGATGCTGTGTAATATGATGCTGATTGCACATCCAGCGCTATCGGGAGCGGGGGAAGGATCAATCAAAAAAGTCTCAATGATGCCACCCTCTTTCAGCACACTTTTGCCAGAGCAAGAGCAGTGCGCCGATCCCAAGTATTGGTCGTCTGATATGACGATGGGCGTAGACTTGATGACTTTTGAGTAGGTGCAACTTGACTGGTAGAATAAATGGAATCTATGTATTCCAACCAGTCCAAAAGCTGTGTGCCCGTCATGTGAGATATATTGAATCCTGAGCTCGACGGAGGCCGATCGCCGAAGGACTCCGAGCATTCAAATATATTCAAATCATCTTCTCAACCTTTTTTTAATCAACTACAAGCAAACACTTTGACAAAGAGTGAAGAGACAATCATGCTTGGTTATGCTCCAAATTCAAAGGTGTATTAACTTTATCACCCGAAAACTAATTGCAATCGTGGAACCAGTGGGATAGAGGCCGTCCTTTGGCGGCACACACGAGTCCCCAATTAGGTTTCATTCTTCTTCACAAAGTCTAGTCACCAACTTTATCTATTGTTCTCTAGATAGGCCTTGGATCAAGTGATCGAATAACCTCTGATTCATAAGTTGCAAATTCATCCTCACCAGGAATCTCTCATTTAATGTCACCTGTACCTTCTTTGTAGTCTTAATTTGTGCAATGCCACTACCCGAGACCTTCTCGATGTTGATGCCTGTCATGGAGATCACTGTGATTCAAAGTTTCACTCTGAAACACTCTGTAACATTTAAGGACCCACTCTAAAGATCAATTGAACCCTCAGACCATTACTCTCACCAAAATTAAGGTTCCTGGGTGCACAGATACCCAAAAATACCGATTCTTATGGTGGCCCTATCTTGGCTGTTAGTTGACTGGTAATGGGTACTAATGGTAGTGTCAGACTCTCAGCATTCCAACAATAAATGGTCTGAGAGCTTCAATTGACCTCTAGGAAGGGTCTTTACCAAGGTTATAGAGTGTTTCAGCATGAAACTTTGAATCAAAGTGATCCTCATGACAAGGGTCAATGTTGAGAAGGTCCCAGATAGTGGCATTGCACAAAGTAAGACTACAAAGAAAGTACATATGACATTAGATGAGAGATTACTGGTGAGGCAGGCTCCTAAAACCAGCCGTCGATATGGCGCCAACGATACGAGGAACGGGAATTTGAGAATAAATAGCGAGAAATCTTAATTAGGAAATAATTCACGTGTTTGATATGATGGTCCAATCAGATTCGTCGGTTAGGTGGGTGTTGTCGCCATATGACGGCTGGCATCTTGTGGTCGGCATCTGGTGCCGCGGGCGCTCGGACTTTGAAACCTCACCAATTTGTTGTCCTCGCTGTCACAGACAATCTTGGCCGGTGGATCTCAATATCTGTTGCCAAACTGTTTTAAAATCAATAAACCGGATTTTCATAAGTAACCTGAAGAATTGGAGGCTATAGACAGACAGCCAACAAGAGTATTTGTGTTTTAAGACAATGTACTAGCCTGAAACATGAAGGAAAATACTCGTGGATGTACCATAGGCAAATCATTGACATATGGAAGTTTTATCAGAGCCAGAAAGACCTGTGGTGAAGAGTGAAGAAATTGCCCGGCTTCGGCGGGGAATCAAAATCCAAGTGAAAGGATCAAAACTTTCATCTGCCGAATTTGATGCCGGCCACAAGTTGCCAGCCGCCATATGGTGTCGACATCAAACCAAAGAAATCTTCTCATTGGCTTTGGATCATGTGATCTATCCATTTTCGGAAATTTCATAAAAATATTCATTCATTCGTGTTCTCATCCCTACTATCGTCGACACCATATCGGCGGCTGGTTTTAGGAGCCTGCTGGTGAGGATGAATTTACAACTTCTGAATTGGAATTTACTCAATCACTTGATCCAAGGCCTATCTGGAGAGCTAAAATTGGTGACCAGACTTCGAGAAGAAGAATGGAACCTGATTGGGGACTCATGCTTGCCGCCAAAGGATGGCCTCTATCTCACTGGTGATAGAGATTTTCTACTGGTGAATTTGGAGGGAGAGAGCGGTGGATACAAAATGCTGAGGCGCAGAGCTGGAGCAAAGGGTACTGTACATGTCATCGTCTTTGTTCATCCTATACCTTTGCTCAACAGGTTTCACAGGGTGAAGGCCTGTTTCATTCCATTCCAATAGGCACCTTGGATATCGAAACCATTGTCATTGAGAACGATGTCATTCTGGTTGTTGGTCCTTTGGATGCCACGAAGGAGTGAAGCTGGTGCCATTTAGAGCTGTACGTTACCTCGTCTTTTGCACTAATTCGATCACCAGAACGAACTTTACCTTGCTCGAACACCTTTCCACCACGATCGTCGTCTATGAAAGCAATGAAAAGACCCGAGTCTCGGGAACTTGATGATATTCGGAGTAAATCCTGATCGCCATGATCGCTGAATCCCAGCTTCTCCCGAGATTATGCCCGGCCAAGGTTGGCTATATTGCTGTCTGATATCCTGGGGAACCATTTTACATATTTTTATACCTTCCGATCATGCCGGCGCCACGGAAGCAAAGCAACCACGAGTCATCAAAGCTGTATCACAGGCGCCAAAGCTCTTCTCCTTCCACCACCATGAGCTCTTTTCATTTGGAATTTTCAGAGGATTTCTCTGATTCAGAAGCCTCTGCGGCTATCATGAATTGCATCCAGGATGACAAAGAATTCACATCATGGCAACTGTCATGGCAGGTTGCCTTTGGCGTGATCGATATGACTCATGGCTGGCCCATGGGAATTTTCTGATGACACGATGATTCTGACATGACAACATTTCAGCTTGTAACACAAGCCCAGTGAGTGGGTTCAGGGCAAAGATAAAGCATGAAGAAGCTCATAAATGATGTGTAGACTACTCTAAATTGATTTGGTTACCACCATAGCCTTGGATTGCCATGGCATACAGGTTGCAGAACAATATGGGTTGTTTTGTCTCAAATGGGCCCATATTCTATATTTGAGCTCTCTATCACATTCTATAAGTCTTTAACCTTGAATGGTGTTCATATTGACACCTTTCTGTACTGAGTGACGCTGCATCTTGTTGATCTGTGTCATCATCAAAATTCTCATGTGCCAAAGGTGACTCACCATTATTACGCAAAAGCTAACCCGCCACGGCAGCTGCCGTGACACCGGACTCTCTATCGAGAGGCTTGCCGCTCATGGAGAGTCGGTCACCGGACTAACCTGACTTCAAGTACTTAGAGTGCATGACAGAAATCCCATGTTTTTTGAGGGGATTAGTTGTCAGACTGGCTGTGGATGTGCTGATGAATATTGAACAGATTTTTTCTGCACGGTATGCACTGAATCTGCGCCACTGATAGATATCATTCTTCATGGCACATAACATCTTGATGAATAAGACGAGAAAACAGGAACAAAAAAGTTGGCGATAGTTCCAGAATTCTAACAGGCATTTTTCTTGATATCCCTGAATATTTTCATAAATTTAGGAGGAATATGTGAAGTAAGCAACTTGCAAGCCATTGGAATCCTTGTCTCCAAAGTGCAGATGGCCTGTGGCGGTGCCTGGGACAGATCTGTCCTGATATACGACTTTGATGATGGCTTGATGGCGTCACGTGAGTCCAAATTGCTCTCGCCCAACAAACGAGCCACTCACATGGTCTCGTAATCTCATGTTGACACTTGAATAACCGGGCATTGACCCTTTTACTGTAGTTTTCCAAACAACAGTTCATCATGAGTCACGCCAACCTCTGAACTGAACTCAAAAAGGCATGACAGTCACGGTGGTTTTTGAGCTCCTGGTAGCCCAAAACAGGAATTTTTTGCCGAAATCCTTCAAAAACAGCCAAAAAATCCTCTGATTCATGTTCTGAGCTCCTTTCTACATTTTCTGCAGAAGTAGAAGAGAATTGAACATTTAATGGCAGCCAAACATGGTTTGGACTTGGTGCTGAACTGGCATGTCACAGCTGACTCCGGTCTTTGAATTCAGAATTCAGCGTGACATGTCACATGACAACCGTGGGACTCAACTGTTAGTCGGAAAACTACAGTACTTACCCCCCGCTGTACAGCTCTTCTCTTCCATAACACAACGAGGCTGGACAAATGTGTATGGCTTGTCCAAAAGACTGAGGCTGTTGTACCAATCAGGGGCCAAGGGTGAGTTTCTTGCATGATAGCAAGTGTCGATGATAGCAACAGGACTATTCTTGTAGGCGGGCAGTGGATACAGTTCCGGAAAAGCTGAGAGCGGCTCGTCAGGCAAGGTGACGGTCGACTGAAGCTCAAAGTGTCCAGTATCAGAAAAGTCCATGAAGGGATCTTCATCTCGACGAGGAGGACTTGGTGTTTTGCCCTGCAGTCGTAAAAATAATGAATCAAGGAAAATCGAGCCATGAATGGCAACACGTACCACATTATAGACAATCTGGACTTTACAAGTCACCTCATCCGGAAAAAGCGTGGTGGTGACAGCTCTGGGATCAGTGCGAGCCCATCAGCCCACATTGGCATGAAGCCAGTTGTCGATGTCAGTCGGGAAAGCACCAGAATCACGACGGGCGATGAATTCCTGGCCTTTGGCGGTCCTCGGATTGTAAGGATTATCTGGTCCAAAGAATACCGGGCTGGGTGGAGAAGAAGGAGTCGCTGAGCGAACGCGAGCTGGACTGTAAGGAGGACAGTCGAGACATGTCAGCAGAAGAAGAGACCAACAAAGTCATGTTACTAACTGTCTGAGACGGTGTAGAGCGTTGTAAAGCAAGGAATATACATCCTATGTGAAGAGGACAATACAGGACTGATACAGGAAGAAAAGGCTGATGACAACACATCGGCCACATCATGTGTCGATGTTCTCACACGACTCTGATACGCGCTTGAGACACCGAATACAATAGCTCACACATCAAAAGCCCCAAGACAGCTTGTTACAACTTCTATACAGCTTGAAACTTTATACAGAGCTAACACACTGGTTCACAGCTTGTACCAAGCCTCCAAGACACCTTCCATACCTTGCAGCAAACGCAGTGACAGCGAGTCTATTTAAAATCCCTTCAGAATGGAAAATGAGGACTGGATATAAGTTTCTAGCCGCATGGCCATCTGATCCACATGATAACATTCGGCAGCCTCGATCTTCAGGATCAATGGAGGCGGTAGCAAAATTCAATCAATAATACCAAATAACAAGTTTATAAATAACCAATATTGCTACAATACGTCAGAGCGCCATTCAAACGGTAGCTAGTTCAAAACTTGACATAGCTGACATCCTCCTTTTCTTGGGAGGTCTCCGGAGTAGAGAGCATCTAATATAAAAAATTTTGGTGTCAGATTAGACCAACAGAAAATTATGCTCACATGAACCATCGGGATGGGTTCGTCAGCACGTTGGTCTCGAGTGACTTGAATATTGATTCCACCATAGCGATGTTCAGTCCTCTGTTGACTCTGAATTTGGTAGGCCTCAGTGTCGCTTTTGCTATATCTTCCGCCTTTGCGGGAGTTGAGAACCCGGCATTTCCATCAACTTTCTGTATGGTTTTTCAAAAATGCCTGGACTCACCAGAAGCAGACTGTTGGCGTAGAATTTAGACAAGGTGATGGCAGTACAGAGATGCCAATTTTGGTTCTTGAACACGAGGAACAACACTAGATCATATTGTGAACAAAAGACCAAGCTGTAGATGGAGAAGCACGAACCGAGATCAAGGATGGCCTTTAGGAACTTCATGAACAACAGACCAATATACAGAGAAGCCAGACACGTACCACCGTTGCACAGCACATTCCAGTCTCGATCGTGATGAAGAGAATCTTTGATAACGCAACCTTGGTGCCAGCGAATACAGTGCGATTTGTGGAGTAGAAGTAGAGCATGGAAATGACAATGATCACATCGGCAGTCGCAACGGCAATGAGCCAGACCTGGAGTAAAATGATCAGCCTAAGGGAAAGGGAAAAAAAGACTCTGATACTCACCGTGAGGGGCTTGAATTTGATTGCGACTAGTACAAAGTTCAGTTTGACCATGATAATAGAAGAAATATCCAAAACGCACATTTCGTCACATCTGTAATGTTTCTCCCAGAGATACCACCCACTAGTGCAGCGATAAATTGAGTGACACTCAACTAAAGAGACAGATCATGAGTGGAAATAGTCAAGGCAGCCAATCGCTGTACGTACCGTGATGATGGCTATAGGGATCCAGATGATCTTTGTGAGCATACTCAATCTCCATGCCCAGAAGACCTGGGCGACAAAGCTCACTTGAGAGGCTGATTAGCAGAGAAATGCTGACGAGAAGAGATACTTACTGAGGCTGCCCAGTACAGGCACGTAGAACCAGGCGAGACCAGCTCGCAGGAGAACAGGGGGATCTCCCCATCTTTCACAAAAGAGAATGTAGCCGTCGCTGATGACTAGAACAGTTTGCACAAATTCAAGCACAATTGTGAACAGGGCAATAAAGCGAATCCTCTTGAGATCGGTTTTGCCAAAGTTGATATAGTAATAATCTAGGGAAAAGTAAGGCGAAGCATTATTTCCGAGCGGGTGACTGACATGCTTGGACTGTCAAGATTCCGAAGAGCCAAAAGTTGAAGAGATTGCCGAAGAACTGGTGTCATGATTAAGCAAGCGAAGGCAGGATGAATGAGAGCAAGCGCACCACGGCGGCCGTCCTGGTTAGAGTCGCTGGCGTGAATGAGATATCGGCGGGACAATTAGAGAAGCACTCACAATGTCACGACTGGGGGAAATCCTGGAGGGAGGGTCGACATCTTGCCTTGGTGAACAAACCGATGCGTTGCTTCCTTATGAGCAATCACAGAAAAGAGGGAAGGTGGAGCTGCTTTCGGAACACTAATTTGTAGTTGCTGACTAAGACCGATATCCCAAGTCCTTCCCGTCAGATAAATCGGATACTGATAGTTTGATAGATGGCTGATGTACATTCCATTGTTCCCGTCATAATGAACAGATCCGTGAGGTCCTCTGGTACCCACTGTACACTTGTGGCTTAGCGCATCAGTCGTTCACTAGCCGATATTCCTAAAGGATCAGGGTGGAGGGGATGTCAAGCTTGAAGAGCAGAATGTGCATTTTCACTCTAATGGGTACGTTAAATACGTACGTACTCGGATTACCAAAACCCAGGAAACCATGAATCACTGTTTCCACTGCGATGCGGGAACTTTACCCAGGTCACGGTGGAGATAGCTGAACAAAGTGAGCTCTTTGTCAAGGTAAAAAGACTTGTTTCGAGGCTAAACGAGTGCTAGAGAATCCTCAGTGACATAGGAGGCTCGAAAAACATTCTTGGCGAGCGGAGAAAATAAACTCACCCATAGATATTTTGGCGGGAGGAGGAGGGAATGGGTGGGACTCTGAAGATGAGTAGGATGATGGTTGCGCATGAATGTTGATGATGAGCTGTTGTCAATGTATAACGTCTCTTTTCGATATATATCCCACATTGTAGTCGAAAATCCACTTTTCAGTCACCACATCGCCATAGGAATCCTCATTGCGCCCACCACATAGCACTGGAAAAAGTGCTTTTCACATTCACTTGCTACCTAGAATCTTATCCCATGGCTTCTCATGCATGGGCCACTTGGCAGTTGGTATCCCTTGAGAAGTACTTTGTTGTCACTTAGGTTGAACCCAAGTGCAACTAAGTGATCCATGCGGCGGCACATCAAACTGCGGGACGTTAAGCCCGGGTTACCCGAAATGACTTAGGAACCGATTCATGGAGGATGCACTCTTATGGTATCATTATGATCTCGGTGTATTCCGTTCCGATTGATTTGCAGCCATAGTGTCTGTGGATGACAAGAAGCATCAATTTGCAAGAGAGTTGGATCTTATTTTTTGATTATAACAGTGACACACCATTGTTGGGGCCCAGGACACCGAACACAGCTCTGAGAATTGAGTCGGCTGGTTACCTCCGAGAATTGGTTTGCTGCCGGCTGACCGGACCCAGGTCGATCAATTGTGACCCGGGGCCGCCGATCAGATCTCACACATGATCAATCGCTCGTCGAAATCGAGCCTCTTCACAGCAAGTTTGGCCGAGAAAAAGCCACATTAATCCAGCGCAAATGGATTTTGCGCTGGAATAATGACCGCACGTGCTGATTCCCACCACGTTGACAGAATTTCAGTAATGTTGTATCTGAAATCATGCATACCCATGCGCCGGAAGCCTTTGATGCGCGAGAGCCTAAGAAAATTTTTCGTGTTCCAAAGAATCCAATCGGTATCCACCATCGTTGGGCTGGTGATGGCCACGACAAGCTGTACAAGATTGTATTTCCAATTTGGGGTGTTGTCGACGATGCCACAAGCAAATATCTTGGTGGCTGGGTTGTTCCGAGCAATCGCATAGGGGATATCTTTTTCTCTGTCTTGTTGAAAAGTACAGCGGTAACAAGTCATAACTTGATTGCGGTTGTTAAGCTTATGGATCTGCAGGCATTCCGGCCCAGCGACGGATTTTGGTTCCGAGACGACTATCCTCTTTGGGCTCATAAATGCATTGAGGGAAGAAGCTCTATGCTATACTACAACTTTGTCAATGGCTATGGTCAAGGCTTTTGAACCAAGAGCTCCAAGCCTTCATAGTATTCCGAAACGGTGCTCGCATGCGGCGCGCGCGACAGCGACAAAGACGGACCTTGGGCAATGTCACGCAACGAGGCTTTCAGTGATCTCCAGTCTTGGGGTGGCAAAAACCATTTGATGCGTATCCCTGACTTGTCAATTATTCGGGAGTTGAAGGAGGCAATGGGTGGAGATGAGCTGCTGGTTTTTACCTCAGCTGAATTCTCAGCACGCGCACAGACAGCTTATGACGAGTTGAACATCCAGAAGTTAAGCATGGAATGTATGGGACATATTCACTGGCATGCGAGCCATTCTGTTCTAGTCTACATGCGAATTTACATCTGCAACATTTCGCTGCTTACATCACAAAGATGAGCAAACTGTCGCGGCCTTGTGACATGTAACGGGGTTCCATGACCTGTCAAAAATAGACCATGATCCCCTGAGGCAACGGTATCCGTGTAGTCTGATCTCCGCGTCTCTTTACTTATCTCCATGCAGTCTGATCTCAAAAGCCCAACGCAATGCCTCGTGACGAGCGTAGGGGGTCTCCCCGTAAAGACACAACTTTAACATAAACATAATACCTTTTAATTTGATTCAAGGGGCCTGTTTTCAGTAGATAATATGGATTCTAGTCTAGGAATTTTTCTCAGAGCACCAATGGTAGGTATTAACAGTTGAGAATATATTTTGTGTACATTGCATTTGATTCTATTTTAAGGCCACCTCCGCGCAGTGGGTCAAGTGCCGGTGATCCGAGGTGGAGGATGCCGCGTAGATGCAGGTTGGGACGCAGAAGTGACAGATGCGTAGATGTCAGAGAGGCGCATGGATAGTGGCGGTGTAGAGGGTTGCCTGTTTATTCTCCAGCGAGCGGAGAGTGAAATTTGATACCTAAGTGTATGTATGTAGACGCCGACAGGAATCCCGGAAAGAGCGCCGAGGATAGCTCAATTCGTTTAGATTCAGTATCTGGGGATAGATAGATCAACGTACCCAGCATCCTCGCCAAGTGATTCGCTGAGGGGAATTGGTAACTCAGGGATAGGTGGAGTTTAACTTTGAGATCCGATCCGAGCGCTCTGTCGTCCAGCGGTATTCGAGGCTCAAGTACCTCGGGGTAGATCTCGACTAAACTCGAGTAGGTCCTTGTTGCATAAATCAACATCTCTTCAAACCTGATGGTCGGATTCGGCCTGTGCTGCTTTGCGATTCAAATTACAGGCCTGCCGTACCGCTGGCCCTGTTTCCACTCAACGATAACTTGATGATCTCGGTCTCTGTTCACGTTTGTGCCAGGGGGTAGAAATTCAGAAGTGTAAGTTCTCACATATTTCATGACTCTCGGCCCTCACGTCTGATAGAAAGACGGAGACCGCGCTTCAGTGATATGTATATATGACTAAATAGTTGCGTACAAACCTCACTCAATCAACATTGTGGCGGTCCTCATATCATACAGGGCCTTGAAGTGATTGCAATGTTATCCATCCGGACTCCAGCTCTCAGCGTTTCCGAGTCACTGGTCCGATATCCTAGAATGAACATAGTCTTGACCCCTCAAAATTCAGCGACTCTCGACCGTGCCGGCGAATCCGGCCACTCGACGGAATCAAGTGTCCCACAATACCATACGACTGAGACATTTTTCGGATCTTCGAAATTGATATCTAACGCGTCCCCAAGTACCTTCACATCATTTCCGTTTTTATTCACCAAGATCGGCCATATCTTGATGGCTTATTAGTCTCGTCCCCATCCGTTATAGCGCATAACTCACATCGTTCAGTATTGCGTTGAAGACTACGCGCCGGTGGGACGACTTACTCGACATATTGCCGAGCGCGTCTGCATCGGTGGAGATCGATATACCTGGGAATAGGATCGATGTCGCATCTAGAACGAGCTGTTATATCGACAAACACGCTTTTCT
Organism: Mycena floridula; assembly: GCA_029320655.1. Lineage (NCBI taxonomy): Eukaryota > Fungi > Basidiomycota > Agaricomycetes > Agaricales > Mycenaceae > Mycena > Mycena floridula. Next base: position 210,725 of record JARIHS010000051.1, read on the forward strand.
CCGCTCCAACATCTGAAGCTCTCCCATCAACTGGTATTGGTTTCGCAGGCCAGGCTCATCCTATACAACGTTAGTCAAATGCCCGAGGAAAGCAAATCAAAGACAGCATGGTTTATAAGCGTCGGCGAGAATGCTTCAGGAGTAGTTCCGGTATCAGCCTGCAAGAAAGACTGTTGGGCGGAAAGACAGAGTCGATCCACACGTACCCTCCAAAGATAAGCTTGGGATTTAACCGACCTTGTTGTTTGTCTGAACCAATTTGGGGTCCAATGATGAAAGTCTTGGCGACGTTTCATGCTCTCGGTCAAGATGGGCGACCTATGGGATGTCGCTTCCTGCAGGGACAACAAGAGACGAAAAGGGACATATAATAATTCAGATTTTGCCCAATTGACCGACGCAGATGACGTAACCATTCTAACATGGTCATCGAAGCGACAGGAGGCATTATAATCTCTCCATGACATCCCACGGGACATAATACAGCAAGCAAGACCCAGAATGTGGGAGTGCCAGCCACCGTCGGAATTCTTCAGCTCCTGCAGAAAAACAGAAAAACAGAAAAACACCAATGCTGACCCAAATCAAACCCTGTTGCCGCCTCAGGGTCCAGACAATACAAAGAATGTCTCTGAGGGTTCTAGACCTCAGTCGAACAAGGGTATGGACGGGGATTCAGCAAACGAGTTTCTGATGATGGGAGTTGGGAGTAACAATCTTAAGCTTAATCGGGATTGCAACTATTATATATGGATCAATGTGTCAACATACCGCACTTCAGTGGGTTTTGATACTCTGAAGTGCGGTATGTTGACATAACCTGCCGCGCAAGCGATCTCGAACTCAGCGCCAACCGATAATGCCGCCACAGACTAGTATGCTCCGTTTCTCTTCAGGGCACGGAACTTTACTTTCCAACATCAAATGGGTCTGCAACAAGGCTCATAGAATTCCACTGGAAAGCAAGACTGGAGAGCCAGCCAGTCAACAAATAGCTCCCGAGCTCCGGCGGTGGGCAATGCGGAAATGTCGGCGTCTCGGATGTTTCAGCACGGAATGTCCTGCCTGGTACACAGGACGTTCACTTATGTCTTGTACCTTGTACTTCACCGTGCAAAGAGTGCTATTGAGCAAAAGATTATCGTGGTGTAGGTGGTCGGCCCAGGAAGTGCAGCTGGATGGCTTGAAACGATGGACCAAGTAGTTTGTGTAAACAATCCACTGCCAATAATTCTGGCATCTTCAGTAACATTCCTTTCTTTCTTCTTTCTTGTACTCCTTTTTTCGGAAGCTCCGATACCCAGTGCAACAATCAGAAGACCGCTAATCTTAACAGACATATACCCTCAAATAGACCCGGCCGATAGACCCTTAAATAGGCGCCTATGACCACATACTCGGATCTATTCCGAGATATTCGCACCATACCCACGAAGTGTATGTCCAGAGCGGGGTATGATCATGGGCAGGATCGGGCTGTCCACTTTCGTGCAGAAGTTAATACATTGATTGATTAATTAATTTAAAAGGTACCAATCGACTGGTCTATCCTTTTGCCGGCTTACATATTGTATGAGTCCTAAAAATTTATTCTCAGTTCACCCGTTTTTTGGTCGCACAATTTGGCTTGAACCAAAATATGAAAGGAAATTGGCAGACCTCAAGGAAGGTCCGACAATTCTGGGAGCACGAGTTTGAACCTCAGCTTAACATTAGTTGCTTTGCCGAATTGTTTATTGTGCTTTCGCTCAATATCTGAGGAGGTGCACTTGTAGGGGACTGAATGCGGAATCGTTGCCCGAGTGCGAAGCCCCTGAGCAAGCGTTAGGCCAGCCCAGTGCCGAACGGAGAGTTGAGTAGGTTAAACAGCGCCCTTGAGAAAGGCTCGTGCTGGCCATCAGCAAGTGTCTATCCGTCCTATATGTCTCTGAGTGGGGAACACGATAGTTATTCTAGTTTGAAATGCATCCGAAATGCCTCATCTACTGTGATCTCTACCAGTGTTGGCTTGGCTTGGCCTGATACGCATTCCGGGATGATGGCAGGATTCCGTGTATATAGGAGGACACGTCGACTTTGACTTCGGCTCATCCGACATGTCTCCATTTCACACCTTACGAAGGTCTCTGCGCGCCGGGCTGATGTCAAACGCCAAGTCGGTGTCAAACGAAGCTCCTTGGCAGCCGAATCTTGCCGATACGCCCTCTATACTTTTGGAGAAGGAAATACGACCTTTAAAACTTCAGACCGTTGTACTTCAGTTCATGCCTTCAGATGCAAATTTTTCAGAGATAGCTGAGGAATTAATTATCGATTTAGGTTACTCGGAGGACGAACTGTGCAATTGAGCAAGTGTCTCCGACATCTCCCGGGCTCTCCGGAGAGCCATATTCCCATTGATCCTCATCGACGTTTATTGAGTGTCCCTGTCATCGGGACTCATGTGGAGCCATCATAGCTTACAGTGAGTGCACTAGCCCGTTCAGTCAATATCATTCTCATCTGTTCTGTCGACTACCTATAAAAGCCTGCTGTAGAATGACAAAAATTCAAACAGTCTCTTCGCAGGATGTTTACTAGCAAAGCGTTCTTCTCTCTTCTCCTTGCAGTCTTTTCTCTTGCAGTCGACGTCAATGTCACCTTCAATATCGATAATACCGTCGTTGCACCCGACGGTTTTGCTCGAGCTGGCGTGATTGTCAACGGGATATTTCCTGGTACTCTTATTCAAGCTCAGAAGGTGTGATCATCCGAAAATACGGACAATGTACTCATTCAGTATTGATAGAACGACGTATTGCACATCACCACGAACAATTTGCTCACTGATCCCACCATGAGACGCAGTCTGACAATTCATTGGCATGGACTGGTATGTATCACTCGATCCTTTCATATCCGCATCAATCCCTACCACCCCATTTTCAGTTCCAGTTCAGGACTGCTTCTGAGGATGGACGTGAGTCATGAACGAGATCATATATGACCTCAGTATTAAATTCTGGATATAGCTGCCTTCCTCACTCAATGCCCAGGTTTGCTATCTACCAAGGTTGTATTCGACGGATACTGAAATTTCTGCAGTCGCTCCAAACCATACCTACACATATGACAGTGAGTCTTTGAGGACAATCCTTTGCATCATCCTGAGATCTATCAGTTCCTTTGAATGGCCAATCGGGCACCTATTGGGTAATGCTCTTCTTGGCTTCGTTTAGTTTGTGCTGACTATCCAATCCAAGTATCACTCTCACTTGGCCAGGTCGGACAACTCAATTATTTCATACTCGAATCACTGATGTTTATTCCAGTCAATATGTCGACGGACTCAGAGGAGTCCTCATTGTTTATGGTATGACTCTTTCGTCGCTGCAAGTGTTTCTGTGAAATTCTGATGGCACGGTAGATCCCGAGGACCCCGCTCTCCCGCTGTACGATGTTGACGACGCTTCCACTGTGATTACTCTGGCAGGTGAGCAATACATTGTGTTTCCTGATTCGATCATCCCTGATTCTCCACCAGACTGGTACCATCTCCCGGCCATTGGAATAGAAGAGGCTTTCCTACAAACTGCGCCTTTTCACGAGCCCGTATGTCACCATTCTTGCGCCGCTCAATCTTGTAACTCTAGCACAGGTTCCGGACAGTGGCCTGATCAACGGTGCCGGAAGATTCAACGTATGTCTCGAATAGTTCAAACCGAATATAACTGAAGCTTCAACTCAGGGAGGACCCCAAGTTGCTCTTTCTCGCGTCAATGTTGTTTCTGGTAGGTTGCAAACAATATCGTGACCTGATATGATTTTGAACATGAACAGGACGACGATACCGATTCCGCATCATCAATATCTCGGCATATGCCTCGTTCACCTTCTCTATCCAGGGGCACAGAATGACGATCATCGAGGTATCTGTTCAATTTGATTTGATTGAATATTGCTCAATCATATCTAAAGGTCGACGGAGTAAACCACCGACCATTGACAGTTGACGAATTTGATATACATGCTGCGCAAAGGTACCCAATTTCTTCCTCTCACAGGGAATTGAGATTGCTGAGTCAGGCTCAAGGTACTCTGTCGTGGTCGCAGCGAACCAACCGGTCAATAATTACTGGATCCGTGGCCCAATGACCTTGCAACACGCAAGTATGTCGGTATCGTCAATGTCATACAAACTATCTCATTTTGTCTACAGGCGACAATAAGAACCGTGAGTCGATATCGATCACTCATCCATGTTACTTGAATGTGTACAGTGGACATGGATAACGTATTTGCGGTCTTCCATTATGAAGGGGCTTCAAACGCCGAGCCTACGACCAAGCCTGACTTCTCGGCGGCATCTACTACCATTTTAGAAGAGTACCAGTTACGCCCTCTAGATAATGCTCCAGCACCTGGAGGCCACGCGCCAGCCGACCATGTCATTGATCTACGGTTTGGCCAAGATACCAGCAATGGTGTCAATCAGGTGAGTCCCAGTCACTCAATTGATGCAGAAACTCAATCATGTGCTAGTGGTTCATCAATGATATCAGCTATGTTCCGCCACAAATCCCCACGCTTTATAACATCATGGAGAACAACTTTACTTTGGCATCGCAGTTCAGCATCAATGAGCACACCTTTGTATTGGCCGCGAACGAGACTGTAGAACTGGTTATCCATGGAAGTTCCCACGGTCATATCCAGTAAGTAAGTAAGTATCTGGTTTGTTCTGCCACGGTTTTGACCTCTATCAAGCCCATTCCACCTTCACGGTCACGCCTTTTCTATCATTCAGAGTATGGGTGGTCCAGCCAACTATGTTAACCCACCTCGACGTGATGTTATTGGTGTTGGAGGTGGGATATTATTCCTCATCTGTCACTCAAGAATTCGGACTAACAACTCTCTCAGGTTCTACCGTTATAATCCGCTTTAAGGCCGATAACCCAGGTTAGAACTTTGACTGTGATATATGATTCGATGCTGACCATACGGTGAAACGCAGGACCCTGGTTCCGTACGTCCTGATATTATATATTCTCTGCAGCTGATGCTTATGCTCGGACTCAGTCCACTGCCATATCGGTAAGACTACGCCTATATATGGTATTGATCATTTCTGACACACTTGAGACAGATTGGCACCTACTAGCTGGTTTTTATGCTATCTTCTCAACGATAAAATAAAGCTCAATGCCGTTTTGACTTAGGTCTCGCCGTCGTTTTTGCCGAAACACCTAGGGAGCAGCAGAGCGGACCCCATGCTCAGATCATCAAGCCAACTTGGGTTGATCTCTGCAGTATCTACAAGAACCTGCCTCCCGAGCTTCAATAAATGAGAATGTCGACTCAGTAAACGATCATCCCGGTTATCTCGCACGCTTTCAATTTCGCCGACAATCGATTTCATGATATTTACTACACTCGTGCTTTTTGTGTTTCTATATCAATTTTTGTTGAATCCAAGTCCTCTTGAGCAAATGACCTGAATAGTGAGCGCTATTTACTCTGCTGGACGAAGCATTCGATGTTAGTTGAGCTGACGATGATGAAAATGGTGTACAGCAACTTTAATGGCGAAGAAAGAAATAAAGGCACGAGAGAGCGACCTGGTCGAGAACAAGGGCAGAGTGATCACAGCTTGGACACAGATCAAATCATTATTTTGCGCCCGTCGAGATCCAGTTAATGTTCCCACAGGCTTTTTGCTGAACAAATTTGTTCAAAGACAGACTCGTGTGGATGCAGAATTCTCCAAGCTCCATTTATATCCTGGTGCTTGTCATGTTTCAGCAGATTGGGGCATCAAATAATTATCCAGACCAGTCAGAGCGGCTGGATTAAAACAATCACAGGATCAATCGATTCAGTAGACCACATGAATGAGGCGGTACTAAAAATAATGCTGTATTATGCCAGAAACGTACGTGGCATGCTGTGTCCATCATACAGCTGTCATGCTATATTTGAATAAGTGCTGTGAAAAAGCTGGTGAAGACACTGGGGGCAAACCGGGTTCCCCTGAGTTCAGTTCCCCCAAGTTTCGCCTTGGTTGGCGCTAGCCTGGCCCTCTGATGGCATCTGCCAGTTGTGGGCAGACATTCAGGCGTGTGGTCTGATCAGGAGCAGTGTGAGAAAATCATTGCAAAAATTGTATGTAAGTCCAATTGAAGTACTACCATTCAGTCTCCTGATTTAAAAGTCCAGTAAGCTCAATGAGTAACTTTCTTGGCTCTTAACCCTAACCCCAATCAATGGGGAGCATCAGATTAAAGCAGAGAACAAGAAGAAGGAATGATCACACGGTGTCTCATTGGCATCTCAGCATCAAACATGTTTTTCTATTGTTCTCTGAAAATGGTAGCTGTCAACTGACTGTTCGGTTTAGTGACCGCAAGGCCAACATGAGGCCAGAATCGCAAGGCTAAACTAAGGCTAAACAAACAAGGGGAATAATGTTTGCCCCGGTGAGAACACAGCATCAGGACTGGTCAATAAGGCTTGTTCAATCTTGCTTCTTCCCCCCATGCCCTTCAAGCTTACACGGTTTCGTCGCCGCAATAAGCTCCCAGAAACTGGTCACATTGCTGGCCCAATTGCAGACAGACTCAATGCCAATGATGGTGGGGCTCAGATGGGAGCATTGATTCAAAGCTTACACGGTGCAAGACTTGGTTTGTAGATTTGGTTGGAGAATATGTGAAATCATGATAACTTTATTGGCAGATAACATCAATGGCTCGGTCTTTTCAAATAACCAGCTCACTGTATACCAAAACTCTCCGGCTCCAGACAATAAAGATGTGAGTATTTGTTGAGCTGCCGCATTTGGGTTGATTCATTTTGATTGAGCAGTATACTGAAATCAAAGTTGGAGACATTGTTCTTAAAAAGGAGCTCCAATCCGGTGACACCCATCACGAGCTCCAATCTGATGGGACTCTCAGTGAGGTTGGTCAGATTCGGGTATACAATGGATACATCTGTGATCAGCCCAGCCGGCCAATGCTTATTCACAAATATGAGGGACTTGCATTAAAGGGCTGGAAACAAGATCTGGATGTGTTCTCTGCAGTGAGGTTGATATATCATAGTGATCAGTGCACCGTTTGGATGCTGATTGACTTGCACAGACATCCAAATATTCTTCAGCTATATGGTGTCTGTGATTCAAGACATTTCACTGCTCTCATCTTTCACAGTGCTCACCACAGCAGTTTTAGAGACTTTCAACTCTCATTGTCAGGACCATCCTTTGTCAGCTATGTCGGTAACTTTGTAAGTTGTAAATTACTCATAATCAAATGGACCACTCAGAGGATGACAGTTTGATCAGTACCAGGTGAATACTTCTCATTTTACATGTCATCACTGTGGCCACTGACAAACATGCAGTCAGCAGCCGATGCTTTACGCACAGAGAGTCTAAGACCCCAGGTCAGTGATGTTGTTCTGGAGACATCAGTGGGGATCTAATCTTCTTCAGGTCTTATATCTGTCTCTTTACACTGTTGATCATGCTGGCCAGTTGGTGGTTGATACCTTCTCACCAAACCCGGGCCACATGTCGTACAGTTGGGTCTCTCATCAATCAGGTCAAGATATACAGCACCTGTTTTCCAGATTCAACCCCAATTCATTATCCAAGTCTTCACTAGAGGAATATTATGATCTACTTGCAGTGATCTGTGACTTCCACGGCTTTTGGCAGACCATAAACAACTTCAACGCTTCCATGAAGCACCAGGAGGGCACCACAACATTGTTTGTGCCTGAGCCATATATTCTCAGGCTTGACAGAGGGAATTCTGAGGGAGATCATATCCTGTGTGAATGTATGTCAGATATGTCCATCCGGTGAGTACTTGGTCCATATTCTACCATTTTATCTTGATTTCTATGAAATTTCAGATGCACAATTCCGACATCAGACCTCAATAACTTGCACTTCTATAAGTATTTTTTTATTGGAGTGCAACTCACTGCCTCTGGACCAAGTCAAGCATCTAGCATTCCAACATTCAATCTATGGGCAAGCCAGGTGCATCATCTCACCAAGAAAATGAAGATAAATGATATGGAGGCACAGACAAGTCAGTCATCAAACTGTTTCTATAAGGACCGGAATGATTTAAGCACCAATTGCAGAGATTCCATGGGACATCTATATCTCCTGCACTGCAGCTCCCCGAATGAGTGGACGGTCTGCCAATGCAGCAGACAGACTTTTGCAACTGACTCTGCTATATCTCTGGTTTGACTGCATTCCGTCTAGTCATACTTGGTGGTGGTCAACTGATCCGGAGGGTCAAACCATCATACCAACAATAGAAATTGAGGATGCATTCAACATCAGCTTGGATACCAAGATCTTGACCTGTGAATACCACATACCCCAGCAGATATGTCCCATCCTCTGGGATATCCACAAGGCGTGTGGGTTTGACCCAGAGAGTACAGAGATCGCCGAGTATCTGGGATATCCACTGCTTGAACCTGTTTTGGAACCTAGTGAGTCCTTTTGTCTTTCACCAGATTACATTTGAAGAAGAATCTTTAGAATCAGACAATGACCTGTCAGACAGGGAAATAGTGACTCGAGAGAACTCGGAGATTGGCTCTGACAATGAATCAGAGAATTGTTGAACAGTACGGTCTGGTCCTCGGCTGTTTCCGATGTTTTACATGTCACTATTTATATCCACCGATCTTTAGTTATGAATTTCAGTTTTTTGTCCTCTTCTTCATCTCGTACCCCCCAGTATTCAGCTCATTCCAATAAATCTGAATTTTACGTTTGCTTGGGCTCATGTTCATCCGAGCCACTGTGCCACTTCATCCAACAAGAATGGCTCAACTTCATCTGATGATACATTTCTCTACGCTAATTTGAACATTTAAATAACAACTAGGGCCTGCTACCTAATCACCTGGAACCGCGTCTGGTCCTACACCTGCACCGAAGCTAGACCATAGTTCTTAATTACACGCGTGCATTGTAAATGTAGAAAATAAATAAAATGTATTCTCCAGGGTCAATATTGGCGTGAGAGACCTGTGGTGAGGACGGCCCTGAGCCGATATATATTAGGTCAGGACAATTCAAACTTAACTTCCCCGCAATCAGAGACGCTGGGAGCCTAGGGATCCGAGAGAAGCTTCTCGATCACCGCGACTATGCCATGAGTTCGAACATTGACCGACCAGGAGAGATTTGATACTGTATCGTACACAGTCAATTTGCCCAGGTGGCACTGAGACTCCATCGCATATCTGCCGAGAGCACAAGACCTTCAGAGCTAGTCAGAGCGAGTAGAAGAAGTTAGAAGCACCAGAACTTATGACAATACTTATTCCATTGCAGGTTCCCATTGCTATAGGGTCAGCGGTGTGGTAGAGGTGAATAATGTGTTGTGTCGATGGCTGATCATCATAAGAGAAAGCATTCCGCAGTAGAAGAAACCGAGTCTTACCGGAGACAGAAGATGCAAACGACCTGCTGCCATTTTCTCGCCTGGTGCTTCGAACGTCCCACTGGCACACCATAAGTTGGACCTAGGAGGGAAGCGAGAGCTCCCCCTATCATTATTTGGATGTCCGCTTGCATCAGCCTTTCATGTACTTGCAGCTGCCTCTCATCAACCTCACGTGACATTTCGCAGCGCTGGCACTAGCGCTGTAAAAAACCTACTTATGCCTGACCAAAATGGCGCCTAAGGAATCAATCAGGACAACATCCACAAAACATGAGAATCCATTGAGAGACTCTAACGCATCCAAGATTCATTCCAGTTTAAGAGGCAAGTTTTGGTTCCAGGTGATGATGTATTGAGCGTGGTAGCGAGAGCCGAGTATTATCTAAATGAGAAGAATTTGGATAGCGCTGCGTGAGTGCTCAACCAGCTCAAGGGGACCGCCAAGGTTCTTCGTTCTTGTCCTTTACCGAGTTGCAGGTCCGACACGCTCAATGGATCACCAAGGTGCTCGACGAAGGATTTTTGGTCCTGTATGGCGACTACACCCTCGATGGTATCATTCTTCATTTCTTGAAGGGTTCTCACATCTAAATCGTGACCAAGACTTTTTCGATGCAGCCAAAATCACCGGTCCTCGTCGATCCAGACATTCTCTGAATTCCATCTCCTCCACTAGCCATGGATCTCTGACTCTTGTCGACTCTACCCTTTCCATTAACCAAACCACTACAGATGATCCATCTGCTTGCTTTTCTGTTGTTCCTTTCTGCCATCCAAAAGTGCTCCAAAAGCCTAGATCTGCATACCTAGAATTCCAAAAACATATTCGACCTCCAAACGGTCGGTCTGCTCAAGTCACTTCAAGAGAGAGTTCAGCTAGCCTGCCTTAGTACGTTTATTATCGCTGAACCAAAAATAATGAGACTTCGTGATCAGAGTCGCAGTACATCGCCGCAATCGAAAAGAAAAGAAAGGAATACACGGAAGAATACGGTGTGTCAGAACAAAGAACGATAAAGTCAGAAGAGGTGATGTAGAGATAGGAGGCTGGTGCGGGGACTCATGGCAAGGCAAATAAAAGGTCATCGTTCGAGCCAAAGGTACCATGGAAGCTGAGCAACATTGAGAGAAATCATGAGTCTGCAAAGCGGGAGCTCTGAAGAAAGCATTGGAATTGGAATGATGGACATCAGGCGACGAGCAAAATGACGCTTTTGGAGAAAGGTATGCTGTATCCGGACGGCCTTGTCGTTGGATTCGGAAGAGTAGCTGCACTGGAAATAGGTCAATGGCAAAAGGGCCTTGTGCTTCTTGTAACGAAGGATGGTTTTGGGAGACCATTGACATTGGAAGAGGCGTCGTTGCCTTTCTTCGTGGTCACCTGAGTAGAATGGTGTCACGAGGATGATGGAGGATATTGGACGCTTCAATCCCCTAAACCGTTTGGTCAACAAAGTCATGTCTCTGATATGATTCTGGGCTCGGTTTCCTCAGAGATAGTCTCGAGCCTCTGGACGTTAGATCCGGTGTATTTCGGTTGTGTCCTGCCGTCTGTGGGTGAGCTCCAGTGGGGGATAGGAAGAGAGAGGTAATTACATCATCATCGCTTATTGGCGAATTGACCTGAAGCGAAGGACAGCAATGGCGTGATCACGAGACACGGATCAATCCGTCCCATTTTCGGTACTCTACCGAGCGTGCCGTAGTCCCACACTATCATCGCAGCGGAGTTCACCAACAGTCATTTGTGGTGGGCCTCTGAAGTCCTTGTCACAATCCTGAAATCCAAGCCGGATCGGACCCCGACCTAGATGATGGCGATGAAACTGAAGTTACCGCATTCAATGGTCATTGATGGGTGCAAAATTGGCGGAACCTTGAATTCCAGGTGCTTTGGAGTGACAAAGATATTACCTGGGAGCCTCTGTCAAATGTGAATGACTGCAGCGCCATGGATGATTATTTGGAGAGGCATGATCTGTCGGATCCCTTGTTGCTATCGAAGCAGAAGTATCTCATCAATTCCTCACTGAAATCATCCAATTGATAGACATAGACACTGACATACATGTATAATAGTAGTTCAATATGCTTTGCAAAGTCCACATAACTTGTCGAAGCCAGGGAAGCTCAGGGGAAGCACTGAACTACATTTGATTGCTGCCACGTAGTGTGGGAAATTCATATTCCCACGACTGGCTAGGTACCCCGGCAGACCACTTTTGGGGTGCCCAGCAGGGAAATATTCACAGCACCATCAAAACGTCACCGAAATTCCCAGGGCTGGCCGCAAATGAAACGCAACATGCAGGACTACAAGATATTGTCCCCCACACATACAGAATGATAAAGAACTGCAGGAAATATGTCTCAAGCATTAAGGTGGCCAGGATCCCAGCAAATGATAGTATGTATGTGACTTTGTATCGAGCAGAATTTTGTTTATATACATTCTACAGTTAAGCCTCCCACCAAACCTCGACAGAGAGCCCAGCTTCCCATAGCATCTCCACACAAGCAAATTCCAGCAGGAGATCCACTTCCAGAGAAGTGGGTAACTGTGACGGCTCTGGATAGGAAGGCAAAGATGGAAGGTAGCATGGTCTCGCCCATGCTTTCCATTAGGTCCAAGCATTCCAAAAAGATTTATATGGTCTAAAGAATCTATATTTCAAGGAAACCAACCAGTATATGAAATTTACCCCATGATATATGCCAAAAAGGCCTGTACATTCACTCCAAAGCTTGCCTGATTTTTCCAGCTCTCGGAACTTGAGGTGTCATGTCTATTGGCTCTCAATTATGAAAGCACTGATCCTAAAAGTGATTGAGTCATGCTGAAATTCTGTTTAGTGACCTTGCTCTAGGGGTATGTTACAAGCCACTTGGGTCACTTTCTCCTGGATTTCACCAACCTAGAGGTATAACTGATACAGGTCATCCTTTATGGCATTCAGACAGTTACCTATGACTATTATATGCATTTTCGGAGATATTTTTCTCCTAGAGTTGATCCTCAGTGCCCATCTGATTTTCAGAGTCCGTTCCTCTGCCAAAGTTGGCCAAACAGTGTTTGTTCCATGCAGCCTGGGGAACATCATGAAACCTTGGATGTATGTGGCGGAAAATGATTGTCAAGTACATATCTATAAAATGGTCGAAGAATAGTTTCAATTTTCACTGCCAGTAAGTGAAAGCACGTTTTCCCAGTTAACCCCTGTGCCAAAATACTTGATCAGGTTCGGTTCCATCCAGCTCGCACTAGTTGTCAGAATTCCTTGAAACTTGACACACACTAGCTTTAGATAGAAATGAAGGATTTGGCTGTTTTCTTTTCCATTTTCCATGAAGATATTGCTAGAATAGGACAGAAAAAGCTATAATTTGGAAGAACTTGATTAAATAGAAATTCCATAGGCTAAAACCCTCATTTACATCTCAAATGAACATATGCCAAATTTGAGAAAATTCAGTCAAAGGGTTCCTGCTGGATGGGGGCAACATCATCAAGACTCAGCAAGAAGTGGAAAACCAAGTGGCTGTGCATTATTCATCTGTTGGGTCGGCTCGCAGTGAGGCCCACCCTCATTTCCAGAAGTAGCCAGTAAATTTGAGACACATCATTTCAAGTTCAAGGGCTTACTTGATATTCTCTCAGAACTAGGTCTCGATTGCTTCCATCCTTGCACAGCATGATTTCATCCAGTTCAAGGACCTGAGTCACCCATAGGATAGGTTGGCAGCTTGATACAGTGAAATTTGGCAGTGATGTCTGTCCAGCTGAGTCGACTTGTGGCATCTCTTTCCATCTAAAGTATCTGAGTCAAGCATATTGCTTGTCTGCCTGAGATGATGACCATGATTTACAAGGTAAGAACTTGAAGGAGACTCAAACAAAGAGGACTCATGCATGCCACCAGGATGGTTGGCCCATATTCCACTGGTAGTCGTTACGGTCTCCCAGGGAAGTTGCAACTTCTGATAGGTCCTTTCAGGTCCATATGTCTCGTGGTGAACAATGCGGACACTACGCAATGATGGCACATGGGAAGAGATGGACACTGTAGCAACGCCAGCCGCATCAACGTCGTCAACGGAAGGGTTTGAGAGCTGAGGCCCGAGTTCTATGGGCGAACCGATGTCTCCATGAACGTGCATGAAAAGGTCGAGCTGTTCATCGGCGACCTGGAGGTCCAGACTGCTCCAGCGAGCTGAATGAGGGATTATCCTGCCAACAATTGTGAGTAAATCCTGCTGCACTGCTATCCCTTTGTTGGAAAACCACTTGTTTGTTGGATAAACCAGGTAGTCTTTAGCGCATCATGAAAAGATCATTTGTCCAGCGAGTTAGAACACAGACATGTTCAGGTTTGCTTGTGGGGCAAATGAGTAAAGAAACAGATATGTACTAACTGCTTTTAAACTACTAATGACTCCAGATTGAGTCAAACCTTCGGTACCTGCCGGTTGCGCGACTGCAAAGTGACTCTATCGTGACTCTAGCAAGACTCAACACGATGTTTATGACTCGACATCGCGTCAGCTCGCACCCGAGATGCTTCTGCTAATTTCACACCCTTGACAATCTAATGTAATATAGAGAGGCGAGGAAGCCGAATGGTCCAGCATGAGTTGCAACGTTCTTTCGACGGTCTGTCGAGCCTCCCGCCTCCCGAGACTTTGATTTTTGACCAAAGATCGGGAGATTCGATGGAAGTGCGACGCCAGCGTTGACAGAGGTAACTAAGGTTCCACGGAAAAGACGGCAATGGCTCTGGATGATACCAGCGGGTTACCAGTGGCTCGGCTTGCCAAACAGTCATACAAGCGCCGAATATCAACCGAATGATCTCCGCAGGTACCCTTCAAATGGAATGAACGTTGCTTTTCTGCTGAACCAGGGCATCCGAGTCATTCGCGGTTTCAACAGTCTCAGAGCGCTTTGAAAAAGCGCTCTGATAGGCTGAGCATTGCGTAGCAAAGTAAAACAGCTTCTCGGAGAGCTTGGATATCCTTTTCTCGTATAGCAATATCTCCTTCGATAAAGGAGAGCTCCTCTACCATTGGTGCGTCATTGGTGCGAGAAAGGTGAGGAAAATCCTAGATATTGGGAGGAATACTTAGGTATTTGTTCGATGTAGTTGTTCCCACACTGATGACAGATGAGCGGAAATCGCTGGAAGAAACGGTCAGTAAAAATCACGATCTTAAAAAGGCTCCTTACTGGCCACGATATCGAGTATTGTGGCAGACCGCGCAGTGAAGCCCACGGATTTCAGTTTGTCTACCATGCACGTCAGAGAAGAGCAATAGAAACAGCAGTAGATCGAGCGACCCTGAATGTGTGATCAGCGCAGCTCAAAGCGAGAGCAATGGAAAACAAGCAGGCAATTAGCTCGGCGGCTGCGGTTGATTCGAGAAGAGAAAGGTCCCAGCACGTGATGTGAATGTCCAAGCTATCTGGGCACTTTCCCACGTTCTCAATCTGCGCGCCTTCTTGTTATATTTTGCAAATGATAGCTGCAAGCTGTCAAACTGGTACTAAATAATCCAATCAGTGTTCCGAAGGAATGTACGTTATACGTGGGGGAGTAGCCTTCCCTTTGTCCTATGTTGCTCTGACTTGGAAATGCTCGGTGTACCGATTCAAATGCCGTGAACCACCACGCAAATTCCTTGTATGAGTTCCACATATAGGCTCATGGATACGTGATGATGGACACATGGACACATAATACGCGGCGAGAACCCTTGTGATACACCCACCCTATGACTAGGGTCCTGTTTATATCTCAGGTTCGTAAACCATGTTTATAAACAGGTATTTATAAACAGCTTTCTAAACTTGGTCGGAAAAAGTCTAGTTTGTTGGTTTTTAAATAGGTGTGTAAGATACACATCTAGGCAGTTTGGATGCAGCGGGAATGTGTTTCTGACCCTATTATATCCAGTCAGTTTATTTTCAGTTGACCTGGGAGCTTTCTCACCGGTCGCTGAAGGACCAAGCAAGGCGAGTGACAATGATGGCGGCTTCCACGCCGATCGGGAAAATGACTTCTTTTGCAGTCCGATTTCCAAACGGTAATTGCTTTCAGTATAAGTAGTATGAGTTGCGTAGAAGGAACAGGAAATTATGAGAGGTATACGCCAAACCAGCCTGGGACCTGACACGGTTGCGACACCGTGAGCCTCCAAAGTTGAGAAATTTAGGCAACGCGCAGAAGTTCCTTCGACGCCGACGACGGGAGTGTAAACCCGCACGGAGATGTTGATGTCACATCTCGCCTTACCACTCCTCACTGCCCTCAACCTCTCCGCCTGCAACATCTCCGCGCCAGATGTCTCGGCATTCCTCGGCAAGTGACATGCCGAAAATCCCGCCGACCGAGCCCGCTGTGTGGTGCTAAGCTCGCACTAGGGCTCATTGCGTGAGGCTAGTACCGTGTGAGGTCTTTGTTTCTCTTTAACTATATGTTTGACATTTATTTGATTGGAGAAAGACAATACTTAGCAGACTACTTGAAAGTACCAGACACAGAGCAATTTTATGCCTTACACGGAGAAACTGACCGCGTTTATTTTCTCGTGGGGATAGAGGCTATTTAAGTTCGAACCCCACGCGCTAACTCGTATTCAAATCTGGTCCAGATCATCTTCGGGTTTAGATAAAAAGTACAGAAATACATGGCAATACGGGCTCTCATCGTGCTCACTGGTCAATCAACTCTTCGTACAATCAATGGGATCTTTCCGCCTCTTTCTCCTTCAACGTTCGGCTGTGGCAGGACTCCCATCCATGTTCCAATCTTCGTATCAGGACCACCCGGAAACTCAAAGGTGTAGTTCCTGATTAAAACTGATATGACAATCTACGGAAATGCATCAGCAGAATCCGCGCGAGCCAAACTTGACAATTTACCTTGAGCTCTATGCGTGAAAAAAATGATTAGACATTCCGAGATGAGAGAAGGTTGTACTAACCAGTCATTGCGAAATTCTTTCCTAGACACTCTCGAGGCCCAGTGGAGAATGTCAAGATATGCCGATACGCTTGAATGTCCTTGGCGGGCTCTGACGAGTCAATCCAGCGCTCCGGTTTAAATTCCTCGGCATCTGGACCCCAGAACCGTTTGAAAGTGTTGATCGCGAGTATTGGAGCGACCAATTGGGAGCCTTTAGGAATCGCTATGCTGGAGACGACTTGGCCTGATCGTGTAGTCACGGGGACGCTCAGAGGCAATAGATCATCCTCAGAGGCCTCGTTCAAGATGAGTCATTGACTCCAGAAATTGCATGATTCACGTACATCTCTTCGTGTCTCCGTCGCCGCTGGATGGATTCTCAAAACCTCATGGATCACAGCATCGAGATAAGGGAATACTGTTGGCGAAGTGAGTTGATCGAATGTAGGATCGTCTAGTCCCGATTTCAAGAGCTCCTGCCGCAGTCTTTCCTGTTTGGATTGATGTCTACTGAGCTCTATCAGGACCCACTGCAAGATACCGCGCATTAGTGTCCAAAAAATTATTCCCCAGAGAGCTCACGGTGAGAGTTGCTATCTGGTTGTCAGTATATCATTGGGATCGTACAATCGTAAAGCTTACTGGAGGTGCTGAGATAACCTGGATGTATAACAGTCAATGGAATCGGTTTGAATCAGCCTTCGATAACAACTGACCTGCAACAAGCATGGTATTCTGCCAGAATCATGGGATCAATGTGTTACATCCTAGACGATTGCAAACTGGTCGTACCATCTGTTCAATATTAGCCAATTTCGAGCAAAGTGTACAACTAGGGGAGTTACCTGTCCTTGCAATTCATCAGGGGAGAGACTCATGGTCGCGTCCGTATATGCTGCTTTCACTTGGAGAGATCAGCAAAGACATAAGCGACCAGGTTCAGCTTACTCAAAGCACCAATAATCGACCTGTCTGCCGATCCCTTTCCCTGGATATCCCGCTCCTTTTTTACCCGTTCTAGTAGATCATCTCCGACAATATTCAAACTCCTCTTGAGATCCCGAGCAAGAGGCGAGCTGAAGATTGGGAGCTTGAGCAGTGATGGAAATATTGGTAGGAAAGTCCACATGAAACTGGAAAACACAGGGCTATTGTCCAGGCTATCACCGAATCCTTTGAGCGCAGTGGCTATTAAAGGTTTCTTGCCCTCAAGAGTGCCAAAGTTATGAGAGAATCCGGCTAGGCCGATGATATCCATGCTGAAGTGTGATTTCCGGTTAAATATAGACATGGCCTAAAGAGACAAGACCCACGCGAATGAGGTCATCCTGCGATATGGTCGGATATCAGTTGTTGGTTGAACTCGATATGTAGATTATACTCTACCAATGCTGCACTTCAATTGTTGCCTCGGAATCGCTCGAATTGGATTCCAGTTCAGCGTCCCAAGAGGCTGTGAGCTGTTAAAACACCGTGATTAATGGAACACGCCGAGATAAGACTCGAAGGACCTTGTAGACTGCATCATAGAACACCGGTGCAAGTTCACGAATCGAAGCAGGGCTGAAAGACGGATTGAGGATCCTTCTTTGTCTGTGAATAGACATGATAGTGTGAAACTCGGCTGGAACAGGTCAATGGCTCCAAACCTTCTGTGATCCTCGCCTTCGGCAGTCAGAATACCATTTCCGACCTGAGGATGTCCAGGAACTGCAGATAGAACGAAAATAGAACCTCACAAAATCGTATGTTGCATTCCTCGTGAAGCCTGTCTGTGCATATCCGTGCGTATCTCGTGAGTAAAAGTGCACCAAAGCCTTGGGATCCATGATCGCTATGACCTTTGTGCCTAGCGTCCACGGGATAGAACAGACAGCGCCATATTCCTCTGCCCATTTCTCGTAAACATGGGTTGGGATCTCTCTGCCGAAGAGTCGAGGATTATACCCATACAAGAAGCTTGGGCTAGGTGGTCCTCGGACATCGGTGATATGGGCTCGATTCAAAAAACGTCTGACAGTGTGAACACATATCAAGGCGAGGAAAGGGAGTAGAACTTGAAGTAAAGTGGGAGAGCCAACGGGCAGCATGGGCGATATTATGGGAGTGGAAGAAAGGTGTCGCTTCCTTTTATAGCCCACGCGACAGCTGTACCTCCTGACCGATGGGCGGCGCTGTCTTGCCAATAGGGAAATAGAACGCTCCAGAACACTGATGGCGAAATGCTGAACCGTGAAATGAATTAACAGTTCTTTGCCTTGATAACCACCGGGTTATTAATCCAAGACTGGACAGTACCTCCTCTCATACACATCAGTAAAATGTCAATTTACTTGTGCACTTTTTGTGTATTTTGACATGTGAAATCTGGAATGGGAAACTTCCAGCAAGGGATGGGATGGATATGCTTTGAGACCCTCTCCAGGGTCTTTACGGACACTTTCGAAGCCAGTGGGAGCAATGGTGAGATCGCTGGAGGCGACCCTGCCTGTCATCACTTAAGCGTTCTCATGGCTGTCAATCGACATCGACGGCCAACCTTTCACGAAATTTTGGAACAGGACACTTTGGCGGTGGTAACAATGGTAAGGAATATCAGGCTTGGGGGAGTCACAGATTACTTAAGTCGGATTGCTGGATTTGAATTGTTGTGCTTTTTACAATCTGGACTCGACATTTTTCGCTTCCTACTTTTTACGTCTTTTACGTCTTTTTGCATTTGTTTGCATTTGTACAAGCGCCGCAAGTATTTTGACAGGTTACTGATGCGGGAAGGCTAGCTAGGGAGACTAAATGACCATTTCAGGGTGAGCAGGGTGAGCATGCATCAGCAAAATCACAATTTACTTGTCCGCTTTTTCCGTATTTGCGCTTGTGGCAAGCGCGAGACTGGAAGACCGGCTCAGAAAAACACACCAAATCCAAGTCGGCACTCAAATATATCTTGCGAGGGACGTGGGAGCTGCAGTGAAGCTGATTGGCACTGTGGGATGCCGGAAAGGGTCCTGGTCGCCGTCGCCGTCGTCACACTCTCACAGACGTCATCACCTCAAACCGTGGCAACGAGCAGACCTGTACCACGAAATCCACTGAAAACTAGCTTGTACAGTAATGTAGTAGTGAGGTAGAAATCATTTGAAAAGTTGTGAGCAATGTTCTGGCTGATAGTCTGGCTTTTCACACTATGGGCGGTGTTCCGCTTGTCAGATTTCGGACATAAAAAGTTGCGTGTTTCAACTTTTTACGTATTTTACGTATTCCGGCGTGTTTTTCTGCGTGTTTTGCGCTTTTTTGCGTGTTTACAAGCGCAAAAAGTTATTTGTCATTTTGCTGATGTGACCGATCTGTGGGCTTGGCGAGTTTGAATTACAGTATAAATAGCTTGGCAGGGCATTTCCCACCACGTGTACTCAACACGTCCAGCCGTGGCACTTCTCTTTGTCTCACGTTCATTGCATTCTGGCCGAGGCAGAAGTCATCGATTGGTTGAAGTCAATGGAAGAAATATTGGAGCTGTAGTAAAACAAGGCCTTGACCTTGCACGAGTTTGATCACGAATGTGATTTTATGTAGCTGTCTGCTATCTCAGCCTGTCTTTCCCACTGTCTAATTGACAAAGTACAGGTTTTGGCCGATGACATTAGGCCGTTCTCACAGCCATTTTGGAAGGAAGGAAGAAAGGAAGTATATTTGACATGGTCCACGTCCTGAACGCCGTGTCCTGAAATTTTAAACCTTCTCCGAGATCAATTTTTTTCGTGAATAAAATGATTGCGAACATAGTAAGCGAAACTACGCGAGCCCCGTCGGAGCTAAAACACCTTCAAGTATCAGACGCAATAGACGTCCTTTGCTGCGAGTTGATGCCCAGCAGTCAGTATCGCAACCGAGTCGATCAGAGTCGGGTTTCGATACTGACAATCCGTAGAACCCGACTTCGTGCTGCGCTGCTAGAGAGAGCTCCGAATCCTCCACATTGTCGAGTCTGGGGGGAATGGACCGACATAGAAGTTGCGAGAGATTGTGACGCTAGCATTGGAACACGTCAGTTTAAGCAGTGACCAATGGTTACTGGCCGACTTGCAACAGTTGATCCAACTCTTTGAATGTCGTTTCACATCTTTCACACTGCACGATCTATTCATATATTCATCCAACGACATCTCAGCTCGTAATTTCTTCCAGAATTGCGCCACCATCACAAAACTATATATCGCTTCTATACAGTATCCGACATTCAGACTCTAATCTTTTACCCTAGACCCTCGGGTTCCATCTCCTCTTCCCAACGTGAAGTAACTATGCGTCACTGCTAGCTGGAGTGTCTGGGATCTCGACAGTATCTCATGAATGGTCAGATCGAAGTGGACGCCACCTAGGAGTCTTCGCACCTTTGTCACCAGAATGTCAAATTTCAGTATATGCTTCCGACGTGATATCACTCTCATAGACAAGTTGGAGACATTCGACGTTTTCCGGGACGACGGAACGTCTACTTCGGTCAGAACCACTTGACTGATTGTCATCATCGAGATCATTTTATAAATGGTCATTCGAATGCCTGTTCCAAACTAAGTGACACCTCGGGACCAAATGACCAAAATAGTTCTCATCACATGGTACTTTGTGGCTTGATCTCGACCACCATGAGCTCAGCGGCTCTCCCTGAAGAAAAGTTTCCACAGGAAATCATCGATACTATTATCGACTTTTGGCACGATGATCCACCTCTCTTGGCAATCTGTAGCCTGGTCAGTAGGAAATGGCTCCCGAGCAGCCGTTTCCACATTTATAAGGCGGTTATATTCCGCGATGTACCCGGCAGCCTCAAGTTCTTGGATCTCCTCGGCTCCACTCACGAAACAATGTCATCCAGTATTCGGTCTCTCGAGTTTCGGAGCCGCGGCGCTTGGGAGGGATGGAAATGTGGCTACAGGGACCGATGGAACACAGGTCGTATTACTCGACAAGTAAAAGCAGGACACGAGAAACTGCTGAGATGTCTCGTGGACCATATACGGACCGTCCGCATCGACGACATCTTGGTTGAAAAAGCTCAGGCTCTCTCGGACACGATGCCTTTTCGCAATGTCACTGCAGTTGATCTTCGCTATGCTCGGTTTCAGGGACATCATGCTCTCATCCGATTTATCTCGGGATTTAGATCCCTAGAGGAGTTGTCATTCAAATCATCGGCCCTGACTTTTCATTTTGATATTGTCAGCATAAATTCGCCCTTGACGATACCGCCTCGTCGACTTCGCATCCTGCGCATAGTTTCAGCGGAAGAATACTTGATGGTCTCGCTCTTGAGCTGGATGATCCCATACGTCCCCGAGATCACTGGCAATCTGCCCTCAGGGATCAAGGTGCTGAGCTGCATAGACCTTACTGCAGCATCTTTCGTCACCTTGGCCAATTTTATGAAGATTTTGGAGAATCATCTAGAAAGTCTAGAGCTCTCAACGACACCTCAAACTGTTGAGGTTCTTGGAGGGCAAGGTATGTGCTATCTCATTGTGAAGGAGCTATTGTAACAAGCTCCAGAATTCAGATCTCTGATGGATTTCTCCGGTCACACGAGATTACGCTCCTTACACTTCCATCTCAATTCTTTCAGCTCTGGCTTGATGCAATGGATTCCAGAGTCACTCGCCACTCTGAATACTCTCCAAACTCTCATTATATCTGTTCCCTCAGCTCTTTGTCAAGCCATGATACGGGGAAATGCCGATATCTCTGGTCTAGTACTGCTACGTAATAAGCTTCCTGCGCTTGGGGAGCTACGCTTCATTCTCTTCGATACCGTCATATCACAATTTAAACCTGTAGGAATCCCTCAGGTCGATATACCTCTTGACATCGAACGAATCATTCGAGAACAGCTCCTCGAATATGACGCTCGCGGCATACTTTCAATTCGATCATTATGGAAATAACACTCACAATTCGGTGTCTCAATTATAGCTTTACTCGAATAGCCATTGATGTACCTTATCGCCAAAATCCTGGTCTCGGGTGCATGTTATCTGCTTCTTTTTATGACATCTTAGTTTTGTTCCCGCTTCTAATTCAATGGTAAGCCGAGGCGTTCGAACTTGTATATCATCCTGAGCCGTGCAATCTATTCTTTGATCTGATTCCCGGGCTCAATTTGACTTGGAAGGTCAGGTTCTCTGGCTCAGCTTCTTGCTTGCTATTTGTAGGAGCAATGGCCGGTGCCCTGGTACTGTTCGTCCCGAGACTATGAATTCGGGGTCGATCCGGGTAGCCAAGACGGTCCAGAACGAGTCCAGACATGATTGTCATGGCATCGAAGCTTGGGTTTTTAGGTATCCCAACCGTGGAATCGAGGGGACTTCGAGATATGTGCTGGAAGCTATGAACCGGGACTTTCCGAGTACATCGCTTGTGCGCGGCGGCGCGTGTATTCCTCGGTGTATTGTTAAGATCATGTTTTTCTCGAGCAGACAAGGGTTACATGAGCTCTTCTGAATCTCAGGGAGTGTCGAAGCGCCTTCGTTTACATGTGTAGTATCTCGTTACTTCGGCAACGTCCACTAGTATGTAGTTCTTCAGGAACGAATCAGTCTATCGGGGCTGAACTCGAGGAACAGACGCGATTCCGGGTCTAACGTTACACGGAGAGAGCAGGTATTTATTGGCTCCTTGACCCTGATACTAACAGGTAGCGGATGGATAAGCCTTTACGACAAGGGCTGTGACTCAATTGAGTTTACTTCGAGGTCGAGGAAGGCGGCGTTTGATCGTGCGACGGGATCGAGCGGAAGTCCATATTTGTCATCTAAGTCGGCAACAAATTGACGCAGTGCATCGATGTTTTCATGTCTCCCGACAGCTTTGCACCGGCGTCGATACTCTACAGCAGTTCCGAGTAAGTTCAAAGGCGGCAAGGCAGTACTGGCGAAATCTCGGAAGATCGTGGTTGGTTACTTCCAGAATAAACGGGGATCAGTTTTCGCCCAGACATGGAATATATCGGTCCGTTGATACGAAGTGAAACGACGAGCGTTCGAGACCATTCCCTATTTTAACATGGGATGATTTCAGCTCGTCGATTCGGCAAGGTCGAACGAGATGCCCTCCTCGATTTTTGGACTGGGACGTCGTCATGTCGAAAGTGAATTGCGCACCCATTACGAAAGGGGAACTGTAAAAGAGACAATCCTACTCGTCCATGTAGGTGGCGTGGAGAGATTGTTATCCAGCTGGCCAATTGAAGTCACTCCCTACCTTATTCCCATCTGAGCACGAAGAGAGAAGTACAGGTACGATATAGAAGTAGCACTGTGTAACTCAGAATATCGATACTTATGACGTGTCATAGTTGCGTGAGTGGTTTGTTCTGAAGATAGATAGATTCGACGACAGGTTCAAGACTCGAGACATTATATCATCGGAGAACTCGGGGGCTGCGCTTGACCTGGATTGCAGCGTGCCTTGAAAACTCTTGAGTAGATCTTCTGCGATGCCAGCGACCAGCGACTCGAACATCCTGTGACCCGATCAAAAGACGTTCGATGACACCATACATGCGAAATCATGCTGGTGATTCAAAGCTCGTGCAAGCGTGCAACTGAAAGCTTGATAAGTCATATCCTCGACGTGGGTAACGCCACAGCGAAAGCGGTAATGTCTCTTCCCACCGTGAGAGCAAGCGACTCTAGTGGATGGTCTACAGTGGGAACCAGGTACAGTGAAGTTTTCGTGTGAGGTTGCTCTATATTGGCCCCAAATGGTGAGAGTAAATACATGCGGAGAGTGGAGTATGAAACAATGGTTCGAGAGATACGAGCACCGCTCTATGGGCTTCAAAAGTTCAGTTCAAGGATATTCATCGGCAACAGTGGAGTTTTGGGCAAATGAAGCAATTTCCGATCCTAGCGGCGCGGGCATCCATTTGTCGGACACTGCATAGCAACATAGCTGTAGTATGGCCTCACCGTGGCTCTAGATTGGTTCGCACTATCCATCATTTTTTTCCTGGCGGAACAAATGGTGGTGCCCAGCAGAACAGATCATTTTTCATGTCCGGTGACTTGTCGGGGTCGCAGAGCTGAAACGACCTGATTCTGGAATTCGAGGCGCTGATAGATGTGTTAGTAATTCGACATGAGCGCTCATCCCACAGTTAATAAAAGATTGAATAGAGAAGGCCCAGCACCATCGAGGGCGAGGTCTTTCGCTGAAAGTTCGGCAGGATCGAATCTTCCCACGGATCAAATCGAGATTGGACGCGTAATATTTCGAAGCCCTTGCCTCTCCCAAAAAGTACTTATACTGGGCTCTCCCTCCTGCTTGTCTTTTTTCTCTCTTACTGCCCTTTTCACCTAATCCCATCCCCAATGCCAGACATGGTTACTCTTGCTCGACCAAGCCCCCAACAGCGTCAATTCAACCCGTACAGCGACAATGGTGGCACGATTCTAGCTATCGCTGGCGCCAATTTTAGCGTAATTGCTGGGGATACTCGTCAAAGCGAAGGCTATAGCATCCAGACGCGCTATGCTCCCAAAGTCTTTCGTCTGTCAGTATTTCACTGCCTGCTATTCCTTCGATGCTCATCGTCGAGTCACAGAACGGATCGTGCGGTTCTGGCTGTCAATGGTTTTGCCGCCGATGGCAACATGTTCGTGAAGAAGGTCAAGCAGCGTCTGGATGTAGGTTCCTTCATGTCTCCTGCTTTTCTCTTTGAGCTGAATCCGTCATTCAGTGGTACCGTCACGCTCATTCGAAGGACATGCCGTTACGAGCCATCGCCAGATTGATCCAGACCATGCTGTATGCCCGGAGATTCTTTCCATTCTATGTCTATAATATCCTGGGTGGCATCGAAGAAGATGGTACGTCCTGCCGACTTGTTTCCATTCCATATAATTGAATCTTGGATAGGGACTGGCGCGGTGTATTCCTTTGATCCAGTGGGGTCCTATGAGCGCGAGACTTGCCGTGCCGCTGGTGCCGCTCAATCCTTAGTGCAGCCCTTCCTAGACAATCAGGCAAGTTTCTCGAGACCGTCTCCGACTCTTTCCCGACGTATTCCCTTCTTTGGCCAAACCGGTTCACGGCTTCTTTGAAATCCAGCGTTTCTCATTTGCTAACTCAATTCACAGATCTACTTTAAGAATCAGAGACCTGCACCCGGGACGTCACATCCTGCTCACCTGTCCCTGCCGAATGTCTTGTCTCTTGTGATTGACTCTTTCACAAGCGCGACAGAACGTCATATCGAGGTTTGTCCCATTTGACAGTTTGTTCCGGTTCTCACGCTATTTCAGGTCGGTGACGGACTTGAGATGTATATTGTTCTGGCAAAGGGATTCCCGATACACATTCTGGAAGGTCTCCAGGGCATTCAGGAGGCCACTGCCACAAATGACGGGGAGCGAGTCTTTGTCGTACGGCGAAATCTCAAGAGAGATTGAATTTGGACTGAATACATAGTGGGATGGACCGGATTATTTATTTCTTCTCGACCCATATAGACTTCTCTTTCTCTGCAGGCTCATTCCTCTGTAGTTCTAGCGTACTTGCTGTTTCTAGACGCTGCATATAAATAGCAACTCATGTTTTCATCTATTTTGATCGACATCTCAATCTGGAACCGAAACCGGGGATGCCGGATGACAGAATCGGACATGATGGCCGTTTTGTTTGCTTATTGTTCCTGCTTGTCCTCAACATTCATCATCGTCTGAGACGTCCTCGAGCTCGCTGTGCATGACATCGTCTCCCTGCTGAAACCGTCACCACAATAAATCGGATTTTTGCAAATTTAATCCGTGCCGTCGCTCAGGACAACCAGCCCCTGATCAACCGCTCCATTCGTTTTACCTCTCGCTCTTTCCCTCCACTCTCTTTACCTTTGGCGCCGGAAAACCACCAGAATCATACATATAATAACCCGCTCGACAAGCCCGTGCAATATGTTGCTTTTTGTGTCATTGATGGCAGCATCTCTGGTGCTGGCTCAGGATATCCTTTATGACCAGGTCCATAATGCAACGACCATTATTGGGACATGGAGCAGCGGAAGCAAAGCTGTCCAGACAGGCTCGGTGCGCTCTTTTTTTCTCTCTTCCCTTTGCTCCCTTTCTAATATTCTCGTATTTAGGGTTTCGTTAGCCCTGCCAATCAAACCTTTATATATCCCAAAACCTCAGGCATATCTTATTCCTTGTACGTCGCCATTGGCTCTACAATATCTTCCTCACCTCTTTTCCAGCGATGAAAATTATTACTATGAAATCGCGCGATACCGCTTCGTTTCCAACGGTCCGTCTTCCTTATCTCTTCACAATAAACAATGCTGAATCTCTTTCAGCTTCGGACCCCAATTGCATCACCGGGGTCGTCAACTGGGTCCACGGAAAATACAGCCTTGAGGGCAACGGTTCCATTGTCCTGACGCCTTTGGGCGACGGATTCCAACAAATTCAGGATCCTTGCGCAGCAGTCTCCAATTTCCTCGAAAACTACAATATTACTGAGCTCATCTCGTCCTGGCGCATATTCCTCGACGCTGCTACAGGGGGCTACAAGCTTCATCTGTTTGCATTCGACGGGGCACCTATGGCTCCGCAGTTCCAGATATCGGCGACACCTAATATGTTACCCACGAGGCTCCTGCGTAATATGACCGCGGCGAAGGATGCGCAGCTGACCGTCCAAAAGAGGGATGAAAATTCGGCGTCGAGGAATGTCCTCAGTGCTTCGGTCGTCGTGGTTGCTGCTGGACTGGCATCCATACTGCTTTAGAAGATAGATATAGCCTGCGATAATAGAATATACCTTTTGCTTTCGGCATGTTTTCTTTCATCCTTTTTCCGCCGCCCGGCCAATTTGGTCGCGATGACGACACGGAGATGACAAACTGTGATCGATTGATTGATGGACAGCAGTCGACAGCGTGACTGAAAGTTTTCTGACCCGAACGACACCTAGGGTGAGGTGCCTTTCTTTTTTCCCTCCTTCTACGATGAAACCAGATACGGATGTTGGGTTCCATGAACTCGCTTGTCCGAGAGCGCATAAAACCGTGTGGATGATTCCGTTGCCTTCCTTCTGATTCCCTTTTGTTTCTTCGCTTTTTGCTCCTTCCTTTAACTGACTGGTTTTCCCCTAGGATACCATGGAATCCTTTTCTTTGTAGGCTCTGCTTTACGCTGTTTATTCTCTCTCGCGGCTCAATCGTCCCAGGCTGTTATTCCAACCGGTAAGTTTAGTCGCTTTTGCTTTCCTTTGTGATGAACCCAGTTACGGATGTTGAGTTTTCATACTCGCTTTTCCGAGAGCGCATAAACCCCATGTGGATCTTTCCGTTGCCTTCCTTCTGAATCCCTTTCGCTGTTGTTCCTTCATGAACGACCTTGGACTGACCTTGTGCTTTACAGATTTGCGGCTCGCGCTTCCCAGCCTCAATTCAATTCAACAAGGTATTTTCAGGCCGTCTGTGGCTCTGCGATTCCATGTACTGTATACCTAGGAGCAGAGAAAACCTTATTACCTTCTATCTTTATCATCGGCTGGCCCCGGCACGGAAAACTCCGATGTTTTGATTTGTTGTTTTCTCTGCGCCACCATTATTACTTTTGGTACTTACGAAGTTCCTGATTAGTTGGTACAGCCTCACGTCGATTCAGAATCAGGGTCATTCTACGTTGCTGATGGACATGTGGTTCCCATGGGTGTCGTTTCAAGGTCTTTTTTCTGAAGTCCTGCTTGATGTGGCCGACACCGACAGGTGGGCAGACAGGTAGACGTACTACGTTTGGTTGAATTCACGCGAGGTTTCAGCGAAGCGTGCAGAGGTGGTTGAGAAGCTATAACGCGTCCTAAATCGGGTACTACGTAGTGCTAATTCCAAGGTTTCTCCGAGGTGAGATTTGGAATTAACAAAACAGGTTCAACCTCGATTCTTCACGAATTCTTCTATTTACATTGAGTACGGGGGACCTGGGATTGTGATACCGTAGATATGAATTAATGAGGAGGACCGACGAGCCGAGGGAAAGGTCAAGTGGATCAACCTTGACGGGACGTGTTGTCCTGCATTCGTGGCTCGGGTAATTGTGGTTTCTGGACTGAAAAAAAATAGGTGAGCATGGGGCTTGATCAAAGCTTCCGGGTCGGTCATGGATATCCATATCAGAATTCGGTGGACTGGGCGGCACGGTGCGTAGAATCGGAGCATGGGACTAGTGGTACTGGATCAGGCGAGCTCCTCCATGCTCGCAGTAGCGGAAAATGGGACTGGCTATTGAATAGCCTATCTCCTAGTCTCTGGTTATTTTTCCGAGATGTCGAACATGAATGAATTGTCCAACCAGGAGGGGATTGAGATTTCTGCGAAGACCAAGCGAAGACAGGTTGCAGTCTCCCCTCTTGGAGGTATCCAGGAGTTCACCATAGTCTGGCATCTTTTGGCGGCAGATACTCGGGACAGAAGATACGAGAACCAAGGCAGACGTTGATACTGCGCGGATGTCGCGGTACATGACACAGATGACTGCAATTATTGGACTAGAATCGAAGCTATCCTGGGAGCCTTGAGACTGCTCAATGATACCGTTTCTTATCGCACGTAGCACCAATATAATCCCCAGTTTGATATTGGAATAGTCAGAGGAGCGAATGTCGGTTTTGGAAAAAGAAGACTCGAGGTGCTTCGACATGATATGGATGATATTGAATGGGGTACAGAACCCCAGAACAGCGGAGGAATGGATTCTAATCCGTTCTATCCAGCAGGTATCCGAGACACGGCACCTCTATGACAGAGTGAGAACTTGAACTCATGTAATCCATGCAAGGGAGTAATTCTGGAGGATTCGAGATTGTCCGTAGCACGAAAGGTAAGGCTTGGCGCGAAGAGATCAAAGAAGGAAGCTGGCTGAAGCTGGAAAAGTTATTTTCAAACCGGCATTATTGGCAGATTGAATCCGACTCCGAGTCTGGCGCTCAGGGACCGGCAGTAAACGGGCACTAGACGGTCCAGATTCCTGGAATCGTCACTCAGATTACAGAAATATTGGCAGATGTGCAACGAATGGATGTCCCAGCCCGCAGTGTCAGCCCGTTAGAGCATCCAGCGCCCGGAAGAGTGGAATGAAGCTGTGAACAGCAATGTCCGAAATCATGAACGCTCAACAAATCAAGGCTCTTCCTATCGACGTCAAGTCTAGGTCTGTCGTATTGTAATGCGGCCTGAACAGCCCTGGTTCTTAAAAGCGATTCGACAGTCAGGAGCAGCAGTGCATCAAATTTGTATCTTGGCTTCGAAATTTTGACGGCTAGGAGATTGATAAAGGGTTGAAAACCAAACTCAAGGTTCCTGAATCCGACAATCAAAGTTTGGCGGAAATACAGCAAAAGACTCAAGTCGGGATCCCGCGGTCTTGTGATCGCGAGGTGCATCAGTGGCAGTGCAAATTGAGCGCTCTTGATTCCACCTTGATTTCTGCTGCAATGTCATCTCTTGTAAGCAAACCTATCTCATATTGTGACTGGTTGAGACTGTCAATACAGCAATTTCCGCTTCGTTGCAGTCATTGCGGTAACGATTACTTTCGGCAAACACGTGTGCATCCTGAGCTATGGGACTTTGACCATCTGTCTCGCACCAATGATGCACCAACGATAGATGAGGTTGCCTCCATTGAAGCAGATATTGCTATGCGAGAGAAAGAGGTCCAAGCTCTTAGGGGAGCAGTCGAAAAGCTTCAGGGCGCCCTCGACATGATCAAACCTCAGCTGGAAGACGCTACGGAGGCTTTGATTGCACATAAGATCATTTTGCACCCCGTTCGACGAGTTCCCGCAGAGATCCTTCGGACGATATTCATCGCTTGTATGGCTCCTAGGCCATTTGA
Source organism: Mycena floridula (assembly GCA_029320655.1). Taxonomy (NCBI): domain Eukaryota; kingdom Fungi; phylum Basidiomycota; class Agaricomycetes; order Agaricales; family Mycenaceae; genus Mycena; species Mycena floridula. Next base: position 241,046 of record JARIHS010000051.1, read on the forward strand.
GACGGCGGCGACTACGACACCTCTGGTAGGGCGATCGCCGGTACTTCCGTGGAATCTCAGCTCTGTCTGCCGGCGCTGGCGGGGTGTTTCCGTCGGATTCCCGGAGCTTTGGACGACGATCAAAGTTTTCGGCCTCGGCTTTAGCCGCCGAGGAATCTTCGGTCGTCTCGGTGGTGAGTCAGTCATGATAAGTTTATTGTTGTTTTTTGACCTAAGTGGCTGCTAGTACAAGGCTTCGGAATAATAGAAACTGGAAATGTTGTCACTGTCCCAATGCGCGGCACACCTGTCGAACAGACCCTGCAGCTCATGCTGAAGCGTTCAACCACCTCACTTCTCCATGTTACATTGGATTTTTCGGAGCTCACGGCCCAGCTCCCTATTGTTCCAAACTTACTCCATTCCTCATCACGCTGGAGGATCCTGGACCTCAAAGTCACCGATCAGCAGCTCGACCTTTTCCTGCCCATCCATGGACATTTCGATTCTCTCGTGGAACTTCGCCTTCGACTTTCCAATCCTTGCGATTCCTCGGTCCATTCTACACCACATATTCCCTTAACAGTGTCAGTATTTGCCATTGCACCATCCGTGGGGAAGGTCGAGATCATTTACGACAAGACATATGGACCCGCAAGGGCCTACCGGAAGTTGCGAATTCCCTGGGGAACCATAACCGAGTATTCGAGCGAGTACCCAGAGATATCTGCTGGTGGAATCCAGCTTGAATCTCTTCATTTGTGTGCTAATCTAACTCGAGCACACCTGGGCTCTCTGAACCGTTACGCTATCAACGAAATCACAGAGGGCAGCGTGTTGCCCAAACTCACGGAGCTGTATTTGGCAGCTCGACTGGCAGACGATGTCGCTATTCTTCTTGACAGGCTCACATTGCCAGCTTTGAACTCTTTATCCATTCACATCTCCCGAGTCTGGGGTGATCAGGTTCCTGAGTCTCTTAGTAGACTCCGCTACAGATCGCAGTTCCCTTTGACAACCTTGGAGCTAAGGGGCTTCGTGATCACTGATGACGAAGCCATTCAACCTTCCATCATCGCTTTCTTAACAACAGCCTCTACGATCACCCATTTATCCCTCGACGATGAATGCCTGGATGTCTTACCGCATCTCATCCCGGATATTCTTCCTTACCTCACACATCTCAAAGTTACAACCGATTCGAAAGATGGATTCCAGCAGAAGGCTGTCAAAATGATCCTGGACACGGCTGAGTCGCGCGTCGGAGCTCTCAAAGAGATTCGGTTGATGCTGCCAGAGGCTCCATCTGAACAAGCGGAAATCATGCTAAGCCTTGCTCGTGTTGGGTCTCTGCACGAAGCTGGTTTGTCTTTTATAGTAAGGTAATGGTAGTAGTTGGGCCTCAGGTACTGACGAAGTAGCACTAGTACAGGAAGATGTAGCACCATCATTCACAATAATTTCATGGAATGACAACTATTCTATATGCTGATCGAAATACACATCCCCTCTTCCCTGAAAACATCCAAGGCTTCCGATGGCCCCATGAGGGTTGTATCACCTCGCAGTATCATGTTGAACTCTGTCAATTGAGCCACAAAACCCTCAAGACTGTTAGGCGGTGTCCACCGCGATCCAACCATGCATGAAATCGTGCCGACATCCCAGACCGACACAACTGGATCTGATGTGTAATGTCGAGTCCAAGTCGGGAAGCATAACTGGGGCCCGAGGGCCCAAAAACGAGATGTTTCACTCTCGATGTTAGGTATTCCATATTCCTTCCTTCCATAAATATGATCTTGAGATTGGCGATGGTTGAACGATTCTGGAGAAAATTTCAGGCTGAAATGTTGTTGGATGAATATGTGACATGATCGTGCAGTGCAATGGATGTCAGTCGACATCCAGAGCGCTCGATCAAGTTGTGCAATTCAAATAGCGACCTTTGGTCACTACGAGCACTGACGTGTTCCAGCGCAGGCGCCACAATCTCGTACAATACATGTATCGATATGTTCCATCCTGAGTGAACAATTCGGAGAATGCTAAGCTTTGGTAATTTAATGACACTATTTTGTGGCTGCAACTCCATCTCCACATTGTCCAGATCTAGTTCCACTACCTGGCTAAGGGAGTGGACCAATTTCCTGGCGTTGAAGCAGCAGCCAGTAGACCAGAATTACGAGTCCCCATTTATGGGGCTCATTTGTTGGGAATGAGCGAAATTCTGGACACCATCATCAAAGAGCCCAAAGGGGATATGTTCGGCCCGTACAGTCCGAGCTATAGCCGGCATTATTGCTTTGCATTTGATGCTGGCCGCTTCTGCTCAGGCCATTTATCCACTGGACACTCATGGAACCTGCAGCAGCATTTCCGCATTTTCATTTAAAGCTTTCATAAATCTCATTGCATTGGCTGAAGTAAGGTCCTCGTGGCCAGTATGTTATGTTATGGTTCCCAGTTGGGAACTTCTCTCATGATCACTGGCCTGTCCTCTCCTGTCATTTTTGTTCTGTGCGCGCTGGCGACAGCAACTGCAAGGTGTTTGACTGGCTCTATTTCTTTCGATCTTTGGCTCTCTCTGGACAACAAGGAAGTTGGGACTCGTGTATGCCGTCGAAGGACGGCCTCTTGTCAGAACTCGAGGTTTCTGTCATCGTTCAAACGTCAACAAAACTACCAACGTTGTTGGACTTAGTTCATAAAGCAGCAACAAGTGACGTATGTCAAGATAACGAGGACTTAGATTGATAGGATCACGGAAGGACATGTGATGATAAGATAAAAGATAGAAGCACAACATGCTTGATCCAGCACAAAGGTCATAGGACAACATGAGACGCGGAGATTAAAGCCTCAAGGCATTTGGACACGACAACACATGGCGAACAGACAACTAGCGCATTGTAGTGAAACAGGAAACAGGCGTGGAAACCCGGAGGCACTTAGTAAAGAAGGCATGGGAACAGGTTGCTAAAAAGCATGGTTGTAAGATGTTTTGCATTGTGGAAAACGAACAGTAGTCGCATGTTTACTAGTATTTAAACTGTAGTTAGAATATTGTATTCCTTAGTCTTTCAATTTCGTTTCTCTACCCACATACTTGTCCGAATCGTCACTCAGTGCACTTCTTACCGTGCTCGTCATTTTATACGACACTGAGAAGTAGGATTTAAGTTTAAGTTCTCACACCTCTTCGTATTTGGAACCAGATGAACTCGGGACATGATGGTGACTGGCAAGAGGGGGATTGAATGTGAAAATTTCTGTAAGCAGAGAGACCTCAACTTGACTCAGAGACAAATGACTCTGTCAAAGTGCACCTTGATATACACGTACAAGTTGGACGGATAGCCACTCGCAGATGGCAGGTACGAGTCCTCAAGCGGTCTCGCTCAAAGTTAAAATAATCATATATTATTGAAACAAAACATCAAACAATATCCAGACTACAGATGACATGGGGAAAGGTTGGAACAATCATGCCAAGCATGACGCAAAGACCTGGGTACCCCTAGCAGTACTTCCCATGTCTTGACGTCATACAATGGACCAGATTTGGTAGCAAACATATAAGCCCAGCATATGGATCTGATGCAACAGGTTCTCATCAAATAAGAGAAAGTACTGAAAGGCAAGACATAACCCACAGAGACAAATTGGAGCTTTCACAGAGAGACCAACAGAGCAAATAAGACAGACAGAATCATGATGATAGGATACAGCTTACCGAAGCGGGCACCGATTCAGAGACAGACAGAGGCTTGTGGATCAGGAGAGCAGAGCTTGAGCTGAGACAGGCCCATATAGAAGGGAGATGAATAATAAGACTTGGCCTGTAATTAAAGCAAATGAAGCCAGGAAAGAAGAGAAGAGATTATGCAAACAAAGACCTCAAAGACAAAGGAGAGCGAAACCGATCACAAGTTTGATCGCTCCCACCCCGGATATGAATGGGGGACCGAATACCCGGCTGGCTCAATCGGCGGCATCAAAATAATGCGCCAAGATACCACGCATAAACAATGATATTATTCCAGAGTCACCGCAATGAAGAACATATAGAAAATATATTCGGAAAGCCAGAATACAGAGGAAGATTAGTAATGCAAATGGCAAAATATAACACTCACTGTATGCAATGATGACAGGAACAGCACGATCCTTCAAGTTGAAGACTGCAGTAGAGGTGGGGTTTGACAACAGAATGAGCCTGTTGAAAGACAGGTTTTGGTGATCTTCTGGGATCACAGTTGTGGGATCCAATGAATCAAAGTTCTCCACAATGACTACCATCATGGTCACTATCAATTTGGACACGAAAGTCGACGTGCATGCCCCCAACAGGGCTGGGATGACTGTCACTTGGAGAGGCAATCAGATGAAACTGTGACAAAGACTATTTAAGGAACTGCACACTGGCTTGGATTTGGCATAGCAAGTGAGAGGAAACAGTCATGGCAAGTAGTAAAGTCAAGAAGGATGTGAGAAGCAATGAATCAATGCAAAGGGGTTAACCGGTTCCGGTGATCATGTGGCAGTGCCAGTACAGGCATTCTCTTACAACGAAAGTTGATAATCCCCCCCAGTGCTAGCAGATACCAGGACTTTATTCATGATATATCTATTGATGTCATAAAACAACGATGTAAGGCTCGCTTTAGTCGTTGAATGTTATAGCAGCTAATGAATGCAGCTCAATGTCACAGTGACAGAGAGGAAAGAAGGTCAAGCACAGCAACAACATGAATTAGACAACAAATGGCATTTTCCTTAGTGAGCTTGGGCATAGCAGCATATGACATTCCAACAGGGGTTGCAATACATTTCGGTATTATTTTACACTTGAATATATTGTGGTCGGACACTAAAAGGACTTATAGGAGTAAGCAATGATGCACACAGAGGGAACAGAGCACAGACCATCAATGTCAATAGCCAGAGAGAGACATGGATAGAAGATGTAGATTGACAATAATATATTACAAGTGGGAGTCGAACTCAGAACCGGAGAAATGTCGGATAAAACGTGAGGTTTCCCAATTTCCTTTTATATTATGGATCCAGCCAAATCGTGCTACTAAAAAACGAGTAAACTAAAAAATAGTTACATGAAACATGGCCTCATATACGAGATTCCGTGCGAAATAACTAAGGTTAAATGATCCGAGGAAACCCAATGAAACCTGAAGCTCGAGCTCGCCCCCGGAAACAAAGTACGAACAAATGTTCGTCTTGACAGTGTTGACCTGCATCTACACCTGGTCCATGATTGATCGGTTCTGCAAGACTCACATACGATTATGCAAACCTTTCTTCCGTCATTCCCCTCCTCCCCCGATGGAGAAGCCTCGAAGTATTGATTCACCACCTCGAGGGTCCTAGCCGAGTTCGTGGAAATTTTGACAATCAGACCCTCGTCCTAGAGTCATCCAGCTTGACCATGTGTCAGCAAAAAAGTGTTTTACTTGTGTACTTTTTCTGCATTTTTACTTTCTGTACTGTCAGTAAGTAAAAAGGACAAAAAGTGACAAATATATAAATCATGAGTTAGGATAAGTTGTCAGACTCAGGTCTTTCAGAACAATAACGTACTGTACTTTTATGTAGTTATATTTCTGGAATAATGTAATCTCGTCGAGTTGGTAGAAGAGGTTGTCTCGGCCGATGGATCGTTGAGCGTCCAATGATTACTTGAGATAGGAAGACATGAGAGTTACGAACTACATTACAAACTATACAGGAACGCATTTTTATCTCTCTTTGAATTTTGGCGCTGAAGCCATACCATATTGATGATGGTCAAAATCAAGACAATACACATAAAGATCACCATTGTGAGTGCCGCGGTGCTGTAGGCCGGTGCAACACCTGCCAATTATCAGTAGTGCCACAGATATTGGGAATAGCTTCCTACTCAGTGCTCCAAATAGCCAGACTGCCAAGATTCCACCTGCGTTCACAGAGATAGCGATCATGGCCAAATTGGTCGCTCTTTCAGTTTGAGACACGGCATTGTTTGAAATCCACGAGTAGAACGTCGGAGCGATGGAAAACGTTCCAGAATTCATAAGGAACATTGCTCCATAGCGGATTTTAGGGCGTGCGGCGTAGCAAAGAATAGAGCATAACCAGCGATTGAAATGGTAGCTGACAAAATTAAGAGTGCGCCACGCGACTGATATTTGTCCGAGAGGTATGAAATTACAATCGAGACTGGAGAGATGTGAACGAGCATATTTGCAGCATAATGAACTACTCACCGATCGCGGACACAGCAGCAAGAATTGCCGAGAACAGCTGTGCGTCGCTCCCTTTGTGTCCCAGATTCTGGACTATGGTTGGGACAAAACTGTTCGATATCAGATACGTGATCTCGCTGGTGCACAATTTTTCACGTACTAGGCTAAGCCAGACGACCCGGTACCTAAGTATGTTGGATTAATATACCCACTTCAATCTCACGGGAATGGACGTACCAACAAGAAACGCGATCAGCGATAGCAGCCAAAGATGCACATTGAAGCAGGAGCTTACAACTTCCTTCCACATTGCGTGCCTATGATCCTGGGGTATATAGGCTGGATCCGAATTCAAAGTTGTGATGAGCTGGTCCTTTTCTTCTGCTGACAAAAGGCGAACGTCTCGCGGGGACCGCGGCACCAAGAGCATCAGCAGAAGACCGCAGAATACACCCGCCGCTCCCTCCTAGGTTTCCGTTTAACATTGATACGTCGGAATGAGTCTTAAGTACGGACGTACGTACCAGGATGAAAATCCATGACCAAGCTCTTCGCCCGTGGAATCCATCCATATTCCTCTCAATTGCGGCTGCAGCGAGGCTTGAAAATATCGCAACAACGGCAACGCATGACATCACGACACCCACTCTGTTCTCAGATCAGCTATTGACTTGATCAGGAATGATGTCTCATCTGACCTCCATTGCAACTTGTATCGGGGATAAAACGAAGCTAGATAGAAGACCAGACCAGGTTGAACTCCGCCTGGAACCTTCGACATCAGTGGCGTTGTGATTGATAAAAATATGTTACCTTCGAATAGCCCGAGGAAAAATCGACAGACTATCAAGCCTCTCTTGTTGGTGATTAGGCCTACACGAACACTGTGAGTTCATCAATATAAAATAATTCAGGATCTTACCTTGCACCATTGAGATTAACCCTCCAAGGACCACCATAGCACATAGCAGGTAAGGAGCACCATATCGCTGGATTGAATGTCGCGATCATTGATTGAGAGACGTTGATTGAATGAATGACCTTGATCAAGAGACCAGAAGGGATTTCAATCAAAATATAAGGAACCAAAGTAATGGTGAGTGCCAAGCTATACTAAATATCCCGGACAGTAAGTTCAATCTGGGTCGAAGTATGGTCTTACATCGTAACTGGTGAGATGTAAAGATTGAGGGAGTCCAGCCACCATAGCATTACTGATGTTGCTTCGATCCTGACTGAAGGTTAGCTGTGGCGTAGCCAAAGAATGGAGGGAGAACATACGAGTAAGGAGAAGAAGAGAATCATTAGAGCTATAAGAATCAGTTGTATATCCAGTTTCCACCAGAATTTGTGTGAGTCGACAAGAGTCGAGGGGACAGAAGCAGAGTGGGTCACTGGTTCAACATCTGTGAGACTATTCTCCGCTTTCTCACGCTTCGAGGTAAATAGAACTGGGCCTGAAAGCATGTCGAGATAGATGGTTTCGACTTGGATACTGTCGTCGCCATACCCTTGCATGTCGCTCCTGTTGAGGATGTGGGGAAGAATAGACATGTGGAAAGAGCCTTGTCAAGTCTCGCTATATACATCTCATTCTACTAATAGTCCATGTCGTCCGGTGAGAACCCATTTTAGATAAACCCTATCTCCAGTCTCCCACTGTCGCTCAGACTATGTGCTACCTCATTAGTAGGTTGTCCAGACAATAAATGAGTGGTGGCGTTTCTCAAATCCCTTACAAGCGGCTGGCCCAAAAGACAAGTTGCGATCCAGGACTCGGCGACGAGGTGTTCATGGGAAGGTCATCGGTGGCACTCTCAGAGTCTCAAACGCCGGAGTTTTACCCATGCCAAGTTGATCTCGAGGCCAAGACCTTGATCCAGGCCAGGAAGTTAAGGAAGGAAGTGAGGGGATTAATTTAGCGGATCTTCACTATCTGCGATCGCCGTTAATTCCATGTTCTCTTCTGCCCCCAAAATAACTTGTGTGTGTGACAAAGTATAGCAAAAAGAGCCTGCTGCCACTCTACTAGTGCCAATTCACAACTTGCACCAACTCGAAGGATTCTGCATCTAGAGCTGCGCGCATACTGTTAGCACATTGCTGCTAAGTGATTGGAAGCCCAGTATGTACCGTGGTAAAAGAATGGATATCTCAGTGAACGGTGATCAGTCACCAAAAGAGAGAAGAGTTTCTCACTTTCTCAGTACATTCCAGAAAAGATCATCAGAGGGAGTGTTTTCATTGATTAATCATTACAGTGGAACATAGCCCGTATAATGTCGAAATATCTGCAGCCTGGGATCCCTCATTAGGTTTATCACAAAATACTGCGATACTGAAGACAAACCTGTGCCAGAGCTAGTGCCTGCTTTGAGCAATACATCACGGTTGGCATTCCAGAGAGCCAATGAAGACTCCAGCCGAATCTGCTTGGGGCACTGTCATCGATTTGTTGCTCTCCAGCAGGTAATAATGTACCGGTAACAGCGCAGACGGTCCTGGATACTAAGTGACTGAAGAAATACAATGGGCAGTGTCCTTTCCAGAGAATGTAGCTGTGCAAGCATTACTTCCAGCGCCCACCTGCGACAGAAACCACGCTCGCCATAAGTATGTCGCTTGACGAATGAGTCGTCAAGAGTCGCAGCAAAACCACTACGTCTCCTGGCTCCCATCAGCTTCCTTTCTTTGCCGTCCAATCCGAAACCAGATGGATGTCTGGCCTGCACGTTTCCTCAACTCGCTCTATTGCATCATCAGGCATCATCAGAAACGAGACCTCAATCATTATGCTCGTCGAAGCCTCGCTTCCCAGCCGACTCAGCATGCCCGATATTGCTCATATATCCTCGGTGTCCTTGAATCAGCGGTTGAAAATGAATGGTAGGCATTCTTTGTTTCAGTAGACCACAAGCCACCCTTTTGTTCAGGTTCTCGTTCAGTGGTTCATTGAACCTCGAATACAAGCCTCAACACCTAGTGACTCTGACCAGGTTCGTGGTTCCAGCGTTACCATGGCTACCGCTTTACCGATTTGTCGCAGGCGTCTGTGAAAAACTGGCTCTATTATTACGGTATCGTATATTATCACAGACGAAGTGGTCAATACAATTACAGACCAATTCATCTACAATGTCCCTCTCGTCATGTCTGTTCTCTTATGAACAGGTATCGATAAAGCCCTGAAGAAATTACATACCTTTCTTTCCAATGGGGATCATGGCATCAGGTTAGATGCGGAGCAATCCAGATCTAGGCTTGGTTCAGTTCGGTCCGTGAAGCCATATTTTCGACCTCCTTCAAATTGCTAGTGCGTCCTATTGGTGGAGACAGTTTTTAGGAGGATTTTGAAAGATTGGAGAAGTCGGTTGGGCAAAATTCGGAGATGGAAATCGTGTTCTGGGAGCAAAAGAGGGACCACAGTGACGACGACGGATAAAAGAGACACCGGGACCCATTGAACGAGGTTCAAGGCGGTTAAGTATCTTACTTCTTGTCGCGAGTAGATGATTCAATAATGATTGTAAAGAAACAAATCATACCAATCTCGCTCTAGGGCGCTTGATGTCAAATGTCGACAGCGGCAGGGCAAAGAAGCGTGGAGGTCGAAGGGGAACCTGATATCCAGACGCTATATAAAGTTTCCGAGCCAGAAACGACGAGCGGTGTGAAAGGCGAAAGAATCTCCAGGACGCCTCTGTCACGTGCACAAGGTTTAAGCAAAACTTTTTTTCTGTATGTCGATGAGCAAGGAAACTATGCTACAGATAATTCTACTGACCTTGGAACCAATATTTGGCCAACATAAAAGCGGATTGGCTCTTCACAGCTATTCCAGCGTCAGAATGGCGACCAATGTCGTCAGTCCCATTTTCAGCTTTCTTCTTCTTTCTCCGTCGCTTGCTCGACGAGAACCGCGAGCATTTGGAAACACGCCAGAGCCAGTTCGTAGAATAGATGGAGCTTCCTATGGTCGGCGCCTCGCATACTAGTGATCGTCTCTTTGACTAGTGACCACCTAGGCATCTAGAACGAGGAAAATACGATCGTCTCCGAATCAGATGCCATTTATGCAGTCATCGAAGAGATGTCGTGAGATGAATCTGAGACCTGTGCGACTTTGTCTGGTCCCGATTTGGCCGCGGAAAGTCCCAAAAGCCACTTTTGGCGAAAAGCCGATACCGCTACGTCGGGGAGGAATCCCAAGGCAATTCTCATGGTCGAAGTAGGGTCTAATGGGGATATGGCAACTTTTTATCATTGATAGAAGCTCCAAAACGATGGGATATCATACCTTTGTCGCTCCTGGGGCGTTCGACGCCAAAGCTCGGGAATTGTCAACAATCAGGGGTGCAGGTGGGCAGAGACAGCCATGGCCGACTGGTAGCAAGATATTCTCCAATAACGAGCAGTTTGGAGCAGCGAAACGCCAAGATGCGCTCGTCGTGAAAAGGTTTCTCGGACAACAAGGTCACGTGTTGACGGTTCGAGGGAGATTTCGCTAGAAAAGCTGTTCTGCGACCTTATAAACAAAGAGGTAATTGGCAATAGGGTTTTACATGCCTGAGGACCCACACTATAATGACCTCGCCTCCGATTCACCCGGCTCCAAATGTGCAGAGACGGGATGGTGCAGACGTGCTTCGGATGCCAAAAAGATCGAAGGCGGCAGAGCTCTGGGCGAAATCGAGCTCTGAAACGTACTTTTGATCCAAATTACCAACCAGCATCAGATTTAACGAGGACTCTGGCGGCTACACTGGATCCCGGACAGCGCGAAAGGTCGCGATGTAGAGCTGCGCCAACGAGACGTCGTGTTTCAGGGATCTTGCCATATTTGGATACGGCGGTGGCTTGACCGTCGAGACTAGTAACGTTGGCTGAACCATCTGAGGAGCATGAGTTCGTCGGCTGACACCAGGGATGACAAAAGAGCACGAAAATGTCCTTGTCGTCGTAAGCGCAAATGCACGTCGCGGATGACGTTCATAAAACAATGATGGTGCAATCAAAGGCGCCAAGTCCAAGGCTTGCTAGACATTGGTGCAGCGACCAGGAGATGAGCAAGAATTTCTGTCACCGATTGGTCACCGACGAATGGCAATGGTCGGCGGTCGCGCTAGCTGAAGCTTCTGTAGGTCAGCTCAATTACCCCAATCCAGATCGGATTGAGGACCCACCAGAGGGTAGAGTGACGCCATGGCTCGACCCAGCCGTCACCAATGCAGATTTTCGCGACTAAAGCCTGCCAATTTTGAGGACCGCATTTCGAGGTAAAAATCCGCAAAACCGGGGAAATACCGCGTTCTGCGACTGAAAATCGAGGTATGAGACATATTGTGGAGGATCAGCAGGGCAGCGACAGTGACCGTCGAGAAACAAAAGGTGCAGGTTGAATTTTGTGACAAGGCGTGACATCAGCGACGTGATCGATCCTTGTCTTACAGTAGCGGACAATCAAAGCCCGACTATTTCCCACAGGCTCGGCAAACGATAGCAGGACCAGAATTTTGACGGGTCCAGGACATCAAAAGGAGTCGATTGGCGCCCCTCCGAAGTTTTTCCCACGACTAGTTATTTTTCTCAATATTCTGACCACTTTGAACGAAATTGTGTGTACCTCTTTGGGCATTTTGGAGGGGAAAAAATCATACATATCTCCATGTTTTGGCATCTGGCTCACCAACAGGCTCTGTCAAAGGCTCTGCAATTGCAAGAGCTATCTGGTTCCGAAGGCCTGTAATGTTGGGCTTCTGCTTCTTCTTGGGCGGCATCTGGACAGCATGAAAATCAGGGGGAAAAGTAATATTTTCTCACGGAATGACTCGATAAATAGGGCCCGCTGACCATTTGTGTGTTCGATATCGATATCGATATGAGTTTGAAATTTGAGCAGAGCTTCAATTCTCGTGACCTTCGGCATAAGTAGGTGTCCCGATTCATCCTTGAACCATGAATGCTCGTTGCCAGTAGTGATGTGCCGGCCCGGCTTTGGCTCGGCTTTGACGGCTTTGGCCTGGCCTGAGTCGGCTCCGGCCTGCTCGAAACTCAAGCCAGGCCGTGAGCGCTGGCTTTGGCTTGGCTCGGCCTGGCTTTGGCTCAGGCCGCGGCTTTTGGTGGTATTTTCACACGCTTTCAGAGCCAGATAATGAGGTATAGAAGTCTTGAAAGAGGTTCAATTACTCACCTTTACGCTCAAGCATGTCTTCAACTCTCCACACAATATGAATATTAACTCTACAAACAGGGTCTATAACAGGTCATAGAAATTTGTCATCGATCTCGCTGCTGAGAGACTGGTTTGGACCTCCGATACTGCTTCCACACCATACTGACACTATATCTCTCTTGAATGTGAGTGAATATGATCAGAACAGAGCCAGAAAATCCCTATGTTTTCTGTTAAGTGCTCCTTTTTAGCCATACTTGAAAGGCCGGGGCCTGGCGGCTTTCAAAACCCCAGGCCGAGCCAAAAGCCGTCCTCAGGCCGTCACCTTGGCCTGGCCTGGCCCGGCTTTTTTTGGCCCGGCTTGGCTCGGCTTCCGGCTTCAGGCCGGAGCCGGCACATCACTACTCGTTGGGCTATAAATGCCTTGCTTCCAACTATTATTGGGCTGAGCCAGCTCCCATATACAGTAGCTAGATATCTCATAAGTCCGGCACCACAGCCTTTGCCTAAGCTGAAAATGATCAGATGTTTACCAGATATCTCAGCCTGCAGTTGCATACTTGATGCCCTGTTTGGGCTGAATTTGACCCAAATATCTGACATATCTTGTAGTGGGTTCATCTACATGGCTGGGTTTGTGACAGCAATGGTCTGGACTTTCAAATTGGCAGATTCACATCAGACTGGCCAATATTTTCAGAGCTCTGCAAATTCTCAGTTGATCCGCAGGTGCTTGGGTTGACAGGAGATCCTTTTGGATCATCTCTCTTTTTATCTTGACTGCGAGCCTGTTCTCTCTAGTGCGCCGCAGGTGAAGAAAACTTTGCGTGAAATCGGAGTGTCGCCAATGTTTCGGCACGTTTCGGAATGGTTTCGAGAGCCCGTGAACATCAGACACGATGAGCGAGCCCTCAGGACATGTGCAGCTCAGCATCATGGTTTATGGCTCATTTCTTCCTTACTTCTTTCCTTTTTTGATTTTGTATTTTTATTTTTTATTTAATTATTAATATTTAGGCACACAAATCGCTATCGAGCCATAAATAGTTTCTATTTCATCAGAAGCTCGTGAAAAGGAGTCGATTGCCGCTTTTCCCAAAATTTTAGCTGTTTTTTTGAGCTTTTCTCAATATTTTGGGGGTGCATCTACATTTATTTCCAAATTTGAACAATTGGCTCGTGTCAGTCATTGCATTTGGGCCTTATTTCACAGTTTAACCAGTTTTTGGAGCATGTGAGTCATTTGCATCGGTCCGATATTATGATTTCTCACGGCCCAAAAATAGGCGGGCTTTGATTGTCCGCTACTGTATCTCGAGCTCGTTACAAAGCAATATTACAAACTATACAGGAACCCATTTTTATCTCTCTTTGAATTTTGGCGCTGGAGCCATACCATATTTATGATGGTCAAAATCAAGACAATACACATAAAGATCACCATTGTGAGTGCCGCGGTGCTGTAGGCCGGTGCAACACCTGCCAATTACGAATAAGTAGTGTCACAGATATTGGGAATAGCCACCTACTGAGTGATCCGAATAGCCAGACTGCCAAGATTCCACCTAGGTTCACAAAGATAGCGATTACGGCCAAATTGGTCGCTCTTTCAGTTTGAGACATGGTATTGTTTGAAATCCACGAGAAGTACGTCGGAGCGAAGGAAAACGTTCCAGAATTCATGATTAACAGTGCTCCATAGCGGGTCTTCAGGGCGTGTGGCGCAGCAAAGAATAGAGCATAACCAGCGATTGAAATGATAGCTGACAAAATTAAGAGTGCGCCACGCGACTGATATTTGTCCGAAAGGTATGAAATTGCAATTGAGACTGAAGAGATGTAAACGAACATAGTTGGAGCATAATAAATCACTCACCAATTGCGGACACAGCAACAACGATTGCGGAAAACAGCTGTGCGTCGCTCCCCTTGTGTCCCAGATTCAGCACTATGGATGGGAGAAAACTGTCCGATATCAGATATGTGATCTCTCTGGTGCTCAATTCTTCACGTACTAGCCTAGACCAGACACCCCGGTACCTAAGTGTATTGGATTAATATACCTGTTTCCACCTCACAGGAATGGACGTACCAACAAGAAATGCGATCAGCGATAGCAGCCAAAGATGCACATTGAAGCAGGAGCTTACAACTTCCTTCCACATTGCGCGCCTATGATCCTGGGGTACATAGGCTGGATCCGAATTCAAAGTTGTGATGAGCTGGTCCTTTTCTTCTGCTGACAAAAGGCGAACGTCTCGCGGGGACCGCGGCACCAAGAGCATCAGCAGAAGACCGCAGAATACACCCGCCGCTCCCTCCTATGCTGTCATTTAACACCGATACGTCGGAATGAGTCTTAAGTGCGTACCAGGATAAAAATCCATGCCCAAGCTCCTCGTCCGTAGAATCCATCCATATTCCTCTGAATTGCGGCTGCAGCGAGATTTGCAAATATCGCGACAACGGGAACACATGACATCGCGACACCCACTCTGTTCTCAGATTAGCCAATGACCTGATCAGGAATGGTGCTCATCTGACCTCCATTGCAACTTGTATCGGGGATAAAACGAAGCTAGATAGAAGACCAGACCAGGTTGAACTCCGCCTGGAACCTTCGACATTAGTGGCGTTGTGATTGATAAAAATATGTTACCTTTGAATAGCCCGAGGAAAAATCGACAGACTATCAAGCCTCTCTTGTTGGTGATTAGGCCTGCACGGACACTGTGAGTTCATCAATATAAAATAATTCAGGATCTTACCTTGCACCATTGAGATTAACCCTCCAAGGACCACCATAGCACATAGCAGGTAAGGAGCACCATATCGCTGGATTGAATGTCGCGATCATTGATTGAGAGACGTTGATTGAATGAATGACCTTGATTAAGAGACCAGAAGGGATTTCAATCAAAATATAAGGAACCAAAGTAATGGTGAGTGCCAAGCTATACTAAATATCCCGGACAGTAAGCTCAATCTGGGTCGAAGTACGGTCTTACATCGTAACTGGTGAGGTGCAAATATTGAGGGAGTCCAGCCACCATAGCACTAGCGATGTTGCTTCGGTCCTGGTTGAAGGTCAGCTCTGGCGTAGGTCAAAGAATAGAGGAAGAACATACAAGTACGGAGAAGAAGTAGATCACTATAGCTATGGGGATCAGTTGTATATCGAGCTTCCACCAGAACTTGTGCGAATTGACAGGAGTCGAGGGGACGGCAGCGGGGTCGGTCACAGGGTCAACATCTGTGAGGATGCTCTGCGCTTTGTCTGGCTTGGCAGTGAACAGGACGGGGCCTGAAAGCATGTCGAGGTAGATGGTTTCGACTTGAATGCTGTCATCGCCACGCCCTTGCATTTCGCTTCTGCCAAAGATGTGGGAAGGAACAGGCATGTGGACAAGAAGCCTTGTGCCCAAGTCTCGCATATATACATCTCATTCTACTAATGGTTCATGTCTGGTCGGATTGTACTGATAACCCCTATCTCCGTTCTCCCGCTGTCGCTCGAACTATGTGCTAGCTCATGAGTAGGTTGTCCAGACAATGTGTCTCAAATCGCGTCGAAGTGGCCAGTCCACAAAACAAGTTGAAATCTGGGACTCGGTGGAGAGGTGCTCATGAGCTAGCAGTCACCGGCATTCTCAAACTCTTAGACTCTCGAACCCCGCAGTTTTACTCATGCCACGTCGATCTCGAGGCCAAGACCTTAGTCAATTCCCCAAGAATGAACAAAAGAAGTTACGGCATTAATTTAGAGGACTTACACTTATCTGCGATCGCTGTTAATTCCATGTTCTCTTCTGGCCCAAAAATGACTTGTGTGTGACAAAGCATAGCGATAAGAGCCTGCTGCCGCCCTACTGGCGCTCATTCACACCTTGCAGACTAACTCAAATGATTCTGCATCTAGAATCATTTGCATGAGTCATGAGAATCCGAGATTTTTCCTTGCTGAACACTGAATTTTCAACTTTTTCTATGTACTGTCCATAGCTCCCTCATTTCTTGCTCAATCCCATTGATTCAATTTGCATCTTGCTCGGAAAAAACACCCCCATTCTCTCTACGCACCTTGTTTCCTCATGCCCGGCATTCCACCTTCTGCAGATTTCAAAAACCACAGTGTATAATGGAGGAATCGAGCCATGTGATTTGCAATGTACTTAATGTCCAAGGAGCCGATAACACTGAATGAATCTTTCTTTCTCTTTAGTTGATCCTGCGAACAATCATCGGAACTCGGCCTTCGACTTGCCCTTCAGCATTCGGCCTCGTGAGTATCCCTCTCCATTCACCGATCTTCGTTTCCGGTCCACCGGGCAACTCGAACTTGTAGTTGCGGATAATAATACATAGAACGCTCTTGAACTCTGCGCAACAGTATTTAGTTGAGTCCTGGCAATAGAGTACACTTACCGGTCAAAGCAAAAGTCTTTCCCAAGCACTCTCTTGGCCCGGTAATGAAGGTAAGGATATGGCGATGAGCCTGGATATCTTTGGCAAGGCCCGACTCGGGTTCCAACCATCTCTCAGGCCTGAATTCCTTGGCATCTGGTCCCCAGAAAGTCTCGGAAGTATTGACAGCCCGAATTGGAACAGCTACAAACGCGCCTTTCGGGATCGCAATACTTGAAACGACCTGACCATTACGAGTTGTAATTGGAGTCGAAAGGGGTACGATGTCATTTTCGTTGCACTGACCCAGACTGAGCTGAATGAATGGATACTTGAAGGATTTCGTACTTCTCTAGGTGTTTCGGAGGCTGCCGGATGAAGTCTGAGGATCTCGTGGACCACAGCGTCGAGGTAAGGCAAAGCGGTAGGTGAAGATAGCTGGTCATAGCTCGGATCATTTGGACCCAGCCTAGTCAGCAGTTCCTGTCGAAGCTTTTCCTGCTTGTCTTGCGACTTTGCGAGCTCAATCAAGGCCCACTATGGATATTCGTGTATTAGGTACCATCGCAAACAGAAAATGCTCACTGTCATGCTGACTAGCCACCTGACGTCAGCCTGATCTATAGTATGGCTGGAACTCGAGACTTACCGGCAGTGGTTACATAGCCTATTGATTGAGACATTAGAAATGATACGAGATATAGAGTGGAGTGGATACCGACCTGCTACAAGAAGCGTGTTCTAATTGAGAACAAAATGAGTTAGAAACGAAATAGTGATCCTGATCCGCACCATCTACCAAGGACATTCAGAAGCAACTTCAAGCTGCGGCAACCAACGAGATATCGTACCTGCCCCTGAATTTCTTCCTGGCTCAGATACATGTCTGCATCAGTGCTGGACGACTTGACTGTCAGGCAGTTAGAGGAAGGGCAAGATGAAAACAGAACTGTGACCGACTCAAAGTCCCAATGACCGACTTGTCACTTGAATGCTTCCCTTCCATACTCTGCTCCTTCCTCACCCGTTCAACCAGATCGGTTCCAACAGCTGTCAAGCTCTCCTTGAGTCTAGCGATCAATTTTGAGCGTCCAAAGGGCAGACTGAGTAGAATTGGGAGTAGATTTCCACCAATGACTGTGAGAGGTGTGACGGGGGGAGCATTCTTGGCACTTCTTCCGAAACCATCCATTGCTGTGGCGATTAGCGGCTGCTTGCCGTCCAAGGTACCAAAGTCGTGAGAGAATCCACCCAGTCCGATGCTATCTAATCTGGAAATAATCAGGGTACAGATCGGGGATGCCCGGTTGATTGACTCACGCCACTGCGGACATCCTACGCAGGCACCATAGTAAATCCGGTGCTTACCGTAAAACTTGAAAAAAGCTTCATACCATTTCTGCACCTCGATAGTGGCGAAACCTTCGGTACTGGCATCGATTTGAGCATCCCACGCAGCTTTGAGCTTGAGAATCGTGAATCACTCTGAGGAGTGCTAGGTAGCATCGGAGACGAACCTTGTGGCCCATGTCAAAGAAGACATTCGTGATGCCGCGAATAGTAGCTGGACTGAATGACGGATTTAATGATTTCCTCTGTCTTTCAAGATATGATATCAAACGACATCGGAGGGATGTGGAAATCTCACCTTCGATGAACTTCGCCTTCGGCTGTTAGAATACCTTTTCCGAACTAGATTGAATGAAGTGAGGTTGGGATACACACAGATTCGGTTGCACGTACCAGCCTGACAATGCCTTTTTGAGAAGCTTTGGTTTGGGTATATCCTGAGGCTCCTCGAGCATAAAAGTGGGCTATAGCTTTTGGATCCATTAATATGATCCTCCGAGTACCGAAAATCCAAGGGATAGAGAAAACAAGCCCATATTGGGCGGCCCATTTCTGGTAAAGCGTAGCAGTCTCATCTTGGTCCTCGAAGATCTTCAGCTGGTAGCCGTACATAAGGCTGGGGCTACTGGTGGGGCCACGAAGAGAGGTCGCATATGAGCTCTGAATGAGCCTTTGAACGAGTTTGACAAAGATCCACGTTGCGATACCCAGCACGAAGAAATTGAAAATTTTCAGCTGGGAAAGAAGGGTCATGGTGGGAGTGTGGAAACCAGAAACCAGAGGTCATTTTATACTTGTAAAGCTAGAGAAGTCGAAGTGTTGTCACTTGACCACATTGATCCGGCGATGTTTAAAATAGAGCGACGTCATTGAAAAATATGAAATCTTTACCGTCGTCCTCGCGGAAGTTGTGGGTTCAGAGTGCTATACACGACTATGCCGAGAATTTCTGTCATTCCGTTCAATTTCAACCCTCAAATTGAGGACTGACCAACAAGGACGTAAAAGAAGCCAACAGACAAATCATGATTGTCTCAGCGGCGCCGACTAACATCTTGGAATTATATAACACTCCCTCCACGGAAGTCAAGGAGAATACCAGGAAATCATAGAACTCACCCTGTCCCATGGCTGACGCCAGCAGGTGAGCCAAATACGCGCAAGTACCGAGGTCATGCCGTGGGATTATGCCACGTGATAGAATACTTACCCTCGATCGCAACGATCTCAATTGTCCCCGAATCATTCAGAAGAAGTGATATAAATCCCAAGGAATATCGCTCTATGAGACTTTTGACAGACACCTGGTCTTCAAGGCCTCAAGGTCGAGGTCGACCTGCTCACTGTTTCTTGGAGATAATAGCTTTGACCTACTTCAATGACATACCAGCGACGTCTCAATGAAAATGGAATCATATACAAACCCGCACAAGCCCCCTAATGCTGGTCTTGTCGTATTCTTCACACTCGATTGTAGGCTGATCCCAAGGTCTTCTTCGCGACACTCCATATTCACCGAATATCAGAGATCTAAAGTGTCTGAGGCTACATGGGCTATCCATGACTCGTGAATCGAAGATACAGTCTGTCATTGTCGGAAGCAGCTCGCTGCACTGAATCATTCTTGATACTTTGGCTAACTAGGAGCTGGTAGGGTTGTGTTAGAAGTCCTTATTGATGTAATTGAAGGCCTTTCGAAAATACCCTGCCGAGAAGCACGATACTTATCTCGGATGATCTGCAATGTGCGAGCAGCCTTGCCACTACCTTCTGCGACGCTGACTTTCATACATGTGCGGAGTTCGACTGTTACGCCTGCCAAATTGTCTATCAGACGATCTCTTAGTCTATCTCCTGCCGTCTCAGTTATAATTCAATTGAACCAACCTTCTGACTCCAAGGAACAGACGAAGCCAGCTAATAATAACATCGTGAATTCGCGGTCACATTCGGCATACGGTATCACACCGGCATACTGACGTCGAGGGAAACTTGAGTACTGCGGTATCCCATGACCAAGTATGCCGTTCCATATCAGGCACTTCAATTATAGATTGACGTTTTCCCTAGGAGAGTCGTTATAAATGGTGCAGCTTGATCTCTCTTCCCTCTTCCCCGTCAAAATGGAATCCAAGCCATTCAAAAACATCCGGGTCTATTGTATGTGCTCAGCATATCCTGGGTTTCTGGTAAAGCTTGAGCTTACATGATCTTCGTCAGGGCTGGCGTTTGTGGTCTATTGGGGCATCTTCCTCTTTGGATATGGCACGTAAGATCCTACCCCTTCTCGATTCTCCATAATTTGACCAGCCTTCCAGCGGAATAGCGTAAATAGGTTTATTGACAAGTCGGGCTTTATTGTGATCTGAAAAATCCAACAGAGCCGGCGTGGTTAGTAACCCATATTTCATTCAGCAATTCAATCTGCTCAACGCAGATGGGACGACCAATATCAATAAGTATAACACTGTGTCGTCGAATGTTGTATCGTTTCTGCAAGCTGGAGCAATGATTGGAGCTCTTGTTAGCGCTCCGTTGAGCGGTGCGTTGTTTAATAGCTTGCTCATCCATCCGTGCTTATAATTTCAGCAAAATTTGGAAGAAAGTACACCGTCTTTGGATTCACTATGGTGTACATCCTCGGGGCTGTCAGTATTTATCCTGCCCGTTGTCGTCTGAAGTTCCCTAGATTCGAAACAGATTTTGTGCACGGTGGCAAAGGGTGGGAGCCAGGGTTTAGCCGAGATCTACGCTGGGAGAGTCATTTCTGGAATCGGGATCGGAGGCATATCTGCAGTTGCACCCTCATTTGTGTCGGAATGCTCTCCGAAATCAGTCAGAGGAAGAATCACTGGTTGTTTCCAGATTGGGGTTAGCTGTCTTATTCTTTGGATGTCAATTCGAGTCCTAATTGAACTGCAGCTAGCCTTGGGCTTGATGATTGCATTCTTTGTGAATTGTACGTACCGGGTCCTTGGAAGACCTATTTCGTTCATAATATGGCTAGATGGCGTTGGTATTAATATCGCACCGGGATTCGGGATCTGGCGGATTCCGTTCGGAGTGCAATTGGTTCCGGCTGGCATTATGGCTTTTGGTCTCTTGACTTTGAAGGTTCGCACCGTTTCCTGGAATATACCCCAGATTTCCATCCCTTGGTTGGCTTTGACCAAATTCTACTCATAGGAGTCTCCACGTTACCTCGCGTCCATTGGCAAAACTGACCAAGCTCTGATCAATCTCGCATTCTTGCGTAAAGAATCCGTGACATCTGAGGAGGTGGTCCACGAGATGGCGGAGATTGAGGCAGCTATCAAGGAAGAGCGTGGGTGGAGAGAAGCATTCCTTGGAAAAGGCAACCTTCGACGATTCGTCATCGGGTTCCTGATTTTCCTTTTACAGCAATGGGCGGGACAAAACTCAGTGAAGTCCGTTCGATTTCATCCATTCTTGGCGCTTTGACACTAACAATCGTGATTGAACAGTCACTATGCACCACAGATATTTGCCTCGGTCAGTTCCTCTGTTATTACCACATTGGCAAACCCTGATCAGGAGCAGATTGGATATACTGGAACCAAGAACTCTTTGCTTGCTAGCGGTGTCTATGGTATGTCTTCGTTGTACGGGTACCTCTGAATTCGTCTCACCGGAATCTCTCAGGCGTCATGAAAGTCGCCTCGACAGCGATCGCCGTATTCTTCGGGGTAGAATCCCTTGGCAAGTTCGCGTTAGTGGTGTTGGTTTCCGGATCTTACTCATTGATCCTCACCTTCAGGACGCAAGAAATCATTATTCATCTCGGCTATGGGGATGGGTATCCTGTTTTTCATCATTGGAGGCATATTGAAAACACTTCCACCTCCGACTGTGAATGCTAGTCCATCACCGGCGTCTAGAGCAATGGCTGCCATGCTCTACATCTATGTCTGTTTCTATTCTATGGGATGGGGTACGTCTCTTCCGACAATTTCGCCTACAACCGACGCAAAGCACTATCAACTGATACAATCAAGGTCCCGTGCCCTGGATTTACGTCTCAGACATATTCCCCACTAGAACTAGACATTATGGACTGGCACTGACAAGCTCGTTGCAATGGCTCTGGAACTTTGTGGTTACAAAGCAGACGCCACAGATGTCGACGAACCTGGGATACAAAATGTTTTTAATGTTTGCTACAGTTAATATTGCTGGAATGGGTGTGTTCTCACTGTATGTCTTTCTGAATCCACTCATGATTGGAAACTGATGATGTGAATAGCATGATCCCGGAAACTCAGGGGCGGAGTTTGGAGGAGATGGACATCATTTTTGGGAGTGTTACGGCGGAGGACAGAGATGCAAGGATTAAACTCGAGGAGAAAGGTGAGTGAAGATAGAGAAAAGGACTCTCATGTTGACGATATATCCAGAGCTGGACGAGAGACGAATCCACGATGGTACAGATGGATCTGTCCAAGGTTCAGATGAGAAAGTGTAGGCTTGGGATATTGAGGGCCCATTTTTGCGTTATTTCAAGTCCTTTTCCCGACTAAGATCGTGTTTGATTGGTTAATGACCCCGCCCTGCAGGCTCAAATGAAGAAATAAATAAGCAACCTCGTCATCGATCGTATGTGTAAAGTTCCAGTTCGGCTTTCATTCGTCTACATCCTGCGACACTCGCACTAGACTCTTTCCAGTGTTTGCACCAGTAAACAGATTCAACAGCCCGATATCAGTCTTATCAAGTCCCACGGTAATATCTTCTCTGTACTTCAGCTCTCCAGAAGCAACCAGCTGCGGTATGGTCCTGGAAAATTCACCCTCGTGTTTGGGATACAAGGCCCTGGTGTTGAAACCATTGATCTGAACCTGACGCGCAATTATGTTGGACATGTTCTGGTACACAATTAGACTTTTATCATGCGTTCAATTGCATCAATACCTTGAATGCATATGGCTCTTCGGAAGCAACTCCACATGCAATGAATGTGGCAGAGTTGGCGGCATGCGCTAGGGCTGTATCCAGACTCTCACCACCAACATTGTCCCAGCATCTGGAAAAAGCATTCAAAGATGTTGGTTGCGAATAAGCTGGCGAGACATACAGGTCGATCGGTCCGTTGTTGGCCAGGACTTCGTCCGTCGAGGTTGTCTTGTAATTGAACGCAACGTCGGCACCGAGTCGCTTCATGAAGTCGACTTTCGCATCAGTCCCAGCGGAAGCTATTACTTTCATTCCATCACGCTTGGCGAGCTGGACGACCATGCTTTCGGAAAGTCATGATGGGATAGGAGAGAGATTGAGCGAGAACATACGATCCCACAGCGCCTGAAGAAAAGAGTTTCAATTTGAATCAAGGTTGTATAATGGAGAACTTGCCAGCACCAGTACTGACGAAAGCGACTCCGCCCTAAACACATTCAGTACCTGGAAGATGCTTGTTAGATGAACATACGTTTTTTGCTCTCGCATGTTCCTTCCATCCAAACACTGCGGTTCGTCCTGATATACCAAGGATCCCCAGGTACAAGGACCATGGAAGCTCGAGCTCGTTCTTCAGAAGTACCAGCCCATCAAGGAGATATCCTTCTTCAACTACACAGTACTCGGAGAAATCAAGGAATCCGGTGGCGTGCGATCCTTCGACGAATCGGGAGTTCTTGGACTCGATGACTACACCAAGACCGTGGCCGACAATCCTGCAATTTCTGAGTCGATGATAAGTCAGAGTAGAAAATGTGATCACGGTTTTCCTATCGTAAAAGCCGGCTATATCGTTATGATCGACTTGAGTTTGAATCTGCATTGCTCTCAGACGACATACGATGTATCCCGGAACTGCGGCGTCTCGCATTCTGCTCCTCATATGCACATCCAAGGCGAAGTAAAGCATTTTTATCAGGATGCTCCCATCTTTCAGAGTGATATTCTCGAGATCAATGGTCTTTGAAGTGTCATAGATGATGGTTTGACCTGGAATAATATGTCCTGTCTTTTGCGTGAGTCGTATTCATACCAAGATCCAAATCAGTCGGACCTTGAGTTGGTATCTCATTGAAGACAACGCTACCGTTGATTATCGGAGACATGGTCATATAGCAATATGCGAGTCTTTTATCTGGTACTTATAGTCAACGCTGCCGTCGAGCCGTACATACGTGTACATAGCGGCCACGACGACCGAAGACCATCTGCCACGTTGCCGCATCATCGCATTATGTCATGATGATGAGGTCGGCCTGTATTCGATTTCGGTTCGGCAAAGCGAATGTTCAACAAGACCAGGTGGTGCTTGTCGTCGAGATTGACATACCGGCTTCAGGGACCTGTATCACATGGAGCCCAGAGAGGATTCAAGGCACAGATCCAGGTTGCGAGAGGCGGGAGTCACAGCAAGGACAACGCTGAAATGTCACAATCATGTGCCTGATCAACACATGTATTCAGCCCAAAAGTTGGTAACGTACACCCGGCTGGTTTTAGACCTTCTTCCAGTCAGGGCAGATACAAGCGCGTCGCCTTTATTGATATTTGATTGTCATTATGTACGCGACAGGTCTCGTGACGTGACAATCTGTACTGATATTATTATCGACTTCTTCGACGATTGAGTGGTTTCCGCGCAGCAAAGGACAGGATGAGGGGCCACGCTCATGGCTTTGAAAATAGAATAGATGAACGTTACATGAAGCTCAAAGCCACAATAAATCCCGCAGAAATGAGTCCAAGATTGGCAGTAGTTTTGTATGCCGCACTCGTGGGCGTCGGGGTAGTCAATGTAATCGTTGATGTTGGAAGATCAAGCGACACGCTGCTTGCGGATGGTGCCACGGTGAATCCAGAGACAGTCTGAGTCTCGACAGAAGCATTATTCGAGTTGCAAGTTGTCGCATATTCTTTATATAATTCGGAATCAGAATCCGGAATCAGAATAACGGCGGATGAAATATCAAAGATGGAGATGGGGATGTACATAGTCGAAGAGGATGAATGAATGGTGGAATAGACGCACGATCAATGATGCCCTGTCCTTGGTCAATCACAGCCTCTGTGGGCTTGACAGATATGATGCAGTTGACGCAATTGGTGATATTGGTCTCCCGATTCGAGGAACAGAGACACGAGAATGTTGCACAAGTCTGCGATCAAATATCTGAGTCAGCAGGCCAAAACCAAGCGATATACTGATAAAGTCCAGCGCTGAACGTACATTAGAGGTCTGAACCACGCTCTCGCAAATATCGGTGCAGTTTGGGGGGAATGCATCGGAACTAGCATTGAAAACCTGGGAGGCATTGCCCGTCGCTGTCGAATTAGCGCTCAGGACGCCCAACAAGTTCATGCTCTCCACTGGTTAATTTGATGTCAGGTTTTGCGGCACTGCGAGATCACGAGGGAACAAACCGCTTCTAATAGCAGCGAAAAGGTATAGGACTGGAATTACTATGAATGTCGGGACCATGTTGGCGGGCGTCAAGGGGAGGGGGCAGAAGGCAAGGAGCAAGAGGCCTGGGAATCGGGACTGGACGTTGAAAAGAGCGCTGATATATTTGTTTCCGAAGGTACGGTCAATCAGATAATCCAGGGAAGCAGGCACAGGACCGCTCAAAGACAGATAGATTACCGAAAATCTGCTTGGATTGCATAGAATGCAAGATAGGTGAGTATGCACAGCATATTCGAGAAGAGCCGGTGGTTAGAGTACAGAAATCCTCCTCACAGAAGGCGAAGCAAACAAGGAAAGGTCCCGACAGCTGTAATGGAAGCAAGCAGAAAGCTGTCACCGATTGACACGGGCATCCCGTGATCTGTCGCGTGCCTGCTGTGGACATCTATTTGGCTTCTGAAAAACGCCACAATCGTACTTCATCAGTGCCTGCCAAGCCTCCAAGCCTCGCCATCACACGAGCTAATAGTAGCTGCATTGGGACGCGCTCAGGTCGCGTGATGGGAACACATCACGCCGCTTTTGTCAGCGCCTGATTGGCCTTTTGCGAGAAACGCTCATCATGTTGATCATGGACGACGGCAGTCCTATTGTCCTTGGCTCAAATGCGACCTAGAATTGGATACAATGATATCCACAAGCCTAGTCTCTCCTAGACAGACGCCATGAGGTGACGATCAAAATGTACCTGTATGGCCACAAGCCTGCATACTTCAGCGATTCCCTTCCAACAATGTTGACCTGATGTTGGTTCTCCGAGTCGCTGTGCAACCAGAATTAGACAGGTTTGAGGAAAGGATAGAGCGTGTCGAGGGCATCTTGGAGAAGCTGAAAGGACGCAGAATCAGGCTATAGAACTAAGGGACCGCTGTTGCCATTTGACCTCCAGCATGCGAGTGCCCATACTCGAGTGAAACGTGAACTCTCCGAGAACCAGGGAGACATCTATAGCAACCCATCTCTCTGTCATCTGCAGGCAATGTCGAGAAACTTTCATGCTAGTTTTCCCGCCGCTCTGTGGAGTCTTTGATCATCGACCTTCGAGAAGGACATCTCAGCTCGAAGCCAACTGTCTATTGGGGCATGATAGCTGCCAAGTCGAAAATGCGACCAATTGCAACGACGTTGAAACATATCTCATAAGGTCCTCTGCACATATTTTTGGACGCGACTTCATCACGTTCTGTACAGAGGTTGTTGGGAGATGGAATCATTAAGCAAATGGCGACCGGTACTGGTTTGAAATGCGTATGAGGTAAGCTCTCCCGCACTCTCCGCCTAACGCCGTATTCGATGATCTTGTCTCGATAAATAAACTCACCGAGGCTCCCACGTGTCGATGCGTCAACGATGCGCAGTTGTTTTAGCGTATCTCCGTGTATGTCCGTATGCCGGTGCTGCCGAGGTGGAGGAGTGGTGGACGCGTGGATGGTGAGGGCGTAGATGGCGTAGATGGTGCGGAGGCATAGATAGTCGAGGTGTGGAAGCAGAGGCGTAAAAGGCGGACGTGTAGATAGGCCATCCTCGAATTCCACAAGTCAAGTCTGATTAGTCATTGTCTTTGTTGATTTCATTGTAACAGCTCTGGTGCTGGTAATACAAGAAAAAAGTGCATAGACGAGTCAGGCGGCAATGGCATCTCGGCAGATTCATCTAATCTTATCTGAATTCTGACGAGATGATTGCGGTGCCGGGCTGGATGAAAGTAAGCAAGAACAAGGCCGAAAAACCGAATTACAATTGCTCGGTCACACTCCACAACAGGTGATGATTGTCAATTGACCCAGAGTACTTACGTCGTCGCGTAATAATTAACTGATCGTGGCCGCAGTATTTCTCGAAGGACGTCCTTGAATCGTGATAGTGAGGCCGGAAGAAGGCTGACAATGTCCTGCTTTATACTTGGAGAGCCTCTCAACTCTGACTCTAATATCAGCTGGCGTTCAGGGTTTTCGTGTTGTTTTACTGGAAGCGTCAGAGAACTAGCCACACTCCTCTTATGTATTTTGATATAATTTGATCCAGCGGGAACGGAACACACCCGAGTTTCGTGATAGTGATTTGTGGCGTCGTGAATTTTCTTCCGATATCCTTCTTTTTTTTAAGTAGTATGATTCGATGCTTCAAGGATGAAAGAAAGTTGTTTAATTCTCGAACATTTCCATTTGTCAATTTCAATGCTCTGTGCTAGCATTCTAGCATCCATCTTCAGGGGGCGACGGTGCCGGGGCTCAGAATAATGACGACGAATTCCCGTCATGCACCAAGGACGTAAAATGTGCCAATCTTCATTGAAATCCGTTTTTTCGGGTCCGCTCAATGCTTAGTCTAGACTCTCTCTGCCAATTGAAAGCTTTGCCCAGTTCGGTGCTTGAGGCTGAATTCGCGGAGGGTGCTCTCAAAGTCCCTTGTCTAGAGCCGTTATAGATCCAGGCCATGTTATTTCCCAGCATTAGTCGTATGAGATGACTAACATGTAAAAATTGGAGTCGCGTCAACTATAATACAATCTCAGGGGTGTCGAGATCCGTCTTCAGGGTTGTCGAGATTTCCGTCTTCAGGGTTTAAATTATTGGTCGAGACCTCGAATTTCGAATTTCGAATTGCATCCCAACGTCATGCCGCTCGACGCCACGATCAAGAAGCCTTGATTGGCTGTCAGTTTGAAAAATTTTAAAGATGCCGATCGGCATAACTATAGAGGTCGTACGACATCGATTGCGGCCCGTCCATCAGTTCAGTGCAGACCTTGGGTGATTATTGGACGCAGCCCTAGTATTGGACGCAGCCATAGTACTGCGGCCCAATCAATGCCTTGAAATAGTTTGAAACATGAGAAACGAAAGCAAAATCATTGTTCGAAGAAGCCTTCTCGCGCTGAAAACATCGAAGCCTTCTCGCGCCGAAAACATCGAAGCCTTCGCGCGCTGAAAACCATCGGCCGAACATCTCGGAGCGCTTCCCTGTCATCATTTTATTTTATTTTTTCATTCGGCCTTGGAATCAGTTCATCACTAACGTCCCTTTTTTTATGAAGAGGACATGTTGTTTCCACTCCACAGCGTCGCTCCACTTCGACATTCTCCCTCGTAATTCTCGCTGATCGTGGCTTGATGCCGAGATAGCGTTTATAGCCAAGTCTAGAATCCCCAACGCTATAAAAGCCACCTCGTCCAGCTCCAAAACCCCCACTCGAACATCTCCAACCGTTGTTCAGTAACTTCAGTATCCCGGCTCTCTTATTAAACATGAAATTCACACTCGCTACCATCACTCTCGCTCTCGCTAGCCTTGCGGTCGCCACCCCAGCTCTCTACAAACGCGACTACAGTGACCCCGACTGCACTGACTCCGCTCCTGCCCCCAGTGGCACCCCCGCTCCTGGCACCCCCGCTCCTACTGGGGCCCAGTGCTGCAACTCCGTCCAGGACGCCAGCGCCCCAGCCGTGACCTCCATCCTGGCTCTTCTGGGCCTGGATGTCTCCAGCATCACCGGCCTCGTCGGCCTAGGCTGTTCCCCCATCACCGTCGTCGGTCTCGGCAATGGCGCATGG
The DNA here is from genome assembly GCA_029320655.1 of Mycena floridula. NCBI lineage: Eukaryota > Fungi > Basidiomycota > Agaricomycetes > Agaricales > Mycenaceae > Mycena > Mycena floridula. The sequence continues at coordinate 270,188 of JARIHS010000051.1, forward strand.
TAATGTCCAACGAATGCAAAGATTTCGAATTTTTTGTACTGACATCGTTTTCAGCTCCTCCACTACCGTTACGTGCCAAGATAACTCTCACAGTATGTGCATTTCACCTCGGGGCGCCGTTGGGTTTTAGACTCACGATTCGTTTTTCTTTTTGCAGGTCTCATCTCTCTGGGATGCATCCCTGTTACTCTCTAAGTGACGAAAAAACGAACGATGTTCTCGACCCTGAAAAGAGATTGCGTATCTGGGGTTTACGTGATGAAGAGTTGGAGAGCATAGAATATTCATTATTTTGAGTCGGTCTACTATAGTATCTTGCTAGTAAAGTCATTCCTTCCACCCCATTCGCAAGTGCCAAAGCGTGAGATGATAGCGTTGAGACGCATTCCCCTGCGATGAGAGCCGGCGCTAGATAATGATTGTTTGCCAGAAACGCTCATTATGGACAACGAGAGCAGTCCTACTGTCCTTTATTCAGATTTCAATTTCACATCACAAAATGACATTCGATTCTCTCTCCGAGGTTGGAATGCTCAGCCCTGTTGCTTCGGAAGCCGATGCAGAAGTACTTAAACTCGATGGATGATGTGCCATTGGTGGCTGGTGAGAGTTTTGGAATTATTCACTGACCGTGTGTCATCAGTTCAAGCCTGTGCGATTGTAACTCCCTCGAACACCTTTCCTGGCCAAAATTATTGCATGAACTAATATTGATGCTCTTTGCGCATCTATACCTGCGATAGAGGGATTCAGAAAATGCTGACATGATTGGGCATTGACATCAGGCTATGACATAGGTCGACGAGGTTTGACCACTATAGCTTGTCGTTCTCTTTCAGGCTTGGGATTCACATATACTTATATGAATTCAACTCTGATATTCAAACTGCCAGGCTAACACATTGACTGATATACTTGGCCAGCCCCGACTCCTCTGATATGTGGATCAGGTCATAACTTTCTTGTCCACTCTTTGTGATGTGATCACTTGTGATATCGGGATAGGTAAGCACAAACGCTCGTCTTTCTTTCCTAACATTCTGATTGTCAAGAATAGTGCCGCTGGACTGCTGAACCACGTAAAGAGCAAACGAGATGAGTGATTAAACTCAGGAAAAATCGACTACAGTGGCTATGCTAAGCTTAAGTAAGGTTTGTACATATTGATCCATTTCCTAATCAAGAGCTCGCGCAACATTCGTCTTGACACTGATTTCATTCAAAGATATGTCAGTCGTTCTCGTGGCGTCAATCGCTGATGCAGTCATGGACAATCTTGGTCGTAATATTTTTCGGACATGTACTGACATACGCACGAGCTTCACGGGAAACTCGGGCTGCATGAATTCCATCAAGTTTTGAAGGTGGAATATTATGAGAGAGAAGAGAGAGAACAGGATCCTGACAAGAATTCCGCGAGAATCGGAGAGTTGATTACTGTAGTTTTTCGGTCATTAGTTCGTCACGCGTCACAGCCGGCGCTGAACTGAACTGAAAACGCGCGACGTCACACGAATTCTGGAGCTCGGAACTCTTAAGTGTGACATTGTAAAAAGACCTCCAAAATAGCTCCAAATGCCTTGAGATAATCATTTTTTCGCATTATACTCTGTTCGCGTTGACCAAACTTCCCCATGGCTAGGCAATATCATTGGAGCAGTTTCCAGTCATCTCACCATTCCACGCTGTCAAAATTATCTACCAGGCGCTATCTAAGACATTTCTTCCATGCATTTTCATAGGCCTTGAAATTATAATTCTTGTTGTGTATCCGTTTGCGAGGTGGGAGAGCCTGCCCGTCTTGCAGGTCAGCAAGGAGCTGAGCTATAGCCATGTCCCAGTAAAGAAGCTTGGAAGATTTGGAGCGTTCAAAAGGGAATTGACCTCGGATGAAGGGTCCAGGATGCTGTTGTGCCCATTGAGCGGGAATTCCATCAAAGTGTCGAAGGCGCTGATGACATAAGATGGTAGAAAGGCTTCATCAAGTTCATGGAAGGTTTTGGCGCAGGATACCCACGCAAGAGAGCTGAATACGTGAGCCATAGATCGACGACACGTCGAATGGCTGGAAATCAGAAAAAATTACGCGAGACACGTGCTGATTTTGCTCAAATAGGCAGTTACATCATGCGACAAAGATGCTGACGACATTGAAACAAATGGTGCTCGAATTTTTTCTAGAAATGACCACAGCAGCCACAGAACCAATAGGTAACATTTTTTCCAAAAAAGATTTGTGACCGTTACATAAACGACCGTGGGAATGAACTATTGACCGAAAAACTACAGTAAGTTCGTTCCACGTAATAAGGAGCGACCTTGTCTTCTACTTCCTCCTCATTCGCACGCCTGATTCTTATGGCTCTTGGAAAGAAGATTTATAGATGCTTTCGCTACAATGCCTGCGCCGGTGAGACAGCGGAAGCGTTTGTGGAACGAAAATCTCACGGCATCTTCAATGTTTCTTCTCCCGCCACTTGGCACGGAAAACTTGGTCATTTGGAGTTGGATATCCTCCATGTCGTGGACCTCGGTAGTTCAGCCAAGTCATCCTGTTTCATTCGGCTCCCATCGTATGACACATATAAAGTCATGACAGATTCGCGGTCAACCATAACACGATGAGATCACCCAGTTCTCTAGTATATCTCCTGGCAGCTATCCAGGGCTCCCTTGCCGATTCTAACTGGAACTTTGTCCAAAACGGCACCACAGGCATTCTAGCCTTGGAAGCCATAGTCGTCTCTCCAACTCTTGCACTCCTCTTTGACAATTCGGAGAATGCTCCGCTTATGATTAACAATCATTCTGCTTGGGGCGCTCTGTGGGATTTTACAACCAATACTGTGGCGCCCATCGACGTTCGTACGAACACTTTTTGCGCGTCTGGGGGGTTTCTGAGCAATGGGACCATGGTAGGGTTTATTTATCGTACTGCGTTTGAGGGTTAATGCATGACTTTGTTCTAGGTCAGCGTTGGTGGCACCCAGGCGCTCAATGGTGATATTGATCCAGTCGAGGAAGGTGGTTACATGGGTATCCGACTGTTTGACCCCTGCGACAATCCCAACGGTGAAGGATGTACGCTTTTCGAAGACCCGCCAAACTTGCATCTTGCTGCAGAAAGATGGTATCCATCGTCCCTCAGAATCTTTGACGGCTCTTTGGTATTTCTTAAAGTCCTTCTGGCTGTATTGCACAGCTGACTTTTATCACAGATGGTGGTTGGTGGGACTCATACCTTGGTATTGTTCTATAACACGGCAGATCAAGCAGAGAACACGTTCGAGTTTTTCCCTCCCAAAGACGGTGGCGTGACCCGTCCATCGGCTTTCCTGGAACGTACCGTCGGGCCAAACTTGTTCCCAAGGTGTGCTTTTCTTTCGTCTTGGCTAACACAATGGTGCTGATGTTTCCGTAGAGCTTTCGCACTGCCATCGGGGCAAGTTTTCATAGTGGCAAATAACCAATCTATCATTTACGACATCGAGACCAACACCGAGACTGTTCTACCAGATATTCCAAATGGCGTACGGGTGACGAATCCCATGGATGGAACAGCTACGCTCTTGCCACTTTCTCCCCCAGATTATATTCCAGAGGTCCTTGTATGCGGTCAGTATCTGATCTTCCGGTGCATGGGCTCGCGACTCAAGCTTCAAGATGTCAGGTGGTAGTAACAAAAGCGACCTGATTCCACCAACGTCTCTTTCATCGCAGGATCCTGCCTCTGATCAATGTTCCCGCATAACTCTGACCGAGGAAGGTATCAAGAGAGGCTGGGAAATTGATCACCTGTTGGAACCACGCGTGATGCCCGAAATGATTCTGCTCCCCAATGGACAGGTGGTCATTACCAATGGCGCTGGGTCAGGATACGCCGCGACCGATTCTGTATCAGATCCAGTGACAAACGCTTCCAACGCGGACCATCCTGTGTACGTATTCTTCCGGGTCTTTGTCGACCAACTTTGTTCTAACTTCTTCCGAGACTCACGCCATCACTGTATACTCCCGGTGCACCCCTGGGAGAGCGCTTCAGCAACTCGGAGATGCCAACGACCGATATCCCGAGAATGTACCATTCTACTGCTACTTTGACGCCAAATGGGTCGGCATGATCTTGAGTCGTCAACTTGTGGCACTAATACCATTCTCTAGCAATATATTCATCGCAGGATCCAATCCGAATTTCCACGTCAATCATACTACAAAGTTCCCCACGTATGCTTCAAGTTCTGTTTCCTTGTTGGATGTTCACATTCGATCAATGATTTTAGCGAGTTCCGGGCCGAGTTTCTCAATCCGCCTTACATGAGTCGCTCTCGACCCATACTCTCCAACATCCCCAAGCAAATTCTTTTCAATCAGGAATACCAGCTCGATGTACAGATCCCTGATGACCTGGATACCTCTTCGATCAAAGGTACATCCCTGTTTTTTTCCATGACTTCAATGCATATGTTCACGCCTTGTACGAGTTGCGCTTATGGATCTGGGCTTCTCGACGCATGCTTTCCATTCGAGTCAGCGTCTCGTATTTCTTGAAGCCCAGATCGTTGAGAATACTCTGAGAATAAGGAGTCCTCCGAATAATAGGATCTATCCGCCAGGGCCTGGTACGTATCCTTCATGTCAGTTTTTATTTTTTATACTTGATTGAAGGACATCATAGGGTTTCTGTACCTCACTGTCGGCGATGTGACGAGTGTCGGTTCACAAGTCATGGTCGGTACCGGAGAAGCACCGCCGGTGGCGGATCAGGGTATCAGGATAAACATCTAACTACAATGTCTCTGTCTCCTCGTCTTCCCTATGATTGGACAGACGAGGTAGTTCGAATCAAATCTTGCTCTTTTTCACTGAATCGAATGGGGAAAACAGCATCATATTGGTCTCAAATATTCATCAGTCTGAGTCCACCACTACTATTTTCTCCCGAGATGCAATTCTGGTATATAAGTTTCTTTGAGAATAACTACTTACCCACTACTTGGCAAGCACAGGTAGGTCCGCCACAGACTTCGACACCATCAAGGTGCAGCCTTCATGAGCCGCCATTGCGACTGGACTGGAGTGGGACCAGCAGCATCGACAGTGAGAGTCAAATCAGTGAGGATGACAGAAAGGACAGAGACAATCAAGAAGTGTATTTCAAAGCTGAATTCAATTGGTTGAGTGAAGGACACGGTCAACTGGCACTCTTTTTATACAAAAAGCAATCAGTCATGAGAATAAGTATTGCTCCAAGATACTGCTTATGCTGCCCGCCCTTGGGCTCCAAGGATCTACCCGGTATCCCGTCTGTGGCACAGCTTCAGTCAATTTCTGATGTGCTATATGAACTCGCTTATAGCTATTCAGCTTCGGTAAGGCGGTTGTCTCCGCGATGCGCCCATAAGCGAGAGACATTGGTTCCGCGTAGTCTGTAGCTGGTATGACGAGGGCTCCACATGTGATAACTGTCTCGCCACGCCATCACAAGCCGCCACCGGTTGAACGGTTGAACGGTGGGATCTCATTTGTAGACACTTGAAAGCACTCGCCAAGGTCCGTGGAGAGCGCTGGGACCAATAGGTTTCAACGGCACCCCGAGCGATAGGTTCAAGGAGCGCCCAATTTGAAATTATCCGAGATTTACAGTAGTTCACAGTCCCGTCCAGACAGATTTCTCATCAACTCAATAGATGGAAAAAGAAATGACGTCGACACAAACAGAACCAAACTGAATTCGCGCTCCGGTCCGTGTGGCCGGCCCGCGTGTAGCCCTACATATCAGGCTTCAGCCGCGGTCCTGTGACATATTACTCAGCCACGAGATGTTACAGTATCTTGACTTCATCTTGACGGTCATGTTGTTGCCTGAAGAACTGCTTAAAAAGATATCTCTCCTTCTCATCGACGAAATGGATTAATATCCTCTATCTACTTACAATTATGCTTCCAGCGAGATCTTTGCGCTTTCGTTGGTAAACCGGCAATCCTCTGGTGTTCCATTACACAAAGTGCACCAGCATCTTGGAGCTCAAAAGATTGCAGAATGAATTGCTCGGGCTAAAATTTGTGTATTTAATCAGGTCAGCCCAATTCCTAGCTTTGACTCGTGCAACAAGCGCTAAAATTTAAACATGACAGACCCTTTCATCTGGATTGTATCAACCCTGAAGAATTCAGACCCAGTGCTACGATAAATCCTATTGGATGTTCTTCCATGTCTCCAGTCACTCTAGTGGCTTGATATGCATAACACTGACCAGCGTGGATAGAGGCCGTAGATGGTACCTGGAGGCAAGGCTTGAATCAAAATCATGGCAGTTGGTTAGTCACAGTTATGAGTTCGCAGCAATGAGAGAGCCGAACATGGAAACTGTCAATCCGGACATCGACACTTTGGATCTGAAGTTGGAAAATTTTGATGTAAAGTATGACTCCTGGAGTCCTGAGTTTGACTCATTTGCTCTGAAGTTTAACAAAAAAACTGACCCTGAAGTTGAAAATTTTGACCTTAAGTTCGTGTTTTTCACCCCAAGTATGTCAAAAATGTCTAAAAACTGGGTCAATTTTGACACATTAATGCGGCCATTTGGCCATAATAGTGTGGCATAATTGAAATTTACCCAACTTCACATAAAACCTTGATTTTCCATCTAACTTCAGAAATTCTCCATGTTTGGTATTGACATCCCATGTTTGACATGGATCAGCAAACTTCAAAAAATCTGATGTGAACTCTCAGACTGATTCCGCAAACTTCAGAGATCCTCTATGTTCAAAAATCCTCCATGTTCAACATAGATCAGTGAACTTCAAAAAGTCTGATGCAAACTTTTGGACTGATTCCACAAACTTCATGTTGGAGCAAGAAATGTCAGAACCTGAGGTTTCTGTCATCGTTCAAACGTCAGCAAAACTACCAACGTTGTTGGACTTAGTCCATAAAGCAGCAACAAGTGACGTATGTCAAGATAACAAGGACTTAGACTGATAGGATCACAGAAGGACATGTGATGATAAGATAAGAGATAGAAGCACAACATGCTTGATCCAGCACAAAGGTCATAGGACAACATGAGGCGCGGAGATTAAAGCCTCAAGGCATTTGGACACGACAACACATGGAGAACAGACAACTAGCGCATTGTAGTGAAACAGGAAACAGGCGTGGAAACCTGAAGGCACTTAGTAAAGAAGGCATGGGAACAGGTTGCTAAAAAGCATGGTTGTAGGATGTTTTGCATTGTGGAAAACGAACAGTAGTCGCATGTTTACTAGTATTTAAACTGTAGTTAGAATATTGTATTCCTTAGTCTTTCAATGTCGTTTCTCTACCCACATACTTGTCCGAATCGTCACTCAGTGCACTTCTTACCGTGCTCGTCGTTTTATACGACACTGAGAAGTAGGATTTAAAGTTTAAGTTCTAACATATTGAAAGACTCTCCTTCATACCCTCATACCATTCCTCTTACTCCTGCCATCATCGTCGAACTTGTCGAAGAAAGTGATCGCTCCGCCATTGGTGCCGGGTTCCGGGGCACCGAAAAATTACTGGAAAGAGGCGAGGCTATTGAAGCCGCCGATTTGGAGAATACACTTTCCGAAAACAATTAGACTTTGTTGAGTTCTTCCTTTTCTCTTTTTCATACCTCTCCTACCGGACAACTCTATTGCGCCTGACATAGTCATTCGTCGGGACACCGCCTTATCCTTTCATACCCTCTCGCTCTATCCTTACAGAGCAAATACCTTTTCACCTCCCAATGCTTCGCTGACGTTTGTATCGGTTAGCAACAGCGGGACTTCCACTATAGTGAACTGCGCTTAGTACCTCTCGAGTAACATTGAGTCCGACTCAGGGTCATAGTAGCAACCAAGGCCAGATTAGCCAATCTTCGGAGAGGCGTCGGCGGCAGTATCGGGGGTGTCATAGAAGACCCGGACTGTTTTCACTCGCAAAAGAAGTTCTGTAATTCCCTTCCTACCCATTTTCACCACCGCGTTCCGAGAGACGCATCAACAAAGTAGCTGCTTCTAAAACTCAGCTCCCTACGCCGGAAGGTTATAATCCGGTAGTCACAAAAACACGTTCACCTCTTATCGGGCACCTTCGCCTGTTACACGCACACCCTCGCCGGTTCCGTCTTCCAGCAGATCCAGTTCATACCCTTTGTCACCAAGCAGGCAGCAGACGCCGCCTCCACTTCTTCTTACATGAATATCCCAACACCTCCCTCGAAAAATGTCTAAAGTTGTTTATGCAAGAATTCCTTCTTGCTTTACTGGCGACAAGGACCAATACGAGGATTTCCTCTCACAGCTCCAAAGATATTTCGGAGCTTACGCCACAGAGTTTGATACCGCTCCAAAGAAAATATGGTTCACTTTGTCCTTGCTTTGCAGCGAGGACGGAAAGAGATGTCCTGCGGCGGTCTGGGCCCGCTGCTGGGAAAAAGATTGGATTGATCCACTTGATGGGTCGATCAAAGAAGTTAGCCAAGGGCAAGACACCCAAGGCAACAATGTGACCAGAAAAATGCTCTGGTCAGACTTCCGACATTTGTTGGATAAGGCCTTCCATGATGATGGCCGAAAGCAAACCGCTTTGTTGCGGTTAAGGAAACTCCGCCAGGGGAAGAAATCCTGGACCGAGTATCTCACAGACTTTGAGTTACTCGCCGACGAAGCCGGGTTAAACCGGGGAGACCATGGGGCGATCTTGATCGATTTCCTCGAGGAAAATGTCAACCGAGAGTTGATAGATCCCATGTACAATGGGACAGAAAGAATTCCGACAGACTATCAGGAGTATGTCGATGTCATCGGCAAGGTTGCCAACAACCTTGAAAAGAAGAAGATTCATGGGGAGCACAAGGCTCCTTTCGTACCATTCCGGACTGGGAATTCAAACACGGCAGCTCAGGGTCAGAGGACCCAGGGGACTGGAACAGCCCCAAACCTTTCAAAGCCCGCCCTGGCGGCGATGGACGTCGACAAGTCGTCGACGAAGAAGACACCCTTCCGTTGTTACAATTGTAACAAGGAAGGACACATGGCTCGGAATTGTCCAGAGCCACAGAAGTCCCGAAAGGGAACAGTTAATTTAAAAGCCTTGACGGGGCAACTCGACAAGGAAGAGGCAGGATCTCAGATCCTGAAAGACCTCGCGGCGTACCTCCACGAGAAGGGTTTTTAAGAGGGCCGCCTGTTCTAGCCAAACAGACGCCGGCCTCGGTTACGAATAAATATGGACGTTTTGAAGCACTCGGATCAGTTAGCAATAGTCCACCGACCGAAGATAGTTTTTATGTACAAGATGATTCGCTTCGAAAAAATATACACGACTTCTTATCTGCCGAAGCTGCAAAAGCAAAAGACCGAGTCGTTATTTTAAAGAAAAAGTTTATTAAGAAAGAAAAGAACCGTCACACCAACGCCCGAAACGAGGAGTGGGGTGCATTTAAAAAGTATTTAAAAAGGCTTGGGGAGAGAAAACCTCGTCAAAAAAGACCAAAAAGGGCAGTGCTGCTGCGGAGGCTCAATCCGATAAGGAGGAAGCGCCTAAGAAGAGTCCCATTTCGGATGCCGCCCAGAGGCGCCAAAGTGCGGAAAAGCAAGGGAAGCCCAAACCGGACTTACTCTCAAAGGAGCTCCAAAATTTAATTAAGGAGCGAGAGAAGCATTTGCACCATCATGAGATGCTAGTCCCAATTAAGCTTACCCAGCTTGAAACCGGAAAAACCCGAGCAATCAAGGCGCTCTTAGATAGTGGTTGTTCCACCACTAGTATCGATAGAGAGTACGCCCGTGCAGAGGGTTTTGAAATGAAACCGCTTCCAGCGCCCATCACAGCGTTCAATGCGGATAACACTGAAAATGCAAATGGGAAAATCACTCATTACGTAGAGTGCCTCATGAGCATAGGAGCTCACCAAGAAAAGATCAAATTCTTGGTAACCGGATTAGGAAAGACACGTGCTTTTATTGGCTATGATTGGCTCAATAAGCACAATCCGGAAGTAGACTGGGGCGCCCAGAAAATTACGTTCAGTCGTTGTCCCAACGAATGCGGGATGAAGGGTACGGAATTCCAGACCGGAGTGGGAGAAGACGCACCACTCGAAGAAGGAGAATCCATTCTCCTTGTTGACTTTGCCGAACGCGTGGATAAACGAATAGACATCCGTGCTAAAGCAAGTCAAGCCCAAGAGATGGCTGAAGAAGCATCGAAGGGAAGAGAACGCATGACAGAGGATAAGATCCCTGAACAATATTGGGAATTTGTCAAAGTCTTTGCAAAGGAGTCATTCGACTCTTTACCTGAAAAGAGACCATGGGACCACGCCATAGAACTTAAACCTGGTTCCAAAGCTGTAGATTGTAAAATCTACCCGTTATCTCAGATTGAACAGGAAAAACTGAACGAATTCCTGGAGGAGAACTTACAAAGCGGAAGGATCAGACCGTCAAAATCACCGATGGCCTCCGCGTTCTTCTTTATCAAAAAGAAAGATGGATCTCTTCGACCGGTACAAGATTATCGGAAGTTGAATGACATGACGATTAAAAATCGTTATCCCTTGCCGCTTATCTCGGAATTAGTCAATACACTCTGAGGAGCAAAGATTTTCACAAAACTTGACATTCGATGGGGATACAACAATGTCCGGATCAAAGAAGGTGATGAATGGAAAGCAGCATTCAGAACCAACCGGGGGTTGTTTGAACCTCTTGTCATGTTTTTCGGGCTTACGAATTCACCCGCCACGTTCCAAAATATGATGAATGATATATTACGAGAACTCATCAATGAGGGACATGTCATTGTGTACTTAGATGACATTTTAATCTTCATGGAGACAATAGAAGAACATCGGAAAATAGTGAAACGTGTATTGGGAGTGCTCCAACAACACAAGTTATATCTCAAACCCGAAAAGTGCGACTTTGAAAGCACTGAGATAGAATACTTGGGGGTGCTCATCTCACACAATTCCATGAAGATGGATCCAGTGAAGATTAAGGGCGTAATGGAATGGCCCGAACCAAGGACCGTGAAACAAGTTCAGGCTTTCCTGGGCTTCACAAACTTTTACCGTCGGTTTGTGCACGGGTACAGCGAGGTGGCGAAGCCACTAACGCAGTTGACGGGAAAAGCTGGCTTCTCTTGGGGTCATGACCAAAGTGTGGCTTTCCAGAAAATTAAAGATCGAATTAAAGAAGATGCAGTACTAGCACTTCCAGAAGATCAAGGAAAGTTCCGCGTTGAGGCAGACGCATCAGAAGGAGCAACAGGCGCTGTTCTTAGTCAAGAACAGGAAGGTCAATGGCGACCTGTGGCATTTATGTCACATGGTTTATCAGCGACCGAAAGGAATTACGAGATCTATGACAAAGAGATGCTCGCAATCATGCTCGCACTTGAGGAATGGCGCGCCATCCTTATGGGGGCAGACGAGACGTTTGAGATTCTCACAGACCACAAGAATCTTGAATACTTTAAACAGCCTCAGAAACTTAACCGACGACAAGCACGTTGGATAGGGGAGTTGTCTCAGTACGACTTCAAGCTCACACATAGACCGGGGGCCTTAAACAAAAAGGCCGACTTATTGTCAAGGCGTGCAGATCACGACCAAGGAAGCAACGACAACGAAAACGTGGTGTTACTAAAACCGGAATACTTCCGAGCCATGGAATTTGAAGTCGAGGCCTTTGACAAGGAATTGATCAATAAGATCAAAGCCACACGAAAAGTAGACACCAGTGTCAAACTTGTGTTAGAAAAGTCCTTACCGGGATGGAAGCGAGAGGGAGATCTGATCTTCTATAAGGAACTTATCTATGTTCCCAGGAGTGATGAACTGAGGGAGCAGATCATAACACTCCACCATGACAAACTGCTATCAGGCCATCCAGGAGAATTACGCACACAAGAACTTATTGAGAGAAACTTTTGGTGGCCCCGCATGGGAAATCAAATCAAAAAGTTCTGCAAAACCTGTGAACCTTGCCAACGAGCAAAAGTGAAAAGATCAAAAACAGGACAGCTTAACCCGCACAAAATAGCTGAAGGACCTTGGGAGATGATATCAATGGACCTAATCAGACCCCTCCCAGAGAGTAATGGCTTCGATGCCATACAGGTGTGGGTAGACACCTTTACCAAATCTATTCACATTGAACCCACCAATATGGAGGTTACCAGTGAGGGAATCGCAAGGTTAACACGAGACAGGGTGATCAGATACCACGGAGTTCCTCGAAAGATAATTTCGGACTGTGATCCCCGATATGTCTCTAAGTTCATGCGAGAACTCAATCGGCTACTCGGAATAGAAATGAACCTGAGTACAGCGTTTCGTCCTCAGACAGACGGCCAGACAGAACGAATGAATCAGGAAATTGGAAAATACCTCCGGATTTATATCAATTGGCACCAATCAGACTGGGCGGAATGGCTTGCATTGGCAGAATTTAGTTACAATGACAAAGTCAATGCATCTACGAGGATGTCACCATTCTTCGCCGATCATGGTTATCACCCATGGAAAGGAATCGAAGGGGCTGCAGGCTCACGCAATGAGTCAGCAGAGGAGTTTGCATCTAGGATGAAAAAGGTCCGAGATGAGGCGACAGTAGCGCTCGAAAAAGCGCAGAAAAATATGAAAAAATACTATGATAAGAGTCACCGGCCGGCACCGGAATTTAATATCAGAGACAAAGTTTACGTTGAGGCTAAAGATGTTAACATCGATAGACCTTCTAAAAAACTTAGTGACAAACGGTTAGGACCATACGAAATCCTAGAGAAGCGAGGGAAAGCTTCTTACAAATTAAAGATCCCAGGGATGGACAAGCGCTATCCTGTATACCACGAGTCGCTCTTGACTCCATACAAGGAACCTCCACCACACCGGAGAGAATTACGACCAGACCCTGTTATCATTGATGGGGAAGAGGAGTACGAAGTTGAAGAGATTGTAAAATCTCGGAAACGTGGTCAGGGTTATCAGTACCTGATCAAATGGAAGGACTATCCAATGTCTGAGAACACATGGGAACCGGAGCGTAATATCTTACCAAACGCTGCCGAAATCCTTGCCGAATACAAACAGAAGAACAACATCAACACAACTTCTGTTTCGGTACCGGTCCCAGTTCTCCCTTTAGGACATTGGGATTATTTGTAGGGTTCACCAGGGGTAGAGGTAAAGGTCTGGAAGGCTCTACCTCTACCCCTACCTCCCAAACCTCTACCTTTGAGGAGGTATACCTCTACCCTACCTCTAGATTTGAGAGGTCTAAGGAGGTACAAGTTCCCACACTACAAAACACCAATTACATCTGTATTTTGCAAGTATTGATTATATCAATACCTTCAAATTATATTGAAATACAGTTTTATGGCTATCTCAGCCTATTTAGTCAATGTAGAAGGTTAATTATATGACTAAGCTATTCTTGTACCTATATCCCCTGTAACTATTATCTTCAGAGTGCCATATTATGGCCTGTTTCACTAGCTAAAACTAGGTATCAGATTAGCTGTAAGGTATCATGCCTATAAGTGAGGTGTTTCATGATAAATATCAATGAAAAGAACTCAGTATCTAGTGTCTGCTATACCTCTGTACCTCCAGGGGTAGGGTAGAGGTTTCACAAAGGTCTGGAAGGGCTGACCTCTACCTCTACCTCTTGTACCCCTACTATGATACCTCCGGAGGTATACCTCTACCCCTGGTTAACCTTAATTATTTGGTTAAAAGATACAAGACCAAAAAAGAATCCCAGCCTTATCCAGAACGAAAACTCTTCAACTGGACAACAGGAGAGAAAATTACGATTATGAACGAAAATTTACGAGATAATGACATAAATATCAGAAAAACAGCAGAAAACACAACTCTAGTCAACGAGGACGTTGACCTTGAGGGGGGGGTAATGTCAGAACCCGAGGTTTCTGTCATCATTCAAACGTCAGCAAAACTACCAACGTTGTTGGACTTAGTCCATAAAGCAGCAACAAGTGACGTATGTCAAGATAACAAGGACTTAGACTGATAGGATCACAGAAGGACATGTGATGATAAGATAAGAGATAGAAGCACAACATGCTTGATCCAGCACAAAGGTCATAGGACAACATGAGGCGTGGAGATTAAAGCCTCAAGGCATTTGGACACGACAACACATGGAGAACAGACAACTAGCGCATTGTAGTGAAACAGGAAACAGGCGTGGAAACCTGAAGGCACTTAGTAAAGAAGGCATGGGAACAGGTTGCTAAAAAGCATGGTTGTAGGATGTTTTGCATTGTGGAAAACGAACAGTAGTCGCATGTTTACTAGTATTTAAACTGTAGTTAGAATATTGTATTCCTTAGTCTTTCAATGTCGTTTCTCTACCCACATACTTGTCCGAATCGTCACTCAGTGCACTTCTTACCGTGCTCGTTGTTTTATACGACACTGAGAAGTAGGATTTAAAGTTTAAGTTCTAACAAGAAACCAGAGAGTATCCTGCATTACGCTATCCATACTAGAAAAGAGCTCAGCCATGTCACCACGGGCAAAGTCATCTGCACCATGTTCACTGCACCTATGGTTGCACCTAGTCTGTACCCAAGTTGCACGTTGCATTGTCCTCATGCCCTTGCATTGGCATCTTGGCATCAAACATGTGTTCTATTGTTCTCTCAAAATGGCAACTGTCAAATCTGAGATTTGTTGCTTGACCTCCGCATGATCAATCATGTTTTGCATTCTCTACCCTTCTTCAATCCTCCCTATTGATTAGGGTTAGGGTTAAATGCCAAAAAAATTACTGACAAAGGAGGCCAAGACATTTAAACCAAGGGAAAATGAAAATTAAAACATGAATGGGAGTTGGACAAAGTTTTTCTCAAAGTTTTCCCACATAGCCCCACATCAGTTCAGCTGATCAGGAACCTGTCAAAAACTGGCAGGTAAACTGCAAGGTGTGACCTAGGTACAGACTAGGTGCAACCAGAGGTGCAGTGAACTCAGGTGCACCGGGTTTTGCCCCTGGTGTGTGAGCTGACAAATTATTCTAACTGACATAATCATGTCGAGTGCTGAAGGTGCAGATGCCGCCCAAGGCTTCCCACAGAGCGGCGGCACAGGGTTTGAGGCAGGCAAGCCATCCTACTGGAGGGAGGAACCTAAAGTTTGTTGAACTTAAAGAACATGGATCTATGTCAGCAGAGATGCTCATTGATGTGAGATGAGCAAACAGGAGACTAGAGTATCGGACAATTGGTATTTGTGAGTCATTCACACTCATGACTCGTGAGTCTCAGGATTCTAAAAGTCATATTTGTACTCATACAAGATTTGTACACCACAATAATCATACTCGTAAATATGAAACCTGTGAGTAGCGAGCACATTCATAAGTATTACAGACTCATAAATAATCACAAATAATTGTACCAATATTCATAAGTATCCGTGAATGCCTAGTCAGAACCATACCCAGAGTCTGAGTCTGACAGATCAATGAGAGGCGGCATGCCATCGTCACTGTCAGAGTCGCAGTCAGAGTTGTAAGGCAGCTCGTCGGAATCCAACATATCAGGTAGAGACGGCATTCCAGCATAGGGATCAACATGCAGATTGATGCTGGCATGAATGACGGTAGTGGTGACAGGAGGAGTAGACTCAGTGGCCTGATAAACTAGTTAATCAAAAGCAAGACAAGAAACAAAGTAGAAAATACCTTATTAATGCGAGCTAGCACCCATTGGGGGTGGATCTGTGCTCGGAATTGCTGGACATCAACTGCATGGTCAGAGAAAGCCCAAGCAATAGCAAAGTCGGTGTGGAAGCAACCTGACAATTGATCAGACCAATGAAAGCAATAATAAGATATAACAACTTACTGTAAATTCAGCGGCAATGTCATCAACACTATTGAAAGGCAACTCGGCAAAACAGTGAAGGTGCGACTTGATGACAGTGGTTGCCCATCAGGTGCTGAGGCCACGTTTGAAGTTCTATGGAAGAATAAGAAAGAAAAGAAATAGACAGAACTGTGCACACCATGATCAAAGTCGAGTTATTGGGTGGAGATGATGTACAAAGGGTGAAATGGGGGAATTCTGGAGATGACCATGTTGAAAAGACACCTTTTATAGTCGTCCAAGGGCCCAGTCATGATCTAAACCGCAGAAAATCAACAAAAACGATCAGCAAGAAAAGTTCATTGTTCTCGTCACATCCACTGAAAAAATATCAATGAAAAAACAATAGAAGCAACCAGTCAACAAAAGAACAATCAACAAAACAAGGCCCATTGTTTTCAAATTTCACCACTCGCTCCTAATCGGGAAACAATAAGCAAATATATTCTGGCAGCCGTGAGGTCCGCCCCAGCAACAACAAACGATGACAAAATGAAATCAATAGCAATTATTCGGCATGTAACAGCTAGCAGCAATCAAGAAGAGCCTGGGATTCTATGCAGCACATCAAGCTGATGGGGAATGATAGGCGGTCTTCCGAATTGGTCAAAAAAGGTTTGAATGTAGAAGACCACAATTGCCTCTTCTGCTTTAGTCGTCATCTGGCCAGGTTTCATGATTTCTGCATAATTCAACAATGCTTCCTAGTCCACTCCAACATTATCTGCATGAGATGAATCATGTATTTCGCACAATATTGAAGGGATTCTGCTGCAAGACCTTGACAAGCGTCTTCAAATGCAACGGAAAGCAGAGGGGTCAAGCCTTGGATGGGGAAGCATTCTTGAATATCGGAGTGATGGGTGGTGGAAGCGATGGGTGCATGACGAGCTTCTCAATCCAAGGAAATCAATCCTTGATGAAAGCTCATCTTGTATAGCTCCCAAATAATCTCCTGTACGATCTCCTTGTTTTCCAAATCCAGAACAAAATCATCCTCTCCCCGCCACTTGAACCTATTTTCATCTGATGAGAAGTCGAAAATGAAGCCAGCATCTGCACAGATAGCTTGGAGGAAATTTTGGGCCTCAAGCAATTTGCCCATCTGGGCTTCAGCAGAGGGACCATGAATAAGACTGAGAAGCTTGCACCAGAAATCTGCAGTAACCATCGTATATTGACCAGAAGCAACACGTGCAATTAATGCCTCGTGATACAATAGCCAATTATGCAGAAAATTGGTTCGCTTTTCGACTGATTGGACCCTGACGATGAGAGCTGGATTGGGAAAGACATAGCTGATGCTTTGCTGTGGCGCGATGCTTGAGGCTTTGTTGATTTGCGCCACAGCTGAAGACCAGATAGCTGGTGTTGGAGGCATACATGGGTGTCGTAGTTCCTGAAAAGGATCACAATGCGGTTATTTCTGATCTTTTGATGCTGTCGGCTTTGCCTTTGTATCTAGGGATGAAACGCCAGTCCTGAACTTGTCTGAATTGACGAGAGAGCTTACAAGGTGGAGAGCCACTCCGATGAGAAGTCTGTGACTGACAAGAAGGCTTGGAAGAAGTGGAAGAAGAAGCAGAGCCAGAAGATGGTGCAGCAACAATCGATGTTGAAGATGAAGGAGGTGGGTGTGATAAGGGGGTTTGACTCTTCCATTCAGAAAAAGCATCCTGGTCACGAAGCATGGAGGTGAGAAATTCCTGCATTGCCTTGTCTTTGGCAGGATCTGTTGCACTACCAGAGAAGATGACCTTGAAAGGAGGTATGGCTTCATCGGTGATGATCCTTGGAATATGGTCTGAGGGACGAATGAGCTCCCCAAGTTGTTTGATTCGGATATGTGGCAGCTTCTGAAGACGGTGAATCTGCCAAACTGGAATGCCAGCTTTGAAAAATGATTGGACGACCTCATTGTCAGATGTGAAGCAGCCCATGACATGATTCACAGTTGAGGAGGCAACAGCCCGCTTCCCCATCATTATTGGCTGATACTTCTCGCACCAATCTAGTGCCGCCATGAGCTCAAGGAAGACCCGTTGGAATTGGATCAGTTGTAAGCTGCATTTTTGCAATGTCATGGGCAGCGCTGCAAGTTGTTCAGCAATCTGCTCAAGCATTGTATCAAGCAAAAGGATGTGCTGGTTGGGCGCGGAATGAGAGTCACAGTAGCCGCTAAACTGAAGATGAAGAGAGTCGACAAAGGGGGACAAATAGTGAGCGAGATAGACACCACTCCAGTAGCCGAGGCCAATGCCAGTTTTTGACAGATCTCACTGGAAATGAGTGATGTCTGGATCATCCCACCAGATGTTCATAGGATCCTGAGGATCCAAAGGTCATCACATAATGACCGAATACTGACAATTGTACAGTGAGAAGGGTTGTGGCCAAAGGCAATAGCCATCTTCAGCAAAGCGGCCATCAGCACGAAGGTGAACTTGATGCTCAGTCATAGGTGGTTTGAAGATTTGGATTGCATTGGGAGATGTAACAAAATGCCAGCCATCATTGACGACAGCACTGACAGCACCTGTAAAGGAGTCAATCAGGACAGCTGGCATATTCAATGAGAACAGTTTTCGTAATGTTGTTGGCCACAAAAGCTTACCAGGAGTAGCTTGATGAAGAAGTAAGGTAGGATCATGCATGAGATCCTCTGCAGTCGTATGCTCTATATTCGGTACATTCCTGAAATGCACCCTCAACATTTTTTGCTTGTTACACCGGTTCCATCATGGCCTGCAAAGCGACAAGAACAGAAAAACCAAAGGTAATTCCGAGGAGCAACTGTCCAAAGGACGGTTTAATTCAAGATAGGACCAAAGGTCCTTCTCAAAGCAATGAGCAACCAAAGGTATGCTCATTGATCTCCAGTCAACTGTACCAGCACAACAATACGGATGATGGCAAGGCTGGGGTCAACTGTCGAGCTGTTAGCACCTTGGAATGAAAAAAAAAAATCAAGAAAACAAACTTACAATGAAAAGAGATCGTTGAGGTGAGCAAGGGACGTCGAGCAAGGTCAGGCTCGATGATTGTGGTAAGAGGCCAAGTCGGTCGGAATTCAGGAATGCACCCAAGATGGAAAAGAATCGAACGTTGCCTAAGATGGAAGGCAGAATGTGACCATTTCTTCTCTTGCCTTCAACCATGTCAACCAAGCGCCCACTAAACCCTCGTCAATGTCGAGTGCAATGAGCGGACCTTTGGTTCCTTGTTGCTTTGAGAAGGACCTTTGGTCCTATCTCGAATTAAACCGTCCTTTGGACAGTTGCTCCTCGGAAATACCTTCGGTTTTTCTGGCTCATTGATGAAACGAGTTCATGGCAGGCCAACATTTGGGACCTGGGTGTCGAATCTGTCGATGGTAGCCAATGGTGCTTTCTGTCTGTGTAAGTTATTTGAATTCCTTCATTTTTTTCAGAGACAAGTTGAGCGGCGTGGCTGTACTTCATTCTGTTTTATCTTTTATTGTATAAATATATATGTCCAAATTGTCGGAATCAGTCCAATGCATCTTCATAGCAATGTTCTGTCTGCCGGGGTTGTCGTTCACCAAGCTATAACAATTTTCGGCTGACTCTGGTTTTCCATAGATCATCCATACATGCCACAGCTTCTCACAGCGCTTGGACTGATGCAGGTGCTATTTTGATCATTGAATTTTTGCTGTGGACAATGGGCCGTGGGCCGTGGCTCGGAGTTCGAACAGGTGGGTCTTAAAAGCCTTGACCATCGCTTTTGTTGTTGACTTTGTTTTTCCCTCAGCTACCATCATGGCCCGTCGTGCTCGCTCTCACAGCCGCAGCAGCTCTCCAGCTTGTTCAGAATCTCCTCCCCACAAAAGAGCCAAAGCTTTGACGCCCCTGGAAAAAGATGCCGATACAGTCGAGAAGCTGCGAGCTCATCATCCTGAGCTCACCACTGATGCTCTCATATATCGTATGTTCATTATTATTATTATTGCTGTTACCTTGTTAATTTTCCATAGAACACCAGCGAAAGAGCTATGCGCCTGAGCCTGGCTCTGACACCAAACAGCCTAGCATTGTCTATCAGCATTTAACATCCTCTTTGGGCTCTATGATGGCCCTGTACCAAAACTTGCTGTTGCCCAACAAACAAGCCCCATAAATGGGGACTCGTAACCAATTGGCCACAACTACAGAGCTCATGTTGACTATATTGAGCTACAGAGTTATGCTCAGTGATATCACGCATATGATGCGCTCTGTACATAACCGAGTGGCTACCGCTTTTGTGCTGTTTCCTGATGGACTGTAATTGGCTGCTGGAAAATAGGCCACTTACCACAGTAATCGGCATGAAGGTGAGTCTATTGTGTTTCTGTGCCATTCCCTCAAGTCATTATCCCAGTACACCTGATTATAGCTGTTGGTCTTTGGACAATTACAGCCACTGGCCTGCGGTGAAAGTAAGATAGGATCAGATAGGATCAGACACATTGACCAGGTAGGATCATGATCCTTTGGTTGAAGGTGCGCCCCGGCTCGGATATGGATAGGATGGGTCAGATAGGATACTGGAAAGAATATGATAGGATAGGATTGGAAACAAACTGTGGTAAACCTAGCCACTAGAAGATAGGATAGGATAAGATTTCATCCTACATCTGCACATTTTTGTGATTGTTGAAATGGCAAGATTGGCTGATAATACTTGGGGGTGAACCTTTCAATTCTGGACTCACACTTTCCTCATTGTATTCATTGGTACAAGTCTTTGACAGAATCAAATTATGCAAATGAGAAGGAGAATTTTCATGGGCTTGACAGATTTGGTGTCAATGAAGGAATTGCTTATATATTTCAGGGTTCTGCCACCGGTCTTTACACTTTTGACCAATATAGTATTAGAACCTGGCAGACATAGGATCAAAATACAGGCTACATGTCAGTGACACAGTTGCTTGAGCATTTATTATTTGAGAATCTAAATAATACTAGTATATAATAGCTAACACAGACCCCGAGTCAGCCATACAGACAGTTCCAGATGTCTGCAAATTCTTCGGCGTCAAGTGGTTCCAGTAAAAGATGGGAACCACCATGGATTGCACCATGCTCAACCAGCAGCTTAGCCACCTCTTCGCATCCCTCACGAATCCAGTAATACCCTGCCTTTGCCCCCTCTGCCCCTTGCAAAGCCAAACAAAGTGGTGTTCGGGAATATCTGTCTCGGACATTTATATCGACACCATGCTCCAGAAGAATCTCGACAGTGTTGAAACTGCCTCTGCGTGCTGCCCTGTGCAGTGCTGTGTATAGATCTTCATCCCTGATCCGTACATCAACAGAATTGTTGAGCAGATGGCGGATGATGACTGGTGAGTCATCACGGACAGCACTTATATTATCACGGATAGCACACATAAGCAAATTATTCCCGTTCTGATCCCGCAGACTTGCATCCGTTAGGGGGTGGTTGAAGAGAAGATGGAAAATGGATTCAGGTGCATGCTTTGCTGCGTACATCAATGGTGTCATTCCCCTTTCATCTGGTTTGTTGGGCTGGATGTCAGGATGTTCCAGCAGCAACTTGACAACTTCAAGGTTAATGCTCTCGTCTATCAGGCCTGCGAAGGCACCAGAGGCATATGATAGTGATTTCCGCCCCACGTAGTCCTGAGAGTTGGGATCAACATCGGGCCTTGAGAGAAGAATCTCGACAAGCAGCCCGTGGCCCCATTCAGATGCATGAGATAAAGCTGTTCGACCTTTCTGGTCTTTTCTGTCTGGCTCAACATGCCAATCATCAAGCAGGTGATGCACAATCTCAGGGTCACCCCTGTTCCGTGCGGCAAACATCAATAAAGTCATCCCGTCGCTGTTCTGAATATGTGTGGCTGGAAGGATTCGAGGGTGTTCCATAAGAAGTTGGACCACCTTCCAGCGGCCTCCTTCGGCAGCATACCAGAGTGGTCCTCCAACATTTGGATCAATGTCAGAACTGCGCAAAAGGAAATCTACAACCTCCACATGGCCTGCGCCAGATGCATAGCATATTAGTGTTTCGCCATCTGGACCCGTGGTGTTGATGTTGGGAAGCTGGAGAAGATTTTTGATAATCTCCAAATGACCCTCCTCTATGGCATAGAGCAGTGGTGTTTGCTTCCATCCACATCTGGAGTTCGGGTCAATACCCTGTTGTTGCACTAGAACATTGACTATCTCTGTGTGGCCTGCTTCTGCTGCACATGACAAGGGTGTACGGCCATCCAGTCTCCGGCTATCTGGGTTGATTTGCGGAAACTTGAGGAGAAATTGTGTGATTTCAGGCCGGGAGTTGTGTATGGCTGCAATATGGAGTAGTGTATCTCCGTCGTCAAAGATATGGTTTGGGTCAAAACAACCTCTTTCTAGAGAAGCCTGCCAAATGTCTAGGTGAGAATATATACCAGTGAATATGCTCAAGTCACCTTGACCAACAACTTGAGCATCATGAGATCCTCTTTTTCAACACAATTGTGCAGTGATATCTGTCCATCACCATCAAGAGAATCTAGATCAATACCATGGTCAAGAATTGTTGTCATGACTGCCACCAAGCCAAAGCCGGCGACAACATGTATGGCGGAGGGCATATAACACCACAAGGATGCTGGGGGTTCCATATATATATATCTAACTTTCTTAATATCAAATCTGTCCTTTAGGAGTCGGAGGAGAAGTTCACAAGCTTTTGGATTGGTGCATATGAGGTCTTCACATACACGCACATGATCCCCCCAATACTTTCCAGAATAGGAAAGAAGAGGCTGTGAGTGCCAAATATCTGCCTCCTTAACTGGAAAAACATTAGAATGGCTTCAGATGCTTTTGTGATTATTGACATACCATCCATCAGGCTTTCAAATAGCAAATATGTAATGCAAGTCATTGCAATGTGGAAATGGGCTGCTTGAAAGAATAGGTCCTGTGGTAGTTTAAAGTATGTCTGTGTTTCTGGAAGTTGAAAGTGCTTCTGGCTTGCTTCAAGCTTGAAATACTCTTGGGTTGTATAGTCTAAGGAAAATATCAGTCAATAGAAGGATATTCATGAAAAATACTTACGGACAAAAAAAACACAGGATTTGCCATAGACATCATCCCAAACAATTTGAATCAACCCAGCACATACAGCAATCAGACAGTCAGCATCAGTGATTGCATCAGTGTCCATGTCCGTCATCCCAGGAGTGATTGCAATGGCATATTGTAGGTCCAGCAATGACAATGGTTCCTTGGAAAAGGTCAACCACAAGAAAATCTCGTGAGCAAGGTTGGCATCATCTTCTCCCTGGGTAGAAATTCGGTCCATTGTATCGTCATATGACTGGTAGATGTCTTTTGGCAATGCAACTAGACCCTCACGCAAAGCCTTGCGATTATGTTTGCTTGCCAGAGAGTCGAGGTGTAAACGAACCAGCAAGAACCTGCATCATTCAATAGGTACTCCAGTATTGACAAGAATCCACTTACATTCCTGCTGCCTTTTCAGTCACCTGGAGCACAATCTCATTCTTGAGATCCAAGTCACCCCTAATCAGTGATTTGAGTCGTCTTTCTTGTTGAATTCTAAGAGAAATGTATGTCTGTACATCATCTTCATGTGCCCAGATCTTGATGCAAGAGTCATTCACAAATTCGTGTGTGATTGAAGGAATGTCCCGTGATGTTATCAGGACATGAAGGTGGCCAGATTCAGTCAATGAACGAATGTTGAAGAGGAAATCGTCTCGCATCCTTTCAGAAGACTCGTCCAGAGCATCCACTACTAGGTAGACACGAGAGTACAATTGAAGTTGACCTTGTAAGGCAACCATGAAAGGAGTGAGACTTGTTGGTAGTGATTTATTTGCTTTGAAGGCAGCATGGAATGACTCCAGTGATTGGGGAATGGAACTGTCAACCAACAGTTGCCGAAGCACACTACCAATGATTTCGGGGCCTCTTTGAGAGGTTGATTGGTTATAGTCAAAGAAGATGCAGGCTACGCCGACACCTGGTTGCAAGACCTGTTCATTTAGATGAGCAATAGCTCGAGACCTGCCAATGAACGGTCAACAATGCAGGCCCCGGGGAGTATCTTAAAAGATCACATACGCTAGCATTGTTTTTCCTGCACCAGCTAATGACCTTTCAGCAGGATATGAAAAAGTGAAATGAAAACTCACGGGCCCCAGGGCACCATAGGATCTTAATATGTCCTGCGGTCCAGCATTGAAACTTTGTGTTGGCAAGAAACCAATCACCGGTTCCTGGTGCAGATTTCGCAACAAAGCTGTCTTGCGTAGCCTGGAAATTGAGCGGGGACAGCCATTCTGAGAAGGCGCGCAGGTCAGCGCCTATCATGAGTCAGTATATATGTGTCATCATTGAAGGAAATCATACTCATGGCATGGGCTTGGATCTGTTTAACCCCAGCAGAGACACCTTCAACCTGGTCAGAAATCAAGGAGAGATCATCTGTGACCTTCCCGACATCGTCAATGAGACCTTGAACATGCTCATGTATTTCCCGTGACAAAGCGCTGACAAGTTGATCAATATCATGGAATCGCGAAGGCAATGTAGGAGTACGTACATGAGATCATTTTGTATTGCCAGCATGATGAAGGTTTTCACTCGCTCAACCTTCAACAGCAGATCCGCAATGTCTGCTTTATCGAGAGTCCATTTTAATGTCTTGATAATCTTTGCAGTTCGAGTTGCCGGAATCTGAAGCTTGGTCTCAATTTGCTTGAAGATGGCGCTTAGTTGATCAAATGGACCGTCTTTGGCAGCCAATTTGCAGGTCTCCGTGGACCAGCTGTCGCCAGGAGCTGTGTTTTCAAATTGGGCCTTCAGGCCGGCAAGAAGGCTGGGGAGAGATGCTAGACTTCGTTGCAATTCGGCGCGGTCGCTCGGGCCATCTTTGACGTCCTTGACATACTCAAAAAGAGTATTGGCTGCTTCAATGAGAGCCATAATGCTTGCTACAAAGCCCACGGCTTCCATGCTGAGAATGTGAGGGGAGAAGGCAAGAGGGCTGATGGCTGTGCAAAGGCTGTCAAAAGCTTTTATATAGAACGAGCCCCCATCAGTCCAGTGCCCATCAAGATTCTGTACAGCGTAAGATGTTGAGAAAGATCTCACGGATGCCAGGGGAACGTGACTGAACAGTGGGAATCCGAGCGCGGCCCGCCATCAAGCTTCAAAAGCGAAGCGGCGGGATCGGCGGATCAGATGTCATGTATGATTTCGGACTAAAGAGAAAATGAGCACTGAACGGCCAGCCAGTACGTACGTACAAGCTGAATATATATCCACTCACTTTGGCAGGTACAAGTTCGGAGATGGCCGGAACCATAGCCTGCTTCTCATCATGATTTTGTACTCATATCAAATAGTCAAGAGACTTCGGAGCTTCCAACAACTTGAGCGCCCAAAGTTTGTTTGTTTTTTGAAATTTGATAAATATAGTATTCACGAATGACATAACAGATCTATAAAGATTGGCGAGTGTATCGAGACCCACCGCCAGACATGTCTTTGGTGAAATTCTACAATGGCAGGCACAAATACAGCAGCTATTATACAACTCAAGAAATAATGTGATTTTGATGTGCAAGCGATACTTGGCCATCAAAAAGGCTCGAGCATTCACTGTGTATCAGGGTCATATATGAGGCAGTGCTAATACCTCCGAATTACTCCCACCACATACTAATAGTGTCAGAACACATGTGGTGTGAGCTCTCATTTAGGCAACTGGTAAATATGTTCAAACAATTACTTAAGTTTAGCATAGCCACCCATGTTAGTTTTCTAGTTTAATACTCATCTTGTTTGCTCTTATGTGGATTCAGGGGCTCAGCGGCATTAGTCTTAACAAATAGGTCCCAACACATGTCTATTTAAAGATATAACCGCTGGCCCATTGGAGGTTCTACTAGCTCAGAATGAGCTACCTTTAGATCACACTAGGTGGTAGTAGGTCTATAATGAGTGCTCCAATAGCCTTTGAATCTAGAAATACCTTCAAGCCTCACTCAGCTTCATTTTCGCTATCAAGATTGTGCCAGCAGCACTGCTTGAGATAGTTATCTGCCGTTGCCAAACAGTTATATTATGTAGTTGTCACAGATTGTCACAATGGCAGACGGCGCTAGGGAAACTGTTCGCGGCAAGCCCGAGCGGTGCCATATCTGAGAACTTAGAATCCTTACGCCGAATTACTCCGATTGCTGTGTCAGGGACTTGATGTGGTTGATTTTCAGCGACAAGCCAATATCGGCAGTACTAGGGTATCCTTCACCTAGTGGGACATATTCAAGGCATTCCAACAGGTCTGAATAGGTCATAATAGCTCACGTATTAGGACCATCTATATATAGCCCTGATATGTAGTGATTGTGACTGGAGTGGCACCAGCAGCATCGACAGTGAGAGTCAAAGCAGTGAGGATGACAGAAAGAGTAGAGACAATCGAGAACTGTATTTCAAAGCTGAATTCAATTGGTTGAGTGAAGGACATGGTCAACTGGCACTCCTTTTATACAAAAAGCAATCAGTCATGAGAATAAGTATTGCTCCAGGATACTGCTTATGCTGCCCGCCCATGGGCTCCAAGGATCCACCCGATATCCTGCCTGTGGCACAGCTTCAGTGAATTTCTGATGTGCCATATGAACTTGTTTATAGCTATTCAGCTTCGGTAAGACGGTTGTGCGCCCATAAGCGAGAGACATTGGTTCTGTGTAGTCTGCAGCTGGTATGATGAAGGCTCCAGATGTGATAACTGTCTCGCCACGCCATCACAAGCCGCCACCGGTTGAACAGTTGAGCGGTGGGATCTCATTTGTAGACGCTTGAAAGCACTCGCCAAGGTCCGTAGAGAGCGCTGGGACCAATAGGTTTCAACGGCACCCCGAGCGATAGGTTTAAGCAGCGCCTGATTTGAAATTGTGCAAGATTTACAGTAGTTCACAGTCCCGTCCAGACAGATTTCTCATCAACTCAATATACTATTGTTCCTGTCAGAGGTAACAATTCCCTGAGAAGGGAACAATCATTTTTCAAATTTTATTCAATGCCAATGGCCCTCCGTAGACAACATCGAGAGGTCCATGCCTCTCCCAAGGTGGGGATCAGTTAACCTGGGTGGTTAATCAGTAGTTAACCCAGCCTGCTGTGACCCATGGCCCAGGTTGACCAGGAACCTCCACCGGTGCAAAGATCCGGGGTTCATACACTGCCATAGAGACACTAGGACATGAGACACAAGTGGCAATCAGTGTAACAGACATAGAGCCCCAGGATGTTCACTCTAAGCGCTGGGTCTTTCAGCCCGCAAGGAGTGCTCGTAAACTCGAGACCAAGCACGTGAAGTTTCCAAATGCATATATTGTAACACTGGGGGCAATCACCATGACACTGGATTCCCAGTGCCTTAAAAGCACAACTGAAGTCTGAAACACTGCTTCCATTGATCCGAGAAACCCCCTTTTCCACACTCGGTCATCCTTTTGTTTTGTATTGGAGATCATATGATCTCAACCTGGTCAGTATCACATTTGGAGCTAACAGACCCCATCATGCTAGTGTAGCATTGGTCTCACCGGTTCTTCACTACTGTCCTTCTTCCATAATACTAGTGCTGGGGATTCAACTAATTTGATGCTTGGGCATCTGATATCATGATATCAATGCATATATATATGGTATGTATTGAATGGGAGCTATGCCGCACCTAATTGTCCCAGATATCATGTTATATTAGGGATGTGACAGGAGCCCATTAACCGGTAATAGGGCACCTTTTGGTGGGGCTGTCGATGCAAATGGAGTCGTTGAAACAGATCTATAAAGATCTATAACTAATAATCCAAATACACACTAACTCTCTTTTAACACCCTAAGTAATTCGGGCAGCTTCAAGAAAGAGAAAGCCTTTCAACAAAGTTGTAAGGTTTCGATCACGCACTACTAGTCTCTCACAGACAGAAACTTAGCTTAGTTCACTTTGATGGTGAACCTTGCACGGGTTTTTGTAATGGTTTTAATTCACAAGGAATATAAAGGGGATAGTGCAGGGCTACTGCTTCAAGGGGTGTTGGGCTATGACTTCGATATGTTTTTTCAGACAAACACAATTTTATTGCTCCTCGGAGCACCACGTCCTCATGTACACACTAGCACTATCACTGGGTTTGTACCTCGGATCACCATGTCCTCACGTACCACAATAAAATGAGATAAAAAGTTCCACTCGGACTCTGCTTGTGGACTGAGCTTTGTGGGGTACAATTCACTGGCTACTAAAGATACAAACATTCTAGTTTTATAGTAATTCTACATTATTCCAAAGTCCACTTGGTTGATAATACAATTCCCATTAAGGAACTCACCACATGTAAGGCTTCCCTTTCCGGTACACCTCAGTCATCTGCCAAGACTAGGTTTCCCTTATCTGGACCGCTTGTAGGTTTATGCCTTGTAGCGCTTCCTGATTCGGTGAATGCCTAGTCATGCTTGTCCTAATCCGTCTACCTTGGGTAAAGCTGATTCATTGCTGATTCACAGCTTTACTCATGGTAGCATACTGCTTTCCTCCTACTCAACTCTACTCACATAGCCCTGACTCGAACATGTATTATAACAATTATTCATGGCTTTATCCATGCTGAGACTTCTATATGAAACAGTGTTTTCATACTGTCCGGCTTTCTCCAAGTCACTCGATCACATGTGGACGCACTGTTGTTTGTTGTTGGTTCCTTGACTCTGCGCATCCCTTCAAGGTTTGCTCACAGAGTAAGTTACCAAGTTCTTGAGCATCAAGTTTTTATCCTATGTTTCAACCGAGTAGTACAGCCCGCTTACAGACAGTTTACTAGTGGAACCGCTGCATTGTTGTTACATTTCCCTTCGAGTATTCGGCATTGTTCAAGTGCTATTGCTAGATCCTACTAGGGGCTTGCTTCATGATCGGCACTGGTACTGGCACTCTTCTAGACAAGTTGGAACTCCTTTCTAGGCCAATAGTGTCCCATTTGTAATCAGGAAAGACGGCCATATTTACTAGATATGCCAAAAATAACGGGTGGAATGTTTTCAACCCTATTACTGGTCCTATTTGACTGGCTTGATGTAGATTTCCTACTCATGAATGAATGTGCTTAAATATCAACTTCACCACAGAGTCCTCAGCTTACAAGTCTTCAGCTATCTGGCGCATTGTTGCTGTCATTACAGTAGACATGCAACCATGTCCGCTCGCTGTCCACCTCATGTCAGAAAAAAGTAATCACAGCTATTGGAGCTGTGAATGCAACAAAGGTCATCCTGTAGATTGAACTATGTCTCATTGCACCATGCTATATATCACTGATAGAGCGGACCATTGTCTGAATCCCACCAGGGGAGAATAGATCCATTGAACATTCGGCAACTCTTGGGTCCAGTCAGACAAAAACTCAAAGATGTAAAAAAACACTATCAAGTCTATGTTTGCTCCTATGGTTTATACAGATGATAGAACACTATTTACTGTGCTTTCAGAGCCTTGTCCCAAGAATAACACCTGCCATCCATATTCCAAGGGCATGAATGACAGAGAAATCAATCTCTGCCTCATCCACTTGAAAAGGGATTCCAATGATGATAATGAAGGCCCAGCAATTCAATCAAGTCTGGTGGAGGTTCCGGGGAGACTTTGATGGTGTTTGGCATGATTTGTTCTATGCCATATTCCTGAGATCATATGGTGTCCAATTCGGAATAAAAGGATGACCCAATGCAGAAAGGGGGTTTCTCAGATCAATAGAACCAGTGCTTCAGTTGTGCCTTTAAGGCACTGGGATTCCAGTGCCATGGTGATTGCCCCCAGTGTAATGCAATATGTTATGCATCATAGTGGTCTGCTGCTGCTTTGAACTCAGGTCAGGATGATTCTGATGAAGCAGGCCTCTGCCGAATAATTGTACCATTCTTCAGGAATATATTGAGAATATATGGTGCTAGTCCCATGTCATAGCTGACTTTGCGCATAATATATTATATAATGTCACATAACATTCCCAGCGAACATTTCTGTTTCAAGAAATAAATTCAGAGTCAGTCCTCAAGTTCGCATTTTTCATCCCAAAATCAGGTCTAAGTATGCTGAAAAAGTCACTTTTTGAGCCCAAGTATGCTGAAAATGCCTAAAAACTGGGTTAATTTTGACACACTATTATGGCCATACACATGCTTCAAGCTGAAAACTATCAGGCCATCTGGTATCAGAATCAACAAACACTGACTTGAGTAGTACAATGATAGTTTCTTTGATCTTGTCAAAAAGTTTTTTGCGTTGTGCATCATTGTCACGGTGCTTGCTTTCCCTGATGAGTTTCAGAAGCCGAAAATAGCCATGGATTGAATGACATCACAAACTGTCCGTAGATGAACTTAATGGGCAGATATGCGGCTGTAGTGCAGTTTTAGTAACCACCATGTGATGTGATGATGATTGCACCCACCTGCCAGGAAAGGGTGTATGGTCAAAAGACCCTCGAGGGTCTTCATAATACTGTAGTTTTCCGACCAACAGTTCAGTCCCATGGTTGTCATGTGACATGTCACGCTTAATTCTGAGTTCAAAGACCGGAGTCGGCCGTGACATACCAGTTCAGCGCTGAGTCCAAACCATGTTTGACTGCCATGGTATGTTCAATTTTCTCCTACCTCTACAGGAAATGTAGAAAGGAGCTCCAGAACATGAACTGGAGGATTTTGAGCAGGTTTTTCAAGGATTTCGGCGAAAATTTCCCTTTTGGAGCCGTGGGAATGTCACGGTTGCCAGTTCAGAGCTCGAAAACCACCGTGACTGTCACGCCTTTTTGAGTTCAGTTCAGAGGCCGGCGTGGCCTGTGACGAACTGTTAGTCGGAAAACTACAGTAGCAGGGATACTGCTCACAATTGTTTTCCCAATAGCCTGAACTTCCTCATTGGCAGCCACACTTCGGATCATGTCCAAACGCCTGTTGTTGCATGGGCGCTGTTGCCTGCGACTAGGGTCAGTAAAGTTCAAGTGCCAACAAAGTACTATTCACCAACTGCATCGCTTGTGTTGTTTGCAATCCGTTCAATCTTGGACACCTTCAGGTCAGACTGAGTTTAGTCAGTGCTTTGTAGATGTCCCCCAGGGATTGTTCTGCCGGCTTGGTTGTGTCGATGAGTGCGAAACTGGAGGCCTCCATTTTTGGGACAGGTGGAATGTCTGTGTTCCAACTCCAATTCCCTCCATTGAAGCCCTTCTCAATGTGCTGAGATCCTTGAGTGATAGACACAAAGCTTTTCAAGGAGAACGAGCGTTTCTGACTCGAATGCGCTGGACAAGTATTAATATCTTCATCCAACGTGGCTCCTGATACAACAATTGGGAAAGTCAGACCACGGCGAAGGTCTGGCGATGACTCTGGAATAGGAAGATATTCCTCGTCCTCATTTTGTGTGCTGGCCAGATTGCGTGAACTTTTCCGCTTGAAAAGTTTAGGCATATGAGGCATGATGGGCAAGGAGCGAGATAAAGTGCAGACGAATCTGTGTCCAGCTGTTCAAAGCACGGCGATCTCGTCAGACTGCGACATGAGAATCCGCTTCCTGCGGATCTGAGACCGGTGTGGGCGCCTGAACAGCACTTGTTTATTGTCAGTGGAGTGTGAGATGATTCCTGTGAAGCTTAGGAGCAGAATCAGGCCTAAACCTTTTTGTGAAATGACTCACAAGGCAACGGGGAAGAGTCTCTAGTAGCGACACTTGAACACTGAGCCAGGGATCGAGGCAGATCAATCATGCTGGATGGCTCAACAGTTGATCAGAATGCGCAACTGTGCATGCAGTTGATGACTCATGATGAGCTGTCTAAGCTGTCCAATGATTAGAATGAGTTTCAAGGACGAAAATAGCGTCGCCGCAACAGTGACCTGACAGCAAAAAAAAAAACAGGAAATGACAAGGAATGCTGTTCCGTTGAAGTCCTAATCTCTACCATTGTATCACGATCTCTCCTGATTGCCAGCACTGCGGCAGTGAACCACTCACATAGACAGAAGGAAGCAGAAGCAACGTCTTGGAAGCACTTAATAGCACCGGGCCATGAGGAATGAGAGATTTTTTGGGAGATGTGGGAAATCTTCCAAAATCTCCCATGGCTTCGGTGCACGGCCTTGATCATCCACACCATTTGTACATGTTTGGATAGCACGTGGACACACATAATTTTCTCAGCAAATTTTAAATTAAAATACTCTGAGTCTTTTTGGAGGTGGGCAACCTGGCATATGGGAAAATCATATTTGGCTTTGTTGATGTGGCTGTGCAGACAATAAAAAACTTGCTGACAATATTTGGGTTGCCTGGGACCGGTTTCAGCCGGGGTCAAGGTGGGAAAAAGCCTTTAAATGAGATATCTCGGGTATGTAGTTGCCGAAAGTAGAAATTTCGCTGTCAAAGTGCTGTTTCCGTACGCTACTGGCCTGCTTGAATTTTCCATCGGAAAAATCGAAATGTCACACCCGAGAGAACTTGAATTGAAGTCTTTTTTATATACAATGTTGGGCAAAAGAGTGGCATGCCGCACCAGAATCGTGTTTGCAAAAATGATGGGAATGAGTGGGTGACATGCTGTGACTGATGCGTGACATCATGCGTGAAAGTTCTCAATCTCTTACTTCCTGGTCATTCTGGGTATGAAACACTTTCGATGTCTAAGATTGAAGACCAACTGATTGTCCATGGTAGACTAGAGACTTGTGGAGCAGTACCTGCAGTGGTCCATGTCATAATGCAGAAAGAGCATCCAGGCAAAATTTGAGTGGCTGTGCACTTAGTCATCAGCCGTTTCAGTTACCAGGCTTGCCCACCTCCAGTCTTTTGGGCAAGTTTTGTCAGAACCTGAGGTTTCTGTCATCGTTCAGACGTCAGCAAAACAGCCAACGTTGTTGGACTTAGTTCATAAAGCAGCAACAAGTGACGTATGTCAAGAAAACAAGGACTTAGATTGATGAAAGGACATGTGATATAAGATAAGGAATAGAAGCACGACATGCTTGATCCAGCACAAAGGACATAGGACAACATGAGGCATGGAGATTAAAAGCCTCAAGGCATCATGACACCATAACACATGGCAAACAGACAACTAGCGCATTGTAATGAAACAGGGAACAGGCGTGGAAACCCGAAGGCACTTAGTAAAGAAGGCATGGGAACAGGTTGCTTAAAAGCATGGTTGTAGGATGTTTTGCATTGTGGAAAACGAACAGTAGTCACATGTTTACTAGTATTTAATCAGTAATTAGAACAGTGTATTCTTTAGTCTTTCAATCTCGTTTCCCTACCATTCTGAATACCTCTAGCCGCTCCATCGCCTCTCGACATCGAGTGGAATAGATCGAGACTCAGAACTGAGTGTTGAAAGATTGAGTTCTAACAAGTTTTTTGGGCTCTGAATACTGGGACCTGATGGATTTTTTTGATCAATTAAAATATGAGCTCCATCGACACTATTTTTCAAGGTCGCGGGAAGAGTACACGCCATTCGCTCCCGTTCCCCTCACTCGGTACCCTCGGGGGTCGACAAGGCCCGGCATCAGTCACGTTATCAACATGTTCCTCCTTCCTTTCCATTTCTTTTCACCCAGACTGCGCAACGAAGTCTCTTTCAGATATGCCTCTCATTATGGATGTGTATAGCTCTACATCGTAACCATAAGGCGTAAGTTGATCTGTTTGCAAGAGCTTCGTCGAACCGACACGTGACCCAACGTGACCACGGCCGAGCCCTGCCGAACATCATAATTTTTTTTTAGAATGGCCCCGAATTTTTCAGTTAGCTCTAAGTGATCAATTCCGCTTGAAATGGTTCATTCAGGTCCGGGGAATATACTCATGAACTTAGTTGAGACTTGGTAAGTTGATCTCCCAGTCATCTCCCAACATCTCCCACACATCTCCCATTACAGCTATTTCGGTAACGATAGCCATATTTTGGAGCACCCGGATATAAATATTTTTGTTTGGTCCGGCTTGCTCCAACTACGTCTGAGAAAGCAATTCGGTCCATATTTTAGGTTCTAGCAAATTCCATAATCCTCTTAGTCTCTCCCACACAGACTCGTTATGATCACAAGTGATGTATAGATAATCCTCTGAACATTTGATCAAGGCCCTATCTTGAGATAACTGTGGTTCCCTTGTTAATTTCTCTACAACTGGGCCATGGAGCCATTGGTTGGTGGTGGAGCGATGATGCAAAGTTGACCAAAAAACGGCAATTGATGCAAACAAAACTAAACAAGATTATTTCTGGAACACCGCTCCACAATATGTCTATCGTTACCGAAATAGCTGTATCCCGATGCTTCAAGTGATAGGATTTCTCCCAATTGGGATATGTTCACTGGGTTATTCCAGGCCACTGTTGACATAACTCACACATTAAGTCATCTTTCAATGCCACAAGTTCATCAACTCATTCACTGTTGGATGTTTCTCAAAGCTCTCCTTTCTCCTGCAGCTGTCAAGTTGATGTGAGAGTCCGGTCACACTGAATCAAAACACTATATGTTGGTTTGTAATCCGCTTCTTGCATTGAAATCAGTATCAATGAGTTCACTATGAGCTTGTATTGCTCCTCCAGACTTTCTCCCATCATCTCCTATATGCTCCCATAAAATCTCCCAAATCTCCCACATCTCCCATCAAACCTCCCAAATACCAATGCTCAATGGCGCCTATGTGAAACTCCCAAGATAGACATTTCTGTGACATAGTACCAATACAGATCAATAACAGGAATAGAACATGCAGCAGGTGGTTCTGATGAGCTGGCAGAGCCCAGCAACTTTTGAAGCTTGGATATCAAATCGCGCAAATAGCTTGAAAGGTACCGGATGTCAGATTTAGTAGTCTTTTTGTCCAAAGACCCAGTTGGTCTTGCCAGTGCTCTGCTTTCAAAGAGTGATTCTCTTTTCAATGAGCATGAATCATGACAAGGCTAACAACCATAGCTAAAGAGTTATCGAGCACATATGGGGGATTAACCAGCGGAATAGAGGCCAACCTACTGGTGGCATATACAAGCCTTCCCTTAATTATCACATTGCTATAGAGACAGACCTTGCATAAAATAATGCAATAAAAGATTCACCTCTCTCTGTACCTCATTTCAATTTTTCGACCAGGGACATTGTAAGACAGGATAATTGGCTAGAAAGACCTTTCGCCCTGCACAAGAAACAAAGAAAGTGTTGTTTTGTGTTTTCCGTGCTAATCATAACAGAACCCTTCATCTGGATTTTATCGGCCCTACAGAATTCACAATCCCAGAGCTACGAGAAAATTGGATGTTCTTCCATGTCTCCAGTCACTCTTGTGGCTCGATACGCATAATCCGACGTAGTCGATTCTACCCTTCTGGCGGCTGTGGTTGCCCATCCGACCTTGCAAACAGTTTCCACCCGAGTCAGCTCTTCCGGACCTGACGATCTCGCTCGAAAAATTCCTCCTCCAATCTGTATCCGATTTCAAATAGGGCCAAAACCTAAGGAGAATATGTCGTCACAGCGGGGTATGCGAGCTGGCCGCCTTGAGCTCAATCTCGACGCCCTTGAGCACACAGATTTCGCTTTGACTATCTCTGGTCTCCGCGAGTTGCACTTGTTTGACACCGACGCGTTGGATATCCAGCGCCAATTTGCTGGTCTTCTTGCGCGTGATACACAGCTGATTCGCATCGTTCCATGGTATCCTCAAGGGACTGGGGTGTCCAACATGCTTCATTTATCTTGCTTCTTCGACACTACCGGGACACAATCTCTATCCAATGCACTATGTTTCGTGAGCTCTCGGTACTGTCATTGAGTGTTGGTGAACTCGAAACTGTGAGTCCAGTGATGCCTTCGTCAATCTTAGTGACTCAGCATGCTATACCTTATCGGCTCAAAACTCGCTGAACCGGATACATATTACGGTGGAGTGTAAACACACCTGGAGATGTTGAGACGTACAACTCCGCGCACCACATCTCCGCCCGCGGACTCACGCGGACATGTTTTGGCGGGGAGAGGCGGAGTTATTTTGTGTATCTCCGTGTTGTGTTGTCTCCGTATGGTATCTCCAGACGCGTTATCTCCGGGTTTCATTCCTCGGCCATGACTATTGCGGGGAGTAGTATCTTCTACCGCTCAACGGAAAATGGGTAATCAATATACTACTTAGCAATACTGTTGATCAAAGAGAAAGGTCCACGAGTCCATTTTCGGTCCAAACTAGGTGATCATTTCACCAGCCTCTCTGCGGCAGCAGGTCCCGACCAAAGTAGCCAGGCTGATCTTGGTCTGATCTTAACTTTGAAATGAGATAGTAAAATAAGAGTTCCTTGGACGTTTCGGGCCCCGTATGTCTCGTGACTCGAGTGATGCCCGCAAGTACCCATCTGTCTTTCACAGAAACAAACAGGAGCTTTCTGAGCATTCACGCCTCTTGTGCAAATCTTCGCAGCCGAACGCTCTATACGATCTCTCCTCGAGCATTCCGAGCGAGCCTTGTCCATAAATTCTTGGGTTTCCCATCCAGCGCACTTCACTAGACTCTCAAGCATAGAGACTCCGGTTTGCGCTTCCGCCATCTGGACATCCGGCTTCAAAGTTTAGGTTCCCAAACATCACTCACTTTCAAACCAGCTCAACGTCATTCCATCAGGTCTGCTGTGCGGATTTATGTGGCACTGACCGCGGTCGACAGACACCTCTTTGGTCCGGGGTTTTGGGACGGCTCAGCCTTCTATCTGTGATCCGATAACCAGGAAGAAACTTGAAGGAATATGGCGTAATTAATGTATTCTGTAGAGTGCAAGAGATAGTAAAGGTAGTAATAATATAGGAAATGTTGATATAAAAGAAGGTATGCGACTGGGGGATCAAGCTCAAATCCTGGGGCTTGTATGCCCGCTGTGGCTGTAACTATGACCTAATGGACGTGCGTTCATATGCTTCTTTTCTGCAGCGCTCATATATCTCAAAGCTTCTTTCCAGCGCCCATATATCAGACAGTGCCTCCAGGTCCAGATCAGGCCCTGATCGTCAGGGGAGCATCTTCTCTAATAGCTGTTTTGACGCTCAGGCACTCCTGAAGCGCTACACTGCATTGCAGTGTATAGCATGGACCGTCTTACCGTCGGGATAGATGATCATCCTAAGACGACATCCTGTATTGACCGGCCAGAATGCTTGAATTCCAGGTTTCCATCAACGGCAACATGTCGAATCTGGCAAGGACCCTCCCTCGCTCTCAGTTCTCTAATCTCATCGGACCCCTCGCTATCACATCCAAATCAAATTTGCATACCCGCAGGGAAACAATATTATGATTCCCTGCCTTTCACGGACTCTGCAGAGGTCCATTGCAGTTGACTACCAGAGACCCTCAGATTGATATGCAGGTCTTGCTACCAATGTGATTAGAGCAAGGAGTCAGGAAGTTGAGTCGTTCATTCTATTCATTGTTGTCACCGGCGAGTCGGCGGCGACCTCGACAATTGAATCGACAAAGGGTATGTCCCGAACGCTGAGATAACAGCTCGAGTGCTGTTTCCTGAGGGATAGGCTGTGGATTCTCAATATGATTGTATTTTAGATCAAAGATGCCGGTTCCAATTGACGTGCCCTGCCGCGCTCGACAAACCAGTCCAAGCTCCATTGCGCGAATATTGACGCAAGGGCACGGACCAATAGGGTTGAGTAGATCGACCAAAATATTCAGTCAGTATTTTTCCTAGTATTTTAATAGGAAGCCGAGTCACAGACATTGCTGTGGTAAAATTTTGGAAAACGAGGAGAGGTTTGGACTGAGCAGAAATTGAACACACGAGTGATCATGACCGCGAAGCCTTCAAGCCAAACTTTGCTGGCACGCGCTAGTCACGCACCCACTGTGAAGATCAAAACCAAACAGCACCAAACTAGCTTTACCTCGATCCAGCTTCCCATTGGGCGATGCGGTGCCTCAAATCAGTCGTCCGGCTGCCCTGATGGGCTGTGTTTTTCTTTTGGAAACCGCTGACATCCCGCAGTGAATTTCGACTTTTCTAACAGAAGACTGCTGCCGTCCGTCTATTGTCATGCTGTGTATAGCTTCCATTTTGCATATTTCTTCGCAGGCCGTATCATATATCTCTCTTGCCTCTTCCTTCCAGCATCCTCCTCAGTTCCAATGCAGAGCCAAAGCTCAGAGACCGATGTAGGCCCATCTTTCTTGTTTTCCGTTCACCATGATCTTACTTGGATTCTTAGCGCCCTCCGGTCCCAGGTCCAGGTACTTCAGTACGTCCTTTCCCCATTAGTAGGCGCCTATGCTGAATTCAAGAAGGCATGGACCCCCTACAGCTTTCTCCCAAAAGTCGAGGGTGAGCCTTGGGGTAACTGTATGCAAGCCATCAACAAGCACGACGAAGATATGTGCTCTGGACTGCAGAGTGATATTGATACAACGTTGGTCTTTGTGAGCCTCTCAACTTGATCTTTGATCTCGATCGAAAGGCTTGACGCTATATAGGCCGGGCTCTTCTCAGCGGCTGTTACTCCCTTCACAATCGAGTCGTACAAGTGGCTCTCGGAAGATGCAAATCAGATTTCGATTCGCCTGATCAGCCAGCTTTCTGGTCATCTTGGAACTCCAAACCTTCCTGAACTCGCACCGTTTGCCGTTAGTTGGTCTTCCGTTCGCATAAACATCTGCTGGTTCCTCAGTCTCGTCGTTGCACTCGCAACGGCGTTGATAGGAATCATCGCAAAGCAATGGCTGCGAGAATACCGGCATGATGCAGCTATATCAAGCAAACAAGCATTCAAACTTCGGCAGCTGCGGCATCAGAGCTGGGAGAAATGGCATGTGTACGGGATGACGTATTTCATCTCTTATTAACTTTTCTAACTGGTCCTTCAGTCCGTCCATTGTGTCCTCCTTATCAATCTTGCTCGAGATTGCCTTGGTCTTGTTCTTCACCGGGGTCGTTGATCTGCTCTGGACGCTCAATCGACCGGTTGCGCTTTGCATCACGGTGACCGTCGCTGGTGCCGTGCTCTTCCTTATTATCACCACAATCCTTCCATCTTTCTATGTGCTCCTCTACTTGGTTCCGCAGTACTCATCATTCAGCATCGTACGAGAGCTTTTCCCTGATGTCGATTGGCATGATCGACATCCCTGTCCTTACAAATCACCGCAATCCTTAGCGGCTTTGCAACTCTCTCTTCCAGTCTTCTCCTGTCTCTTCCGCGTAGTCGAATGGTCAGCTATGTCCAGGATCCATATCAGCTGGACATCGTTCGATCTCTGGATCTTGGAGGACTCTGACTTGAAGATTATGCGGGGTGTCAAGCAGAAGGGTCCGGCTCGTCTTGTCCATACATACCTAGTACGTGGTGTCAGCTGGATGATCCAGACATTTGGAAATAGTGCCTCACATGTCAAAGACATTCTTCATTGCATTCAACCCCCCTACAAGGACGACCCTCATAATCAGGTTGTTCCTTTGATCCCATACGCCACAGATAACGTGAACCATTCACCGGACGAAGCTCTTGTATCGTTCTTGGATTCGTTGCCTCGGGACGACGCGCTTGAAGTCCTTTACGTCGAAGCACTTCTTCGCTGCATCGAGCGTAGTGGTCCCGAGAATACTACTGCTCGGTATCAGGGCGTCATACGACTCCATTGGTGGCATAAAGAAGGCTTACTTGGTATAAATCAGCTTCCGGAACGTACGTTTTCTCTCCTCGCTTGTTTCTCGCTGATTGAATTGCACCCTAGCTCTGGTCATCAATATCATACATCTCGCTAGAAAATACTTCCAATCAGTCAAGCTATTACCCCACAGCACCATCAATACCTGGATTGTGCTGACATCGTCGATGTGGCTTCACCCCAGAGTCGATATTCGACAGGCAGCCGGAATGCTGATCCATGATCTTGAGGGATACATGACACAGCATCCCCAGATCATTGTCATGCTGTCATCTTGGGTCCTCTCCTGGGCCCGAGATCTCGTGGCACAAAATTCGACCCTAGTCTCAACTGATCCTTTCCGGGATATGGTCAACTCGGTCGAGCGAATCTGCACTCCAAGCTCTCACTATAGATTTCGAAATCCATCACCGTGGAATGTTCTTCCCCAGCACTTTTGGGAGTTGAAGCGTGATGTCATTAGATCTGCCGGGCTGAATCATCATCATTTTGGCTTGAATGACAGTCATTTTGGAAGAGATGAAATCTGTGAAGCGGATATTTCTTTGACTGTGGTGTCTGGGATAGATGAAGAGGAAGAGATGAAGTTGGACCTTGAACATTTCCGAGCACCGCAGACGATTTCGGTCTCATGGACTAGTTGAAACAACTGTAGAATAACACTGTATTATATAGACAACCGAGAGAGAATCTCAAACATTCTCAATGTCAACCATTTCTGTCATGATACCGCCGAACGAAATATTACTTCAGGCTCGAATCTCGGTAATAAGAATCACCATTGTCAATTTGGCGGTTTCATTGAAGTCAATGTCTCTAGGATCTGCTGGCAGTACAAGTCAAGACCATGACAATCGTGGAAAGTTCGACGGGTCGGGACTCGGATATGTAAGATAAGATAACGGTTTCTGGATGTGTGACGCATGATGAGTCACGCGCCTCATCCTCGACTGTCGTCACCTTGAGCTGCTCATCCGCCCAAATGGCTCATGTAGCCCAAATGCCAGTCAGAAAATCCTTCAATTTTCTAGGATTCTCACCGTGGCGTGAAATGGCGATCAGTGGCACCGTAGAGAAGTCTCTCGGATCTCGCAAGAGCTCCCCGACAATACCCATTTCGTATTCCAGTACTCAAGTTCGTTCTCCCAGCGAACCAGCAGGCTGCAACACTTGAACGGTGAACAGGATCATCCAGAGTGTATCCAGCCTCTAATTAGCTCAATGAGTTGAACCGACAATTTACTCATGGGAGACATAGGTGTATTCTACGACGGCAAATCATTGACCCCGGAGTCGCAGTTTCTTCCAGCTTCCAGGATGTCAATCGAACCCAGACGGCTTCTGGAGACCGGACATCAGTCCTCCTCTGTTCCTAGTTCTCCGAGTCTCAGCTGGTCCGGCCTGGATCTTCGTCTTCTCTTCATCTTGACAGGTCTGCAATTCAGCCCTGGACCATTCGACGCATTCAATTCCAGACCAAATCCGGTCATCTAGGGCTGCCCCAAGCATCATGATTCGGATTGCGTGACGCAATCGCGCCGGCGTTAGGCGGGAGAATGCCAGCGCCGTTTCGAGTAATTCCACACCTTTCGGAGAATTTCGTACCGAAGTCCCGCTGTGCGGGTTGCGACCCGGTACAGCCGGCATTCCAAGCTGTCTCGTTGTTTCCACAGCCTGTCTTGCACTTTCCATAATCTCTCATATTCTCGCGTATTCTCCACAAGGTTGTATTATTCATCTCTGTAGCCGTACGCGCTATGTGCTGTTCGCTGTCTCGCTATCAATACCTGGTCAGCCTCGCTGTCAATACCTCGGGACAACTCGCTGTCTATTTTCGATATTTCTCCGCCGATCATTTTGCGGCCGCGGACCCTCGGGAACGTGGCTTGTCTATGTTTTGATTATCTCGCCATTTGCACTCAAAGCTGGCAGTCAGGCTGCCTGTGATCGCTTTCTGGATGCTTTTCAGTTGCCACAATGAGCTTAGATTGTTTTTTGCTCCATGATCAGCTGTAAGGTTCCGAAAATAATGCTAAAGATGTAACACGAATCAGAGAGGTTTGCTCAGCCCGGAGATCGAGGCAAGCGACACCGACATCTAAATGATGCTGATAGGTTTTTCCCATATAATGGATAAATGCCGCCCTGCACCCATTATCCTTACCTCCTCTACACCCATGTCTTTTGCCCGCGCATGCCTCGTCGGAATCCAAGCCATTGCCAATTTTCTCGCCTTTATACCTCCCAATCCGACGCCAGATAAAGGGAGGTATCATACGAATCAACTCTATGTCCTCCAGATTGCTCCGTTGATTTTCAAAGTACGTGCTTCATAGCCTCCAAGATGACCATTGACCTATTTTGATAGATACATGATCTCGGGCTACGGTTATGCGCCGTCTTTGAGACTTTGACATATCTTGAAATGCTCCTTTCACCTTCGTCCACCTCCTTCATCTGTCCAAGCGGCAGAATCCGTATTACACCTTTATTCATTGTCGGAGTCCTTGCTGTCCTCTTTGGCTCATGGATCCGAATTCACTGTTTCAAAACGCTGGGGAAACTTTTCACCTTTGATCTGACGGTGCATCCCGAGCATCGTCTTATCACGAGTGGAATGTACAACTACGTTCGACATCCAGCCTATACAGGGTCAATGCTCAATGTCGTTGGCTTGTCGCTGTCGCATCTCAGCCGGGGAAGCTGGATGACTGAATGCGGTCCATTGCGCGCAGGTAGCAGTGCTGCTGTGGTTTGGGCTGTCTGGTGGATATGGACCTTGTCAGTTGGGGTCAGCAGAGCGAAAGCAGAAGACGAGCAGATGAAGCAGCTTTTTGGAAAAGAATGGGAGAAATATGCGGAAAAAGTCCAATGGTGGTTCTGTCCGGGACTACTTTGACCCTTGGGGTCACGCTAAATAGATTTCATTCACCTTCTTGACCTCCGTGGCGAAAATAACAAGGGGAATGACTCCGAGGAGAACACCGCGGGATGAGGTGCGCTTGATGGTCTCCGCAGGACTTACCTTGGTCTGATGGGGCGCATCACTCTGGTTCCTGCCACAAGTTCGGCGCTCTTTTTTCCATTCTCAGATCCGCAGTCTAGATCATCAATATATTGAATTACGACTGAAATATGAATCCCACATAACGCCAATTGACACACTCTTGAACCTTCTTCAGGTATGATTAAACTCCTCCGGTGAACGTTATGGTCTCAACTGGTTTTCCCGGTATGTTGGATCCGAAGTACCAGGATTCAATGTCTTTTCTATGGCCGTAATAACGTTGCAAAATCCCACTGTTTTTTAGGTCAACTTCATCCATTTTGAGTGTTTTTGACACCCGACTTCAGTCAAATATGAGCTGAAAGATAGTCAACTTGGCAGGATTCAGCGGGTAACTTGGAATTGCCCGAGGTTTGCAGACCTCGGTTTGGGAGCCAACTCGGACATTTCATTTGCGGGTACTTTGGGAGGTGATTATGACAAGTGGCGGATAACTTTGGTTTCCCTGGAATTTGCAGTCAACTTGGAGATCTCATTTCACGGGCAACTTGAGTCCTACATCATGGACAACTTTGGGGCTGAATTTGCAGTCAAATTTCGGAGACGAGATTCAGGCAACTTCGGCGGTTCGGCATTGGCATGTGGCCTTCCCCTTTAAGCCGTTGACCATCGCATCTCCTTGCATTTCCCTCAAAGAATGATCTCAGGTATCTTTCCCCCATTCAATCATGGCTCTGTGCCTGCGAACGGCTGCCACCAACGTTGATTGATTTTGATGCGTCGCTCACACGACCGTTCATGTCGTTCGGTCTTTTCTAATGTATCTTATTTTCCTTGTTTCAACACCTCCTGTTTTGACGTAGCTTTGGACTGTAGAGGAAAATTGTGTATGTAATCAATTTGTCAATGCTAAACGGGTTCATCGGGAATAATTCTCATCCGTCTCTTCATGAGTATTATTGAGTAATACGGCATGGCAAAAAACATCAATGACCCAATTACCATCATCTTCGTCAACAGCTGATTGAATGTGGCGCTATATTGCTCACATGTGTTCTGCGCCACTGGAGAAGCCCGAAGCATGACCGTGGCATCGTAGGAGAAATTTGGCTCTCACGTCAAAACCACAGATTGCTAGTAAGTAGCACTAGCAAAAGACTAGGATGCAACTCCATTCCCTAAGAATCAAGAGTTTGAAGCTTAAAATGAGTGGATGCAGAGAAGCCAACCAGAAATGATACCTGACAGCCATGGAAGGAGGCTTGAAGAAGGAGGAAGGAAGAATAACGCGCCATCACGTCAGTGACCTGCCAGCAATTCCGGCCAGCAGTGATCCGAACTTCTCCCCCTCCGAAGCTGAGGTTGGCCTGATCTCAAGTTGACACAACCCAAGGAGTTGCTCGAATCTGAAGTTACCGAATCTGAAGTCGCCTGATTTCAAGTTAATCTGAACCTGCCCGATCATCAACTCCGAAGTTGCCTTCATTTGACTTATTTCTTGGAAGTTGAGTGTCAAATGTGTGATTATGGCCAAGTTGACCGTAAATTAGATGAATTTTTCTCAAGTTACCTGTAAAAACAATTCTGCAACATTATTACGGCCAAGCTTCTGTGTTGTGGATCTGAGCAAAGAGTGTGTTGTCGACGAGGGAATGGACCCAGTCACGCCAAGAGTTCTCTGCTGCGACTGCGGCGTCAATGCGTGACAAACTGTTATGACGTATATGTTCCAAATAGTTGACGATCCATTCGACATGCATCTCCTAGATCCAGCTTCAGATTATGTTCAATGATGAGATTCAGACTAATTATACAGCTAGGCATGTTGCAGAATGCATTTGGGCCTAGGATCCATACATCATCCGAAGAGTCGGAGAGTCAATTTGACACGATACTTACGCACCATCATGTTGGGCAAATTGCCTGTCATGTAGCTCAAGTACGTTCTGAGTCGTTTCAACCATCTGTCTTTAGCATTGACCTCGATGATATCAATCGCAGTCATTCCACCTTAGATCGAGTCGAATCCAGTCGCCAGAACCAAGCACATCAAGTTCGTGAACCTCATCATTC
Source organism: Mycena floridula (assembly GCA_029320655.1). Taxonomy (NCBI): domain Eukaryota; kingdom Fungi; phylum Basidiomycota; class Agaricomycetes; order Agaricales; family Mycenaceae; genus Mycena; species Mycena floridula. The sequence goes on from JARIHS010000051.1 coordinate 314,971, forward strand.
TTCAACTTGATCTTCATTCTCGGTTATCTTGATAAATGGACTGTTGTAGACATCAACCAGGGAAACGTAATCGCAATGGGTCAATGCTTCATAATGCTTAGTTGATATCAAGAGACGGCCATGGGATGTTTCGGGACCTCTGGAGCAAGAATCTCGCTTTTGGCGTGATCGGTTATACGTCGGGAAACCTTATTTCGCCAGAGGCCATGCTTCCTCATCAGCCTTCTGATCTGCCATGATATCCAGATATGTCCCCAGACAAAATTTGCACCCCCCTTCTCTCCACGCTTCTTCGAAGAACATTTGACGCTCCTCTGGGGTTGGATCCACCTCATCATTGAAGTTGAAGGGGAACGTCTGCGGCGAAAGAGGGCAGGACACAATTCTTCCTTCATCACCTTCACTTCTCCCTCTTGAAAACTCTTTTGGATCAAGGGAAGTGCGAGATCTGGAGTGCGGTAGAAAACGGCAGGAATTTGAAAGAGATCGGCGATTTGTTGGATGACCTGGACCTCAGGCGGATCAGTCCCTATAATCCCAGCTCTATGTCCCGCCATATGAATATCCACACCACGCTTCGGCCACCCTGCTATATGACGACAGATCCCTTTCAGGCTATCAAGTCCCGGAATCTTCGGGACATGAACTGTGGCAGGAATCCCAATACAAAGCATCAAGAACCTGGCTGTCCATTCCCAATCCTTCCAAATTTCGGGCATAGACAGTTCATGCAAGGCAGGGACTTCGCTGCCGGTTCCGGCACCAGAATATCGGGTTGTGGCATTCCAGACGCCCCCGATAGCATCGGTGGCCTCGGATATATGCACTTTGTACCCTGTCAAACGATAAGCAGGACCGGAGGAACCGGCACCGACGCACACAGCGTCAAGCCCGCCGGGAGTAGCAGATGAAAGACCTGATCTAAGGTTCAGGACCTTAAGAAGCGACGCTAAATGGTACTCCGACCTGAACGAGAATTACAATGGCTTCTGCCAATAAGTAGTTTGGTGCAGTAGCAGCGGCAATATACTTAGATGTAGACCGCTGGAATGTCGGCAAGGATCGGCTCCGAATAGTTTCCGGGACGTACATGATCTCATGATCAGGAATATTGATATTGCCACGTTACGCTCCTTCAGAGATGCGCGGTCCACGGCTATCTGCAACTGCATATGTAGCCAACAGGGAATTCTGCCTTTGACGCATCAAGTAGGCGCATCAAAACCTCTCTCCGAAGCAATGATATCAGCACAGAGAATATCATTATATTGATTGCAGCATCTAGACCGAACAAGTGATCTTCCGTTCAGATTCATAATTGCTAGATCTCGCATGGTTGAGGTATAAGTATATAAAAGTACAAGACTCCACCACTTACACCGAGTTCAAGTATGAGATTTTGACTCGCATGCCACTGAATCGAAGGGATTCGACTTGTGATTTCAGTAGCTCGAGGTGTGGTCCTGAATCCTTCATAACCTCGAGATGAATATGAAGAGCTTCAAGGCGCGGCTTGCCATGGACCCTCGACTCCATCACTCCCACCAGCGTTTCAACATAACTATCATCACAGCAAACGCTGAACTTTGTCAACCTAGGAAGCAGGGCCGCTTCATCGTCGTTCATATATGTGAGCTGTTCAAGAAACTCTGGTGTGATGTTTGAATATTTGACGCTGGAATCGTGGAATACGAGAGTTTCGATCGAGGGGATGGCAAGGAATATCTTTCGCCAAGTGTCCTCTTCGGCGACATTGCTGGAACCTCGGATAATCAGGCTACGCAGTGGGGGCGATGGCTCGAGGAAGGAAAGGAGGTCGACGGCGCTCCAGCTGTCACCACCGACCGTCAAGGACTGTAATTCTGGCGTCATAAAACAGCTGAAGAGCTGCTTTATCCCGCTCTCGCGCTCAGAATCCTGGATATCCAGTGACTTGAGATTCTTTGCGACGCACGAGGTAGCGAGAGCACCATAAGAAGGTTCCAGACTGATGCTTGCATTCACTATGTTTGGACATCCCACAAACAGTTCTAGGATGACATGGACATAGATCCCGTTGAGCTCGACGGTTTGTAGCTGAGTCCAGCTGAAGTTGGGAAGTTGACCTTGAGAATAGCCGTGAAGGGTGAGACTACGCAGGTTGTTTGCCCGCGAAAACAAGTCGAGATTGAATCTCTGTCCGCCTTCGGACTGTGTGCAGCCCAGCTCTAGGGATTCAAGACGGCTGAATTCGGGATGGCCCAGTGTGTCAGAGAATGCATCAAGCCAGCTGGCTATCGGTGCATCCTCGCTGGTGATTCGAAGATGGGACCAACATAGTTCTGACGTTCTCGTCCCGTTTGATCGAAAATAAGCGATGAGCTCCAGTGCACATAGCTTTGGACGAAGGAATGGGCTCTCAGTCCAATCGCCCTCCTCGATTTCAACACATTCTGGACAGAGATCTGCCGTCGATGATGGAATTATAAAGTAAATGCTGACTGGCAAGGATTCGGATCTTTCGAAATGGATATCGAGGAAATCTCGACTGGTGAGATGTCCTTCTCGAAGATCGACGATGAAGGAGCTCCACATGGCGGGAGAAGCAAGAAGGATTTGTCTCCATTGCGTGCAGACGGAGGCAGCCTGAATCGCGGGATTCTGGATATCTGCTTCGTCATCCGCGACACAAACCAGGGTCAGAATCTGTGTCCACGTTTCCATGGGCACCCGTCTCATGCTCGACGTGAGATACCTGCAGCGGTCCCGACGCTGTAGAACCTGATTCCGGCTTTTCTTCAACATCCCTAGTATATTCTCGATCCGCGCTAGCTCCTTGTCGAGCTTTTCCAGTTCTGCATCGGCTCCTGCCTTCACAGCGAGAACCGAAGCCTGGTCAACATTGTCGGAATGGCCTAGAGCTGAGAGATCCAGAGTAGAAGTCGTTGTAACAAGTTTGAGGTGGCAATTCATGCAAAGGAGGACGGAACTACCGTCGTTCATGATGGTCTAACAAAGAGGGATTAAAATTTGAGCGCTGACATGTCAGCAGCGACGAGTGATGTGGTTCCCATCACGGGGCTACAACGCGTCCGAATGGCGCAACTATATCCCACGACATCGTGACTGAAGATATGAATCGTTGCAGTTCTTGAGGTTGTCGATAGCTTCGGGCGACCCAATCAGGACTCTTTCCAGTGGGTGGAGATGGTGGGATCATCCAGGTGTCTGCCTACCTTGTTTCATGTCATGGTGACCATCCGAGTATATAACTACGAGCAGAACATTTGACTTGGGCTCTACTCGCGTCATCTTGCTGGATTGTGAAGCTTAGCGTCTCTTTCTAAACTAACAACAAGACAAAGGGCAACTCTCGAGTACAGTGGCAAAACTGACAGTTCGCGCCCATTTTTGTTTGGGTTGTATTCAGCGTTAAATTGAGGATGCCACGCCCAGCCGACGTCAAAGGGGAACCCTCGTTGCACAAGATGTCCATTTGACTGCTTTCTGTGAGGAATCGCTACTCAATTTCTCTAACACCGCTGTCCCTACTTCTTTGCACTTGTGGACAAAATGTAACTGCAAATGATTGTATTAAGTCGGTCCTCATCTCACACCGCTTGAGTGGATTTCTTCGCGTTATCTTCCGCCGAGGATCGCGACAATCCAGCAGCTCTCACCGCGCAAGAGGCTGACGGTCCTCACCCTATCCAATAACCTTCTCCTCGGACGAATCCATTCACTGGCGGCGATCTCCTTTCCTGCATGTGACAGTTGCATATGACTTGAAATAGCTGTATTTCGATCTCTCGCACCAAGTCACTACGAGACTGATCGCCTCCTAGTTTGTACACCGTTTTTCTCTGCCAATTATCATGATCAAGCCGCCTTGTTCACTCCAGTAACTAAGAAGTCCCATTTGTGACGAATCCATTCAATTGCTTACAATCTCACAGGTTTCTGAAGATAATACGACTCAAAATGGCTGCACTTATTTTTGTTCCGACTCTAACACAACCAGTACCGAATTAATTTCTTCACGCGCAGTGGCTTTCTGCTACCTATGCCCAGACAACTGTGAAGGCGAGTCTTCCCGAGAGCACATCCTTTCTCTGTCGAATCTCTTTATCAGAATCCAGTTTCCTCCTCGCGTGGATAAAACTTATGATCAATGGCTGCATTTTGCTCGTCCCAAGGTGTTAATGCGGCTGGTTTACTCTCGGAAATGAGCCATGAAATTGTATTATAATATTTGTTGCACAGAACACCGCCATCAGCTCAAGTTTGCTTGGCGCGTTGGATTGACTGAATTTGCTTGGCGATTGAACTCAACATAGTTTACCACAATATGGGAAACTTCTGCACCCGGAACTGCCTGAACTGGTAAGTGGCGGGGCAGGCCCGACTGTTGCCAAGCAACAGCCTCGGCCTTGTTTCCCGAGACAGCGGGAGAATTTTGGACGCCGACGACAGCGGGCCCGGAGCAAGGTCATGAAAAATAATGTGCAAGTTCATTTTATTGCATCAGTGCCCGAAGCAGTTGATGACGCGGTGTAAATGCGGCGTGTGCGCCACAATCTAATCTAATGTGGCAAACTTGCTTCTACTTATCACTATCCTGCATTCTCAACCAGAATGGACTCGTCTCATTGTAGATGAGAATGGTATCAATTTGAATGAGGCTTTGTTTAGCCATGGTCCGCTGTATAAAAGGTGGGATGGATTCGAGGATTCTGCATCAGCCTCAACACATTGTGAACGATGCGATTCTCTACTCTTCTTGCCTTCTCTCTTCTCGCCATGACTTATGCTCTCCCTAACCCGGAGGCTGCTTCGGGCGACATTGTCGCTAGAGATGAAGCTGCAGTCGTTGGCATCGTCGCTCGGGATGAAGCCACTCCTGTCGCCGTTGCTGCTAGTGACGAAGCTGGTGACGAAGAGGTAAGACACTACTCAATTCGAACTTGAGATCCTTTAACAATCTTCAGATTGATCTCGAAGCTCGCGATGGTGGCTATGTGAGATTGTTTCATCGTCTTAAAGATCTGGCTGACGTCAAGCTTTAGGGAGGATATGGAGATGAATATGGACACCATAGACACGGTCACCACGGACATCACAGACACCACCACGTAAGTCGTACGCTGTCTTTTGTAACGCTTGTTTATTACATATTCCATCAAGCACGGTGGATATGGAGGCAAATATCGCCGCGATGCAGCTACTCCCAAGACTGCTGGCACTGATGCCGGCGCTGCTACTGTGAGCACTTTTTATTATTTCTTCTTCGTTCTTAAACAGATTTCCAGGCTGATGGCTTTGGCTTTGGCTTTGGAGATGTGAGCTATCAAAACTGTAGAGCCAATTTAGCTGATTCTAGGATCTTTCAGGACTATGGTTATGGTTATGGACGTAGACACAGGCACCGTCACGGTCATGTAAGAGCTTGATTCCTCATTGATGCATTCAATTATCTGATCAGAGACTCCAGCACCGCGGCGGTCACCGAGGCTATGGTGGCTATGGTGGTTACGGCTACGGAAGGGGTTATGGCGGTTATGGAAGTTACAGCTACGGTGACTTCTACTGAAACCACTATATCGAGCAATATTCCATCTCTACTTACTAAGGATCTCTCTACTCTCCTGCTTGTACTAACTCTCCACCGTCTCGATTGTATTAACTGTGTATGAAATTATACTTGTATATGAATGATTTCTGTGTATATTGTCTTGTATCTTTGTCATCTGTTAGCCTCATAACCAGGCCCTCTGAAATCTCGGAGAGATTCCTCGTCAGAGGGCCTAGTGAACTACAACATTTTTTAACAGGTGATAGATTTGCTGTTACCTTGCTTATATAAATTCGCCCGATATAGTTATTTTCTTTTCCAAGCCAAGGCTAAGTCCTTGCCCCAAACCATGTCGTTGCTGAGCTTTTTGGTGACTTCTCACTGCGTTTCGGCCGGACCTGTTCACGGCCTGCGAACAGATCAGACCAGGTCACATCACTGTCACATGCGATTTCGGCTTAAAATCACCCGGATTTTCGGCGGTCAGGTAACTTGAGGTCTGAAACCTGCTTTAGGCTTTGAACAGACTCTCCAGGGTCAAAATTGAAGCCTTGGGAGCTCATGTATACTTTTATCATACATCTGTTCACTCACCTGTTCAAGAGCTGTTTGAGATGTGTACTCAACTACGCGACCCTCGAACATGTCACATGTTTGATGTCGGAATACGTGAGAATAGGCGGCTGTTCACACCTGTTCGTGACATATTCACACCTGCTCCGACTCCAAATAGACCAAGCGGAAACGCAGTGTCTGTGGACTTTTGTCATCTGCTCCTCTATTCTGCACAGTATACATTGAAACTGGTGAATTACCCTGTGAAACTTGCTGGCCGCAAACCCATTGACTGTGAATTTGTCGCTAGAGATGGTCATTCATCCTTTGGGTAGGGGTTAGAAAAGAATATTGTGCTGAACATGACTGAAGAGATGAGAATGGACCAGTAAAAGGTGGCTGAGGTGACGGCGGCTCGGCAAAGAAAATAACTATATTAGGCGAATTTACATAAGCAAACTACGTCGGATCTATCACCTGTCAAAAAATGTTGTAATTCAAATTATTTCACCAGGCCCTCTGACGAGGAATCTCTCTGAGATTTCAAAGGCCTGGTTACGAGGCTAGTTGCCTGTCATTTGACTGCGTTCTGTCGAGTTCGAATATCATTCTTCAGTGCTTTATTTCCAGTACCATACCACACACCAGTGGGATAGAGGTCAACCGTTCTGGTGGCAGATACAAGTCCCCTATTTTTATTCCAGTTTCAATAAAGTAGCAGAAAACTTTCAAATATCACAGTTCACTTGGAAAACAATGAAATACTTAAGCTGACAGCACAAAAAACATGGAACATCGGACATGGCAATATGCAAGCAAATGGGCAGCAACAAAGAAAAGACTGAAAACATAATAAGGGGATCTTCTGGGGAGCTTAGGAGGTTTTGTAATGAGCTTGAAGAAACTTTAGTACTAGGTCCAACACATTGAATGCAAGACCTACAGAAATTCCATGTTAAAGAGCTAGCAGAAAATGGACTCCTTATGATGCACAGATCAATGATCAGCTGGAGTTAGCTGGTGACAATTCATTGTCAAGTGTGTATCAGCAAATGAGATAGATAGATTTACACAGCCAGGCCTGGAAAAGACCAACTGGAGTAGTACTAGTGACATAATGGAATTAGTAATTGACTGAATCCTTGTCATATAAACTTGTATCACTCAGACATGCAACTCAAATGGCCCACTCAAAAATGGGTGAAAGTGTAGTCTCATGTTGTGTCCTTGGGAGCCAGTCCCTTTCTGTGCAACGTCGTGGTAAGATGTGCAAAGTCCAGTTTGGCTCTCATCAGGATCAGGAAGTCAGAAGGATCCAGAGGAGTCAAAGTGCCCATAAGTGATGGGATCAATTTGCGGAGCGCTTGAGCACTTGCTAGGTAGAGATGACTTTTTTTTTCCACACCCTTTTCCTCCAGGACTGGGCAGGACCTGCAGTCAGAATGAAGCAAACAAGGATAGAAATGTCTCATGAGAGATCTTTACACTCATGACAGTGTATTTATAGGCCAGCATCAGTATAAGGATAGAGATGTTCATTGTCCAGTGTATTTATGGCCACAGGCTCTTTTTCCTTGCTGAAAAACAGTGCAATGGGTCCACTAAGGAGGGATGGAGTTCTTTATTTAAGCCTGACTGTGTTGTCTTCTGTTGGCACCAGGCACCTTGGGTTTTTTTGGGGGGGCATTTCATCGGATTAGATGACGAGAATACAAGTCTCTATGTGTGAAACCAATGGTACACTAGTCTAACATACAGGCCAAATGAGAACAGAAACTTGTCTCACATGAAATGAAGCATCCGCGAGTCTGAAACTGCTTGGAAGAAGGCCAATGATTTAAGAATGAGAGCATATCCCTGTCAGGCACCTCATCACATGCCCTTCAGCCGAGAGGACGAGATTTCGGATTTATCAAATGACCAGTCACTGTGGACAATAATTTACATTGTGAACAATGAACAGTATGTATAAAAAGGAAAACAACCAATGACTTGGACCTGGTCCCTGTCCTGGACATCATCGCTAAACTTCCCGCTATCGCTATAGGATGCCGTTAATTGTAATCAACATTGGAGCGATGAAAGCTCAGGTATCTTTTGGATGAAAATGCGCAAATGGTGCAGCGGATTCCATGAGTGTTGAGCAGATAATGGTCTGAGAGGAAGCAGTCAGCGTCAAATGTGAAGCAATAATGCCGGCTGTAGCTTGGAACGTCTGGGCCAAACATATCCCCTTTGGGCCTCTTTGATGATGGTGTCCAGAATTTTACTCATTCCCAACAAACGAGCCCCATAAATGGGGACTCATAATTATGATTCCCTGAGAGGGTCTAAGAAATAAGTTGTAAAGGTATAGAGGTCATGATAATGATTCAGAAGCCCTTGCCTTTGCCAGTATTGCAAGCGGTGCGTGCATTTTGAATATACATCAGATTAAACAAGCTGGCAGAAGGGCATTGGTGTCGGTGGAATATGATGCACCAGACAAAGTTTTGGGAAGAGTAGCATTGCATTAAGCAGCCACTGATTTGCTCCTGCGGAGCACCAGAAACTCTGTCTCCATGACCTAGAAGATGCAAAAGGTCTAGTGTATATTCATCAATGTCTGATTTGAAGACACCAGGAACTACCTCATGCTCTGGAGGAGCAGAATAAGGTTCTGGCAAAGGAGAATACCTAGGCCTTTTGCTACATGGCTGTGTAGAAGGTGAAGGCTGTGTATAAGGTGGCGGTGTAGTGTGTGAAGAAGTTCGAAAGTTGGAATCTGTGCAAATTATAAGACCAAGCAGTGAATACAAAGGAACAATGACTGACTTTGACCAAATAATCCTCGCAAAAGCTCGCTCTCAGGGTTCTTGCCGAAACCCTGTAGCATCTCCTGGACAGTTGCAGCATCGAGCTCACTGGAAGAGTCCATGATAGAATCATAGATTGATGCGCTAGAACCTTCTTCAAAGATAGCAGAGAGGTCGATAGTGGAGATATCTTGAGTCAGAGCAATCATGCGAGGGGCAGGAAGAGCAGGTGCTCGTCTGCCTGTGGACATAGCAACCCTGGAATGAGGGCTAGAGGGCTGAGATGAAGTCGACGTGGAACCTCCAACAGAATCAAAGATGGGATCAATGCCAAAGCTTTCTGATGGGCTGGCAAGGGAGAGTGCAATAGCCAGTGCAAGGTCACTTGCATGCTGATCATTGTCTGGAAGAAGAGCATTGGACTGGAAACCAGAGGCGCTCTGTGAAGGTGGAGCATGGGAAACGGAGGTCGCAGACTGGTGAGGGAATATCGCAGCATTAGCAGCAGATGGAGGTTCCAAGGCATTCAATGGAGCGGATATATATGTGCCAGGAGGCGGTAGCTTGCGATTATGTTTCGCTTTTGTATTACCTGCCAACAGATTAGAAGAGAGATACCAAAGCCATGAAATAACATACCGTGAGCACTGCAATAAGGATAGACAGCCAACCATTCTGGCTCTAGAAGAAGACTTCCTGTATTGTCAGTGAGAATCACTGCAAAGAATATAAGCATAAGCTTCGATGGGACAGAAGATGAACACATACACCACATTTTGCAAGTTATTCCATTCCATGGAACCAAAAGCCCATTGGTTTTCAAGTGAGCCTTGGGTTGGATGTACCAAATTCATGGGCACAGGCATGTTGATGCCCCTTGCAGGGTTTGCTGTGCAGACACAATATAACTTTGGAATGTTGCAGAGGGTGAAGTAGTCCTTTCGGTCGCTTGGATCCACTGGTACCATGCAACCACTGCCGTCTTCATCATAGACAGCTGGGCTAAAGAAGATTCATGGTCATGGATTGAGACAAGAAGAAAGAAAAGAGCTGTACTAGGCAAAGGCTTCTGGACGATGTGCTGTAGGGCTCTATCTGACCAGCTTAAACTCATCCATAAGCTGGTATACTTAGCGAACAAGCGGCTCATAGATGGTGTTTGACAGCCGTGCTTGGTGATCGACATTGCCTGCAATGTTGTTTGAATCTAGAGAATGTTTTTTCCAGGATTTGGTAGGAGATGGTGAAGGAGACATAGTGAAAGAACGTGGATAAAAAAGAATGGGAGGCCAAGAAACGAAAAAGAATGTGAGGGAAAGGAAGAGAAAACGTGTGCTTGTTGGTTATTACATGACATTTGGATGTGATACTAATAGAATAGGCTCCAAAAATATTGAAATTTGGAAACTGATGTTCCAACTGAAATGCTTGCCGACGGCAAGATAAATAACTGATTGCTGACATAGTTGCAGTGACTGGCTGACATGGATAGCATGATGAAATCAGTCATATACATGAGTCATTGATATACGGAGATATCTACCTGTACCAATCTAGTGATCACTTGATTTCATGTCCGAAAAGCTAAGAAAATGTTACATATAGAATGGGTAAACGCGAGGGAAACGCACTAGAGGGAATGACATACCAATAATATGTCTTCATATCACGATTCAGCATAATAGCGAGCAGCATCTCCACTGCTATATTAAGCAAGGAGAACAGGAACAGGGTCGTAACGAGTGGCGCCAGCTGTAGTTTGAGTGAAAGGATAAGTAGGATCGGACATTGCTCTGCAAGTTCTCATCCAAGAGAAAAGAGTGGCTACCACTGAGTATCCCACTCGCTGTTATATATGCTATAGAGAATGCTGTGTCACAGATAATATCTCTGCCAAAAAAAAAATCAATTCAATACGAGTTCAATATGGGAAATCTGCCTTGTCCGAAGTATCACATTAGCCCTGAGTAATTAACCTGCGGGTGCGGTGCTCCTTTGATAATTATTCTCAAGGATTCGAGTTTTGAGTGATTTATGAACGCGGCCAGAATCATCCACATATCCAGGATCCTCCGATTGTCGTGGCAATTGCCTGGGACCTATGAGCTGACTCACTGTGGACTTCCATGTCCTTGGGTGTAGATATGTTCGGATGCATCATGCATCATGGCCGACAGTGGCGATAGTAATTCCATGCTGCGGATCGGAGGGATCAGAGAAACATTCCCGGCGTTTCCGGGATCATTCTCTGACACTTGGATTCAGCGACACTTGTGACACTTTTGGTGCCGCTGTCGCACTGCACGAGGCGTAACTGATAGTTCCCACGTGCGGCGGGACTTGGACAAAAATTTAGCGGAGGATGACGAACAGGTTTTGTATGGAGATGTAGATTTTGTCAAGAGCTATAGACAAAACATGAATAAGCTGATAGCTATTTGATGTACAGGTCTCGCGGGATCAACAGAAATCAACAGAAAATAAGGTGGAGGAGGGCAATCGCTGCGTTTCCGCTCGGTTTATTTGTAGTTGGAGCAGGTGTAAATATGTCGCGAATACTGTACTATTTCAACCATAGGTTTGGACCATGTTACACGTTACAGGCCAAGTTCACGGGCCGGTAGATTCATTGGCCGAGGTTACCCATTACCGGTAGTTTCGGGATTCATTCCAAATTTGGACATTGCGCTGGCGGCCATTTTTTTCTTCTCCTACTATCGTCATGGCCGTTAAAAAGAGCCAAATTAAGCAGCTCAGAGAGGCAAGCTGCAAGGCTCGCCTATTCGATTCCCATCGGCAGAGAATCACATTATTCAACACAATCAATCACCCATAGCACATTTTAGCAAGCTGATATCCTTCAGAATTATCCAAAGTGGATCACATTGTCGTGCTCTAGCCTCACTTGAGCTCATATGATTCACCGACCAGACTTCCCTGACTTGCCAGATGCGACACATGTGTCGCGGACTCATGATTGCGACACCTTCCTCGATAGGAAACCGCGAAGCCCACGTGAATCGGGTTTCGTGACAATATGTGAATTCAAAATTCAATCAGGTAAATGGCGGCATGTATTTCTTTTTTTGTAATAATTTTGTCCAATGCTCAACCAAACACAATTTTCAGTCTGGACTGAGACTATTGTAGCATCATTTTAAGAATATCTGAACCTAACATGATTTGAGCCGTTTTCCAACCAACCTTGAATGTGGATTCTCGCAGGGTATCACTTAGCCCAAATGAAACTGGCAGCTCATGGCTGTCTGAAACACATGTTCTGAATTGTTCCTTCGGCGCGCCAAATATACCTCCGGTGCATCTGAAAATGAGTTGAATATTTGTAAAGTACAACAGGTGAGAGCTCACTTATTTCAATCACCATATGGATTTCTAAGATTCCCTGTTTCTGCAAGCCTGCAAGTTTCCCGGAACATATTGATACACGTATGATACACCGGAGTTCAATCTCCAGTACTAGAAACAATTCGACTAGCCAGCACAGGTTGCCCGTGTAATCCGGACAGCCGTGGGATTTCTGACAATTCGTCGCCCGGTCTTTCGTTGCTTCCGAGGGGCATATTTTATATATTAGACTTGTTGGCCAAAAGAATTCCTCAACGCCGGTCGTTTCTGCTCGTAGCACTGGTTGCTTTAACTTGTGGTATTCCTATCATCATGCATTTCACCAAGGTTTTTGTGGCTCTCTTTACCGTCTCTGCTGTCGCCGCACACCCCATGTTCCTGCAAGTATGTGTTATCTGAATCATACCCATGATGCAGCGTCTGACCTGTTTAAATCGTTGTAGGCTCGTGCGCCTGTCCCCAAACCCCCAGCTAAGGCTCCACTTAAGGCTCCAGCGCCCCCCGCTAAGAACGGAGGCAAGCCCAAACCAGCTGTCGTCACGGTCGGGCCCGAGGGTCGCCCAACGGACCGGATGAGGCAAGAGAATATGAAGCCAGGAAGGATCCTGTCAGTGTTCCTTCTTTCTCAATATTATGTTGAATTATCCTCATGCTGCTTTTAGTCCGCAGAAGTGCAAGATACATTTGGATTGCACCAACTGTCCCAACCTCAAGAATGGTGCGCGCGGCGTCGTATCCTGCGATATCAAAAGGGGTGGCTGGTGCAACTGCGATGATAAAGCAATTGCCGCGATCGCCACCCCCATAATGGGCACCATAATCAAAGGACTTGAGAAAATGGGCGATACTCCAGTTCTCAAGGCTATAAACCACCTCATTAAAGGGTTTGAGGATATCAAGCAAGTGGCGCAAGTCATCCTTAGTGCAGTTCTACCTCCTGGGGCGAAACAAGCGGTAAAAGCATTCTTTGAGTACGTTTTTCAAACTCACCCTCTGTCCGCTGTTGTTTTCTGACATTTTCATGCTACAGGGTTTGGCCAAAGTTCATGCCTTCCCACATTGATGATGCGACCAAAGGAGTCATCGACAAGATCATGAAGATATAGTCTCTATCTGATGCGATAGCAGACCAGTGGGGTAGAGGCCGTCCTTTGGCAGCGAGTACGAGTCCCCAATCGGGCTTCATTCTCCTTGTGGTTTTGATTATCTGTGATGCTTTATTGATCTCCCAGTAGCAGATTGGACAACAAGTGTATGTATTATGTACTAACATGACCGCTCATCGGGTACAAATACCGCCAGTCTTCATTCCCTTGGCCTCAGATGACCGAGTAAGTCAAAGTCGCCAACATTCCAGGCTGGATGCTTTCGAGTTTCCAACCAGTCTCTTGACCAAGCGCTTCAAACTCAGCTTCCAAACGCTCCTTTGCATCATTAGCACACATCATCTAGAACAGAGTCAATACTAGCATTGGTTGTGGCGAAAGGAAACTTACCCCCATGTCCAACGCTGTGGAGAAACCTGCGCCTGCGATCCCAAAGTTGGCGAGAAGAGGAAACGGAACTTGAGGTTCTCCTCCAACAGGACAAGTATGTTGAGCTAGTTTCTCGAAGACGACGAGCTTGGAATTGGGCCCAGCAGCGGCGCGCAACTGACTCATGATTTGCTTGACTTCTTTGTCGGGCCAGTTGTGGACGATATACCGAAGAAAATAGACTGCGGCATTCTTCACTGGTTGCGGACTGAAGAAGTCGTGGACTGGCACTGGAGATCAGAATGAATTGGTCGACGGGATCTCAAGTACTTACCTTGTAATTTCACGTGTCCACTCGTCAGTGCCTCAGGGCCATTCTCCTGTGCTTTCCAATACTGTGAAACAATAAATATTGAAAGATTAGATCGGGAGAGTAAAAGGATAGTATCCATACCGCAACTGCTTCTTCGATCTGTTTGTCGAGATCCTGGACGACAAATTTGAGATGGGGATACGCTTTCCAGATGGCCTGTGTCGCTGTTCCGATACTTCCACCCACGTCCACCACCACATCATCAACTTTGAGTGACTTAGCATCGATACCTTGAAAGACCCATCAATCAAAACCTTTCCAATGACAGGTCACATTACCGGAGATGAGAAACTCGGCAGGGTGTTGTCCCGCAGCTCCTGCCATAGCCGCCGTGGAGCGTTTCAATTGAAATTCATTTCCAGGCTCCGTCAGCCAGTCCCACATCTTGCTTTCCGTTTTCATTGCAGCGTTGAAAGGGGGGATAACTGGGTGTTGAATGAATTCCGACATATGGGCAGCGACGGGCAAGAGGTCGGCGCTGAATACAACATGAGACTTGATTTTTAAATCGGAAGAGTCTTAGCCACACCTTTGTGAAATGAAGGCCGCCAGAGGTGCACCCTCGAACCGAGACTCGGGGCTGTAAATCATGTCGTTAAATACTGCGAGACAGATACTGGGATCACCTACTCTGCTTGGATTTCTTGCACAGTCTTCCGCTTTTTGAGAAGCGAAGAGATACGGTTATTGGCAAAGACATTGGGGGCGACCTCTTTATAGATGTGACGGGTTGCGAGATATCGAAGGATTCGACCTATATAAGACGCCTCGACGCCATTGATATCTGCAATATCGTCCAGATGCATTCCCTGCGCCACTTTCAATCAGTCTTACATGTCTTCTGTAAGTGACTGATTCCGTACCATCTCAGGTCCCTGGGCCAAAATGTCAGAAATATGGAGATTCTCGACAATCGCGAGATTGGTTGTGGTATAGAGTGCTGTGGACTCCTCTAGGAGCAACTCCGGCGGCGAGCGTACAGTTGCAATGAGCTGAGCAGCAGCAGCTACAATCAGCCGTCTAGTCTCAGCCAGCTTTGGATCAAAATCGAGCGGGGCAGGCTGGAAAGGTTTGTCCAGAGATGGAAAAGGAATCCCACTCTTTGAGTATTCAGACTCGAGATTCTCGACTTGAGTAGTGATGAGAGTCACCAATGCCTGCAGTGGGCTTGCCATGGTGAGATGTATGAATTGACTTTGCGGACATTTCTTTTATACTCTGGTCACTGGCGTGCCCTATCCCTGGGTCGCAGCATGCAACATGCACGGGCGCAGCGAGGAATATTATCAGATATGACAGGGCGCAGCAATCAGATAAAGATAAAGATCCTGTGGCTTGTCTAATAAGATGTGCCGTGTACATACGCGACATGCCGAACCGACCCTGATGATTGTATTTTACAAATATCTCCGGGTTCAATTCAATTACAGTTGCGCAACTGTCATGTAAGGCCCTTGTACGACCAGTCAGCTAGCTCCATCGCAGCAGAAGTCATGATGAGGGATACATACCAAAGCAGAAATCACAGTCTGGGCCCGGTACTTGAACTCCGCACATTGCAATTGGGAAAGCTCCAGACCTCTCTTCAAGTCTTGTTCTTCAATCGGTATCCCGTCTGATGCGCCCCTTGATACGCCGTCGGGACCTTGATCGAAAGGCGCATCAATTTCGGGGCGGGATAGTGGCATTTCCATGCGCAATGTCTAACGGATTTTCCACCTCGAGGATATAAGGTAACAAGACGGTGAGTTGCTCCAACGTCATGGATAATGATTCAGCGGCATGGAGATGCCACAAAGGCCACAGGGTCTTGCGAAACGGTTGTTTAGGTGATGGAGGAAGGAAGGAAGAGTAGTGGTTGTCGAAATGAAGGCGGGACGCACAGTTATCAGTCTCTATACCTATCTCATCCCCGATCCTCCCGAGAAATAACAGTGTTTCCATCCTTAGCGTTCTTCACGGTGAGGTCACTTGACTGCTATTGAGTTGGCCGGGGCAGGAACTGAGGAATCTGGGTGGTCCACCGTCGCTAAACGCTCTCACCCAGGACCACGGCGGGCCTCATGCCTCGAGAAGAGCCTGCAGGGCTGATGTCAAAAGCTAAGCGCTGCAGACTCAATGGAAGAGTGGGGTTCTATTTGTAACGAGGATGATGCAGGTTTGCGAGCAGAGACTTCCGTTCTTGTTCCCGAGCATGGAGGTCTCGAGCAGTATGTGATCGGTCCGGAGTAGTCTGGTGTTGATCGCCACAGTTGATCGTCCTGTTCTTGTTGTCTTTGAGTCATGTAGACGACGACCATGGCCATTGTCATGAGGATATGGATGTGGTTGTAATAGGAGTTATCAGTTGAGCTTTGCGACGAGTGGAGACAATTTCAGCTGAGAGTAGATGATTGACGTCGAAGACAAGATGTTACACGTCTCACTTCCAGCTCGCTCTATGGACCGCTGAAGAGCGGACCAAGTACAAGCCTGCTGAAATGAGTTCTTCTATATATGGGAACAGAACAGACAAATTTTTGTTACCGCGTACGAAACACCAATGGGACACCAGGACCGTTGAGCTGTACTCGCTTGTATTAATACGTGGTTCTGTCTCGACTCTCTTGAGCCTGAAGTGACCTTTCTCTCTCATATGAAGGAAATCTGTCATAGAGTCAAAGATTTTATTGCATGTGTCTTCGACATGTCCACTGGTGATTGATGGCGAGATCTCAGATTAGCGCCATTTGCGGTGATCGGGTAGCGCATATCACTCCATCAGTTCGATATTTTCTCATGGCTACCTAGCGCAATGGTAGCGCGTTTGGCTTCGATGCTTAACGGTACCAAAAGGTTGCAGGTTCGAGTCCTGCGGTGGTCACTTTTTTCCTTCTTCTTTTTGTTCTTTATTTAGACATCCTTTTTCTTGCGTCCGAGCTCACATCGGCTGGGGTAAGCCTTACGTTATACCTTTCTTTGTACCCGAATGTCCTCGAGCACCTTTCTCTTCAGCTCAAGCGAGGATTGATTGCCTCATATTGCACAGTCGATCTGGTCATTATACCGCAAATGCCAACTTTCCTCCTACTACCGGAACTGTTGTCAAATCCCCCGGACCAGCACGAGTCTGCTATGAGTTATTTGCTCAGTGACAGAGCGGTCCGCGGAGGTTCTAGACTAACATGGGACCGAAGACACTGGGGGTGGGTGTTCCATAGCAAAGGTCGTGCAGGTCAAAAAGCTTACTTCTTCTCACAAAGTGACCACCGCAGGTCTCGAACCTGCAATCTCCTGATTCGAATATTTACCAACAATCGTAGTCAGACGCGATGCCATTTCGCCAGGCGGCCATGAAAGGCGAAGGAAATGTTGTCCTAATGGACGGAGCCTACACTCATTTTAGACAGATTTAAAGATCTACCCTCTCCAAATTCTTCAAGCTATCCGAAATTGCTACAGATTTCTACCTGTAAGGAATACAATCTACTAGGCAATCAATGTCCGTCGTCTTTTAAAATGTCCATGGTGCTCCTAAAAAGCTCCGGGATTCTAGAAAGCCATCGCGATGCCACCGACAATGGCACCAAAGACTATCGCTGCGAAAGTAACCTGGGCTCTGGTACCGCCGTTGTCCGAAGAAAGTGCGGCAGCTGGAGTCGCTGCTGCCTTACTCGCAGTGACGGTGACATCGATAAAGGTGGTTGACATCCGCAGAGGCGAGGTCATCGTAGGAGTTTCTGTCGCCACCGCTGCTGAAGTCAGATCTTCCACTGCAGATGACGTAGCTAAAACTTCAGCAGACGACGATTCGACGGAAGAAGTCGGAATGATGTCTACGGTCGAAGAAGTCGGAATGGCGTCGACTATGGAAGAGGTGGTAGGAGTGACCTGCACAACTGAAGATGTAGAAGTAACGGCAGCGGCAGCGACGACGAGATCCATGCAATAGTAGTAGCTAAAAACCTGTTAGCATCTATACGACGACAAGAGGACGGTCGTACTTTTGGCTCAAATCAGCTGAAGATTGACGATCAGCATGAGCAGAATATGGACAGTATACAACGTACGTGTTCCCCAGAACAGCTGCACAACGCAATCTCCAGCATTGGCACATTTGTTCCCAATGGTCGCCGCATCAGGCAACGTGAATTGTGTTTTGGTTTCTACGTCTGTGTTAAGCGGGGACACGAAAGGAAAGGAAGACGAACGATCAGCAGGAGTTCCGCCAGAAGTAGGGCAGAAATTATCAAAGGAAACTAATGTATCTCCAATACGCTCTCCAGACCCACCGACAGTCGTATCTGGAACAAGGTCAAAAGATCCGGAAAGAAACCATCTATGACGCACCGATGAGAGAGACATTCGCGGGTCCTCTGTGAATTGTCGGATGAGATAGAGGCAGCGAAAAAGAAAGCAGCGACTAACCCGTGAGGAATGGTACAGTCAACATCAAAGCTCATGGCCTGTGCCGCTGTCGCCTGAAGAACATTGCTAGCCGGTTGATCTGCGAATAGCATTCCTCTGCATAATGTCAATTCACAGCCAGCATTGACTGGCTCTTGTTCCTCGATATGGCCAGTCGGGTCGCCTGTGACAGAGTCGAAGGAAGGTTTGCCACAAGCGGCGAGGAATGCTGGACCAGGCTGGATGCACAGACGTGGTTAATCCTGGGCTAGGAAAGAAGCCTAGGGCTCACCTGACGAATGACAGGTCCAACTTTTGCGTGAGCATTAACCAGAAGCAGATGTCCGGAAAGCACGGCGAGGGAGATTATGGATTGTAGCATTTCGACAAATAGGAATTATCGTGGCGAGAATAGGAACAGTAATATCACGTCGAGGAGGGACGCAAAAGACAAGCCAGTGTCGAAAAGAAGGCTGGTAATTGGGGCGTCAGTCAGTCAAACGACCATGATGTAACGGATGGACTTGCTAGAGCGAAAGGGAAGGGGTAGAACAAAAAGAAGGAGGGAGAACAAAGGCAAGAAGAGAGAAGGGAGGAAAGGGTCGTCAGCGGCTGGGCGTATTTCCGAACATCGTTGCGAGGTAATAAATCGTTGCATCTAAAAAAAGGGCCGTGGTTACCGAATCACCATCTGGCCCGGGCCGGTGATGTGACGTCACATCTGAGGCGTTTATTTTTCAAGTCCATCCTGTGGAGATCTGGAACTCGCGCCGTTCAAACCTTGAATACACAAGATCAAGGATTCTACTGGAGCACCCATCGCATGCTCTGTCATACTGATACCACTAGTTTCCGGCCAGTTTATTGTTTATCCCGAGGGCGCTGTCACCGAGTAGGTCACCTTGAAAATACCCCAAGTTCAAGAGACTCCTTGAATGACCATCGACTGACCTCAGTGACGTTTTGATCCTAGTCTCGACATTGTGATTATGACATCCGATCCATCGGTGACTGACTTGCATCCCGCCGTCGGATCATTTTTATCGCCGACTGTATATACAAGAGGCAGTGCGAAATCTGTCTCAGCCTCCCGTTCCTTCCCGTCTTCATCATGCTGTTTCGGTCCTTCTTCCTCACATTCTTTCTCCTGAACGTCGCTGCTGCTCTTCCAGCACTCGTGAGTGGTGCAATATCGTTTTACGAGCTAGCCAACAAACCAATAATTCACCCAGCCGTCTTTACCTCACGGCACCGAACCTTTCTTGATCCCCAAGGCCGACTCATCCATCCGATTAATGGAATTTTGCACCAGAGTTAATTTTCACGGAGTTTGTGCAATCGCGGTACACACGACGACACCGTAATGCCGACACCTTGCGCTGAACTGAGCGGTCCCTTCAGAAGCAGCCTTTCGAGCGCACAAGCATTTTCGTCAGACGTTGCATGCTTTTTGTTCCCGTGGGTCTCGTTTTTTTCCAGCGCCTCCTCCAGGAGTTCTGCTGCTTCATCGTCTGGTACTCATTTTTGGAACTGACAATCTGGATGTCAAGGGGCCCCGTTGACGGTCATCGGGGTGCTGCCAGCTTTCACGGATCCATCCATCAATTTCAACGATAAGGCACTGTCTTGGTATTGCGATAATTGGCCTTGATGAAGGAATGACTGTTGCAGAGTCATTATATGCGAGATTAAGATATTAAATTGCACGGCCTCGGATTGCCGTGTAATTCGTATAATATGATTACGAAGGGTGGCTTATCGCCTCTTACTCTATAACTCGACCAGAAGCTTGCACACTGCGGAAAATTTCGAGTCATTGGTTGGTTGCCTCGAGTCCGAGAGACTTGAATACCTCTGTGAGTGGTCGTGACCAAGTTACATAAGCCCATGTTGCTAGCTCTCCATATTCTGCGCCGCAAATTCCGTGTCTCACTCTCTGAGCTCGACATGTACATAGACACGACCCTTTCGAAACTATTCAATCCGTGTGGATGGTAAAAATGGGATACATGAGACCAGATCAGGTTCGAGACCTGATCGTCTATTAGGTGTGGGGTAGTAAAATAAATATATTTTATAACAAGTCATCAAACTTGAATCGTCTAGCAGAATCTTAAAACAGCTGCAATTTTCCTGCAAAATAATCATGGATGTTAACCTGCTAGCTTCTTCAGATATTTTAGAGCTTTCGGTGAATCGGACTTCGGCTTTTTACGGCCGACCAGTTTTTTTCCTGAATAATTTCGTTGTTTGGTTCAGCTTGGCAATCTCCGTCCCGACACCGAACCTTTATTTCAACCACCATCATCCAGCAGCGGGTGGTTCCACCAGCAGACATTTTTTCAATGGGCTCCGACTTGGTAAATACGTTCATTCCGAGTTCCCATCTGTCGCTGACAAGTCTTTAGTTCCGAGCTGCCAGCGCTGGTGACCTCAAAGCCATCCAGCGCCTCGGTATTCGCGGTTCTCGCGACCAAACCATATTCATTCGCTTGTTACCGATAATCCTCGTCCATCTCGAAAAGCCTCTTCCCTGCAACGCGCTTAGTACCACCGAAATCCAGAGATTCATCAACTCCAGCCCAGTCGTTGCTTCGCTGGAGGCCCTTGCTCTGGGCTTGACCAATGTTCAGTCCATGTCAAATCTGCAGCCCACGCTACCGCCGATTCTAGAACAGTGGGATTCCTTACACCGATGGCTGGCCTTTGGTGTAGAAAACCTTCTTCTCTCCCAGTCACCGCTCATCAACTCCAGCTCCTCTGACGAGCGAGGTCTTTTGCATACGTTTGCTAGGATCGTTACTGGGTTACCGATAACCAATGGTGACCGTTGCCTGATGCCTGGGTTGTTCCAAATCACAATACAGCTCTACCTCCGTGCTGCGTCCATCTGGGGCTTCAGCAGGCACATGAAACAAGAGGGGGTGCTCATGGTTCTCAACCAACAAATTGACTGGCTTCTGGGTCGCAAACACCAGAGACAGGAAGTCTTCGATGCTCTCCAAGAGACACCTAATTCCATCGACATCGTCCTTTCGGATCTGAATGACGTCCAGCCGAAATATATGGAGTTGAAGGCAACAACCCTACATTACGTGCCGTTGAGCATGCTCCTGTTCGTAGCTGAATGCAAGGCCGATGCTTCTTTCAACCACCCAGCTATCAGTGTACTACATCGCCAATTCGCTGACAGCGGTTCATTTCCCATCATAATCTCACTGCTAGATCGTCTGAATCACGAGTGCTCTGGCAAAGAGCTGGAATGGACAGCCGAAATCAACTTGTTCATTTCCGGGTATATCTACTCGGCCACAATGGAAATAGGCCCAGCTTGCATCGCTCGAGCTCTTGACGGTGGGCTTCTTGGAGCCATGGCTCGTTCATTCCCAATGCTCTCACGACGCTCCGACAGTTGCAAGAAGGCGCTTAACCAGTATGATGTGAATCTGCGCCTGTTTGAAACATTCATGCTCCATCCCCCAGTCTTCCGTGCGGTCAGACGATGGCTTCACAGCCCACATTCTCAGTACTCAATCCCCAAGAACAAAATTCCGACTCATGAAGGCTCAGGATGGCACCGATTCCATGAACTCTTTCCGTCGATCTTAGCAAGCCGCCGACTCTACAAACACCTATCTCGCCCGATCTGCGAAAATTTGAAGGTATGTAGTGACCGATTCAATGCTGTTATTTAATCTTGAAAGTTTTCGCAGTGTACAAAGAAAGAAACTCCGGTTAACCGTGCCAAAGCTTGTGGAGGTTGCTTGACTGCACATTACTGTTCTGTCGACTGTCAGAAGGAAGACTGGCTTGCGCGTCACAGACAGATATGCCGACCACCACCTGGTAGGTCATTGATTCATCAATTCATTCACCGATTTGAGGAATCCTTCGCAGCTGTTTACTCGCTCGTCAATTCCCCATCCATTCTACGTGACTTTGTGACCTGGATGCTGCTTCAGGAGTGTTCAGTAGATACACTGGAGGGCAAGTACTGGGTCGAGTATCAACGTGCTCGAATGCAAGGACCATATCCCGTAGTGATGCGAACTATGGATATAATGGAGTCAGAGGAGCCTGGTACCTCTATCATCGCCGGACAACATTTCCTTCATAGAGAGTCAAAATTGGAATGCGATGAATTGGCGAAGAAGATGGTGAGAGAAAAGAAGACAGGGACTCTATTCTATTTCTTGCTGGCTGATACTGGCCCTGTCCCTTTCCATTTTTGCCATTGGGTAGACACGTAGTCATTTCATAACGACACTTGCCCTGTAACTATGGGATAATGTGAAGACTTTAACCAGAGAATGCGATCCAAGTCTCTCAACTCGTACTGTAACCAGAAGCAGAACCTCACTCAACTCCTCTTGATGTGAAATTCTTCTCGTCCATTTGAGCTTGTTCTCCGAATTTCACTGTGACGACTCTATCTCCTTGTGAAAACATCTCTCCACCGACTCTGCATTATTTCCCCACCAATTCGGCATCGTAACATCTAGAGGGTATCTCAGTCTGGATATTGTGGTTTCATATCGGAGAGCTTATTCACCTGCAGCTCCGACTGTCATGAACAGAACCAATAGATTCAGATTAAATCCCTGCAGTAACGATCAGATATTATATTATCCTCAAACGTGCGTGGCGCCGTACCGTGTCCACTGAAATCGGCCCGGTAAGTTCATGATGAAATCATTCAAAACAGTAGAAAACATACACGCCGCACCGCTAACATAGGCCCACATGTTCCAGAACTTGTAATGATATCGCAACAACCAGAAACTCCAAATGAAACCGCAGAGAATTCCGGTGAGGGCTCCGGTGGAAATGTTTCCCCTGAACTATGATATGATTTGGTAAGTACAGGCTCAGACTGGATGGTAGGAGTTTACTTCGGCCATGTTAGAAAAGAATATTGCTGTATTCCTTCCAATTGTGTATTAGTCTCTGCTTTTTTAGAGAATGAACCATTACCAGAGATGAAACTTCGGTCCTTTGAACTTTCGGTGGAGAAGCCAGATGACAAGTGGAACGAGGACTCCTGCTATTAAGGTCTCAGTTAAAGCAATTTAACGCTCGTCAAACTCACAGGAAACCGTACGGAAGCGGCTTGTACCTGTCAAAGAGTCAGCTCGAGTGTCTAAACTGAAGACATACACTTACATTGCGTCTTGAAAGAGTCTTTGTGGACCAATAAGTGCAAATTGAACACCATTCTGCTTCAATTCAGTCATAATGACGGCTGTATATGTATCACGATACCGTGTTGTAAGAGTTCTGCTCTTGCCCAGTCTGGCAAGCACTATCAGTATGATTGATATTGAATCGAGCCGCATACCCATTGTCCATTCGGGTCCTTCTTGATATTCCGTAGGCTACAAATATCGAAACCGCAACGCGAAGACAGAAATTTGTCACGTACTAGTCGATTTTAGTCT
Organism: Mycena floridula; assembly: GCA_029320655.1. Taxonomy (NCBI): domain Eukaryota; kingdom Fungi; phylum Basidiomycota; class Agaricomycetes; order Agaricales; family Mycenaceae; genus Mycena; species Mycena floridula. Next base: position 338,910 of record JARIHS010000051.1, read on the forward strand.
CAAGTATCCAACGCATGATACCATCTTCCGTGGCAGATCATTAGGAATCAGGATCAATATCAGAGAGCTCACAGTTCACTGAACATATTCGATCAGAGCGTGCGGAACATCTAGAGCAGCTCACCAGAAATCCAAGGAAGCTTCCGTAAAGCTGAGAGAACACGACCGACCGCGGTGGGATGTGCATATCTGTGGCGTCAGATGAATCCAATCAATCCATCTCTCTTTAACAACATACAATGTCCAATTTTTTGATCCTCGATTAAGGTTTGTATGTCATACCAGACATGGCCGGACACGATACGATATGCAAGTTGTCCCAGGGGATGACGTGATGAACCGGGAACATCAAGCATGTACCCGTACTGGAATCGCTGTTAAAAGCTTTCAGCCGATAAAGAATGCAGTACTAACCACAAGTTCATTGAATACGCCGATATTCATGACAAAGCCGCTTACGGCGTATATCAAGCTCATGGGCAGGGTTGCAGCGGCTCCAAAGGCTAGACCGACAAAAAGAGTGAAGAGCGGCATATAGAGATGTCCTTTAAGGACCAAAACCACGATGGTAATGAAGGAACCGAAGAAGAGCACGAGCCATTCCCTAAAGAATTAATAGGAATATTGTATTAGAACTTGATCTTCACATACCACGGAGATACTTCAGGATAGAATCGCATAATCCCACTATGATGAATTTCAATCATATGAACACCATTTTTCAGGCGGAAACACACCTCAGACGATCATCTGAAACTGTGGCGTTGGTAAACCGTGCCTTCAAAATGCGATATATCTCTGGTCCTGAGAAGAGAAACATCCATACGAAGGCGGACACGTATGCTGCGTACCCTTATGTCCATTCAAGACTTGAAAAGCGTGAAGAAGTGATCCGTACAGAAGAAAAAGTCCCATCGATATCTTAAGAAGGTCAATTGAAGCTATGACAGTGTGATATTGGTACTTACTGTGCTCCTGTGTAGGCCAAGCCGACTTCGTCGTACTTAAAATAATCGATTCAGCCCGTTGGATGGTTGTAGCGAGCTCACTTTGGTCATGTTTAGCTGTCCATCAGGTGTCACTGATAAGAGTGTCAGAGTTACGCACAGATCTTCGGCCAGTAATAACTCACTCATTGCCTGGAAAGGATATTCGGACCCATTCTTGGTGAATCTACAAGCAATCAGTTTCTTTCAAGAGATAGCAAAGACCGCAGAGACACTGACACTCCGTTACTCATGACACTATAAGTCGGCGAACCCCAGATATTACCAAAGCAGGCCAGTGGAATTAGAATCCACGTTCTGGGGCCACAATTAGTAGCGCTATAGTCAACTTACATGCAGTACATACGAGATCACAAATCCCACAAACAGATTGACTTGAACAAACCACGGTTGGGTGATCACAGAACTCGAGATGTTGGACCAGTCTAACGTCTAAGAGCAGTCAGAAAATAGTCTTATTTGTGGCGCGAGGACTAACCATACTGAGGACCCCAATACCACCAATCCCAGACCCAATGAAGTTCACAGTCTTATTACGACTAATCCAGCATAGTGGCGCAAGGGAAGCCGTCATGGGAAAGATAAACTGAAAAAATGGATCAGTCCAGATCCTGTTGGAAGGGTACTTCACACTTCGGGGAAGAACTTTGTGAGGAATGAGTTAGTTTATTTTTCAGAATGTAGTTCTGCGACACTAACCTGCCAAACGAATATTGCGCCACATATGATCCAGAATCCCTGCAGATATCAGTACCGCTCTCGTCCCATTAGAGTGCATAGCACCTTCATCTGTCGCCTCTGAGTCAATGCTTCTTTTCGATTCTGTATGCTTCTATATAGCTTGACCTGTTGCAGACTGACGGGGAAGATGAACGCGGGATTCTGAATGAGAATCTGTCGAGTTATGGCAGCGAACGAGAAGCCAATGATTTGGGTTGACCCTATTGAACTTCTATGAGCCCCATCGAGTCGCGGATGAAACAGAGGGCATACAGCCAAAGAACAACGCCGTCGCCGGATTCACGTCAATGTCGTAGCTAAACTTGTATCAAAGATACAGTGGTATGAGATTGATACAGACAACTCACAAGATCTTTGCATTGGCAGCGAAAAACGCTAGAATCTCGATGAGTGAGTCCGAGGATCAGATCAAGAGCATGGGCTTACATGATGACATCCCTTGAGCCCCGGCATTGCTTTGGAATGTTCATCAGCCCTGAATTTGACATGGTACAAGGTGGGGATCACCTGGCGAGTCCAATGAGGACATGCTCTTTTCCACTGAACGGACCGGGATTCTTAAAACATCTGTTGAGTATGCAGCCTCGGCGATAAAAGCGGACGTCCTCACCAAACTGAATTTCCATTTGCCGATACCAATGCTTCGCATGGGAAACATCTGTTCCATCATCTTTCCCAGAGGCCATGCCATCAGAATCACGAAGAAGACGGAGAAATTGGCGGAGGTGGTGCGGAAGCTGCTGGCACGTCAGAGACCCTGTAGCACTGGTTCAACGATTCGACTTGCAATGCCAATTGTCCTAGGATTCATCAGCACAAAGGACCCTTGATGGTATGGACATACCAACAAAAGATCCAACACAGCAGAATAACGTGGACAGAATAATAACTCTGTTGTACCGCTTTGAAGGAAGAACCGGGGACAATGTTGAGAGAGCGCACCTGAATGTCACCGTGGTATCCCTCGGCTCATCCTCGAATGACACAGTATCACGCACGATTTTTGGGATTGAAGTGTACTCTGGACTGTTCACGGTGATCGATTCCTCGTCCTTTGCCTCTGGCTGACTCAGTACGCTGGGTGTATGCCGTTTATCGCTCATCGCAGTGGTGGCTAGAATAGGGCGATTTTTTGACGCGTGAATGAAGCTTAAGTAGCCAACTGCCTCTTCGGTTCTAACTTGTCCAGGCCAGACGAACCTGGCATTAGCTTGGAAGAAGCAAAGATATAGACAGAGTCCCTGGAAGAGAGTAGAGTCCTTTTGATCAAGATGGTCAGGGAAGCAAGAAGAAGACATGCTAGCGTGAGATCGCGAAGTGATAGTCCTTGATATATATATCTGACATTGCCTTCTAGATCTCAACTAGACTACATTTACATAAGTATTGTGCTAAACTGCTTTTCGCCGCCCTTCTCGATGATACATATGTCGTATAGTAGCGAGAGGGGTGCGGTAGAACAACGAAAGCTTCATTCGTTGCATGGGTAGCTCAATAACTATTCTAACACTACGATTGAACGATAGTCCAGCTCGATTCAGCATAAATGGTTATGGAGACTTGGCTACAAGCGAGATATCCGGGGGTATTGAATTCGGCGCTTCATGATTGTCGCTCTCGACGGGAGGACATTGAGATATTGATAAGTCCTGAATTGGTCCCTGCAGTGCATCAGGTGGGTTGACATTGACAATGGTCGGCTTTTCACTGGGGCCATCGTTAGTTGTCCCGGCTTGAGTCTGGAAGATTGGATATGCTGTATGCGGCGAGGACTTTTGAGACTCGATATCTTTTTCATCACTTTCACCCTCCTCATCCAGGTCCACGAGCCGCTCTCTAATGAACGCTACAATTCCAGCTGACTCGGATCCAGGAAGACCGCCTTCTGTGTACAAGGCAGGGAAGTCCTGATGCCATTTCCGCACTAGACCACGTCTTCCAAAGATATGCACGAGTCCCAGAGCAGACAGTGGGCGCCTTCCTGTGTGACACTTGAGTTACATTGACGAGCAGAATATGAAGACACTCACTGAGTAGGAAATACAGAAGGTTAGCCCCGAAGAACATGGCGAAAGCTCCATTGACGAATGTCCAAAAACCACCAAATGTAGCGAAAGCAGTCAGGACAGAAACATCGGTATGGTCCTGGGTGATCTTCAGTATGGAGACCTCATCACCTCTCAATCTGATTCTCAGAGACGCAGTGTCTGATCCCGAATTTGGGGGAAAGGGATCGGGTTGTACCAGCAAGATTTCCTGCGATGTGAATGACCTGGTCGGCTATGCAAGTGAGCCATTGAACAAATACCTTCAGCACAGACATACTTTTGTCAGTCCCAAGAAGGCAACACCGCTCTTGGAGAATATCTGGCGTTGTGTGTTGCTTAGGATTGCAGAAAGATGGGATCCCGATATCAGAGGAATCGCTTCTCCGTATTTTCTCACATCCGATGGGTTTCCCTGCCCAGGGCGCACGTAGAGAATTGAGGATGGATCAGAGAAATTGACGGTCAGAACGACTTCACGATCGTCAATCCACATGAACGGGCCTGACCGGATTATTCACTGCTCCTCCAAACTATGGAAACGCTCACATATTGCAGTAGGTGAGAGCAGGTCTAGCAGGTCTGTGGATATATGGCATGGCTGGGACATGCCAAAGGACGGGATATTGAATTTTGACTGAACAAACACCTGAAACATCTCTATTTTCAGGACATAGGAGGAGCTGAGAGATGCGACGTACCATCGTAATGGTGATATCTTCGAGGTCTGGCGCTTGTGCGAACTTGAGGTCAGTATCGGTCATGATATTTTGCTGCATAATTTGGCTCTGCATGGGGATGATTATGATTGTATAAATGCCAAAGAGCGGGACGCCTAGACATGTCACCGTGAGAATGCATGCACGAATCACGGCGATGATTCGGGACTCCCCTCTAAACAACCTATACTTAACTGCGGAGACAAAAGACCACGGAGGCTCCACGATACCTTATAAGAGGCCTGAACAGTGAGCGACCTAACAAGATGCGCCCCGGTGTATACTGGCGAGTTACTCTTCTGCATCCTGCCAGCAGATCGAACCGAATGCGATTTCGGGAAGCCAGAATGGCAACGATCCGAAAGATCAAGGAGACCAGCAACAATCCAGCGTTGATGCAAATCATCACGATAATCGTTGGTTCCACGGTTACAGACAAGGCCACCATAGTGAATGCTTGATTGTGTCAGTGCATGCACGACCAAAGAGAACTTTCTTTACCCCAATATTCCACTACAAAGAGCAGTAGATCGACCACGGTGATATTCCACCATCCTGGGAACAATCTGACAATGATCAGAGAAAGGCTTGGACGAGAATGGTTTCGTCACTCACACTAGTGTATGATGGCAGATAGTACCAGCGGTAGTTAGCCACATCAAGGTGAAATCACTTAGGTGATTTGTGGAAAGACCTGTCAACCAAGTAGAAAGCATTGTAATGACACAGGAAAGCAGCAGGGCACGTAATGTGTAGACGCGAGCTGGAGCGCTGACAAACACATCTTTAACAACACTGCGCATCGAGTCTAAGTCCAGGTGATGGGGAAAAGATGGATTGAACTCTGGCTTAAATACCATCTGGATCATCTCACGTCATTTTCGTACGCAGCCGCTCTCTGATAGCAGCCACGCTGAGCGCTTTCGATAAGCGATCCAATCAATTGGGCAAATTAAAAAACTTCCGGTTATGGCTCTAAAGATCAAGAAGACTGCAAAATATCTCCAGGGACTTCACGAAATGGAGCCATGCCGACAAGCCGTCCCATCATTCACAATCTTTCCGCAGTCATCGGATTCAACTCGCTCCTGAGTCCTCATCACTTCCCTTTGAGTTTCATGATCATCATGATCTTCGAATCAAGTCGAGACCGCTTGCTTCTATGTTTTAGGGCTCACTGTGTCGTCTGATGCTGGCCTCAGCTGTACAGTGAATGTGTGAGCGGAATACTCCAGTGTATGTGTGTTATTGAATCAAGCCCTTCAAGAATCAGCTGCTCTTCTCTTCCATGAGATTCAGAGCCGGGAGTCTTGCACCACCCCTCCCCTCATTCCCTCACTCCCCTTCCCTCCGCTACCCTCCGTTACCCTCACTCCCTCCCCCTTATGGGCCGTTTGTCTCACCTGGTAGTGGGTCTTGGACTGCCCTAAATTTCATCGACTTTTGTGATGGTGGCGATGCCTTATTTTGAGGGCTGTGTTTGGCTTCACCTATATTTCGTAATTTGCTGTGCTGGTTTTGCGTGACTTTTCTTCTTATTTGTACCTCTGGCTGGTAACCGCCAAGTCCTCTGTCTGTCTGACAGGCAATATCAAATCGATAGGCCATATCAAGATCATTAGCGGTGCTTCGCACGAGTCCCCTTCACTCTCCAAGTGATTAAAACTCTTCTAACTACTCTGTGACTACAGAATAAAGTGTAGACTTGAAGACCGTGACCCATGGCAATGGGATCAAACAATGAGTGATCCATCGTCTCATGACCACGGAAACTGGAATACTGAGACCGAATTGCGGCGCGCAGACGGCAAAGAATGTAGGAATAAAGCTAAGTTCGGATATCTTTTTGGAGCAATTTCTTCAATTTATGTTAGACTTGATGAAGCTGTCTAGATGTTTAATTAGCTGAAGTCGAAAGACGAAGAACTTGAAGGTGACAAACCTGATCTTTTGTTCTCAGTGTTATATATTGCAGGGCCATCCTAAGAGAGCGGATTGAAGTCATAGAGAGGACCAAGCAATGTGAATAGACAGCAACAGTCCAAAAAAAGTTTAGCCTAGGAAAAAAAAAGTGGGCATCCATCAGCAATTCGGAGAGTTCGGGGAACTCCTGCTCTTGGTCGTGCTCAAATTTACGTATGCTTCGACAGCCTGCTCCACAACGACCGTCACGTCGATATAATGGATGAGCCGCTTATGGCTATTGAGGGTAGTTATGGAGCTGTGGAGCTGTTTAGGTTTCGCCAACGTCAGCAGATATAAATTCTCGCCTGGCTAGCAAGGCTAGGCTTTATTTCATCTTGAACGACCACCGTGTGAATCCGACCGAATGTTTACAGGTGACGAATCAATGTATCTTCTCCAAACCCAAGGGAGCCATTTCATTTTTAGGCCTTGTAGCTTCCGCAAATTCCCGGGACAATATCAATCTCAGAAGAAACATGTGCGGGTTAGTCATTTTATCCGCCGCTGTGCATCCGGTGACGCGCTCGCTTGCAATGGAGTTTACCGGCTTCACCACGAGTCGACTGAGATTCATTCAAAATAGCAAAATACAAGTACAAGTACGCTGCACGTTTAACAAGGAGGAAGTTGGCCTGAGTCTCGTTAGACCATCGTAGCGATGAAAGAGGAACTGTACGCACTGGCGCAGGAGAAATCAACGTAATACTCTGAGACATAGTGTCCAGCGGAGGTCTTGTCCCAAAATCTACAACCGGGTCGTCAGCGACCTAAACAGTAAGCCGCAAAAGCAGAGACGTACTGATCACCATTGACGACAGTCCCGCTGGTGTAGCATAGAAGCGAGACTTTCTATAACACAGATTGAATAATTTTATTCATACTTGCTAGAAAGGTGATAAACTGACGGTGTTGATCGGATACTCGCCTAAAGCGGTGCAACTAGTCTTGGGACAGGTCCTGTAGCGCACAAGATTGCCTGTGATGGTACAGGTTATGGCAGCAGCGGCGTCGACGCTCTCTCCGAGACGATTGACCGCAGCGGCAGGCTCGGGTTCAGGAGCTGGGACAGCCGCAACGGCGATGAAGAACGGGATGAGCTTGACGAGATTGAACTTCATTGTGGAAGAGAAAATTGATTGAACAGCAAGTTTGAGTGAATCCTAAGGCGAGGCTTGGGATGTCCTTCAACTACACGGTTTGAGCTACTTAAATAGTCGAAGGACTCCTTTCAGGCTTCCGAAAGAGTCGAACATGAAAAAGCTACGATTTCGTCGCATTGACAAGAATCCCAAGGAGCTCATATGCACTATTTCATACATTTCCCGAGACAGATGAAACACTTGGTATGACCTTGTTCTATCTAAAGGTCAGCGAACGGGGCTTAGGATCGTCTTTATGGTGGGTTTACTGGACAGAAAGTACCGGCTTAGTGTATATCTAGGTTGATGTTTCATTAATTCATACTTTCATATACTGACAAGGATCATACAGGTGCAAAGGCTCCACCATAGACTGTATTTTGGGCGGAGAACGGTAGTTTGAGTGGAGAAACTGGCACGCGAACGATCATCTGACCGTGATATATATCTTGGAGCATGCTTAAGCGATGTCACTGTCATGATCGTACTCGAACGTCCGAGCTGTCGTACTTGGAGTTCTGGCGGAGCCGAAAGAATGATGGGCCTCAGTCGGTGTCGGACAAAGCGAGGAGTTTTCATGAATATTTTTCAAGTAAAATTGAGCAAATTAAACATTTTCCAAGTGAAATTGAGTTATTACATTCCCCGGAGCTTCAAAGACAACTATACCCTCATGATCGAAGTTCTGATGGATTAGTGGACTCACTCCAGTCAATGACCTGTTGTATGTACGGCGTAAGAGCACCTCATGTTACTTGCATGTTACACTTGCTCCTCCCAAAGAGTAACCTGAGGACATCATTCGGGGAACTTTCCCAGACATGACGTGCTCACAAAAAGGCTCCATTTCAGCGTCTTCGCACCAATACAAGTAGTCGAGTAATCCAAAGCCACTGTATTGAACTTCCTGATCTCTGTAATTCTCCTCCGAAAATTGAGGCTGAGACAAACGTCAAGCTTTCTTCTCAAATCATGCGAAGTGCAGGATGTGCTAGAAATCCCTGTTGACATGCGCTCCCGATGCCCGACGTCGACCCATCAGCGCATCAGCGCCATCGGTGGTCGAATTGGGACAGACCTCGTGATGACGCTGACATAATGGTCCCTTTGTCCGATGTCCGACCCGCTCTTTCACAAACGACCTCGTCCGATTTTCGAATCAAATCCTTCTGCTCTCTCCGTGCCAACATGTCACATCTTGCACGCCTGATTCAGGCTGCTGGTTCTGCCAATACAGCCGTTTCCCTCGCGGCCCTCGAAAAACTGCACGGCGAGACCCGAAACAGCCAGGAAAACGCGACAAGAATTCTTCCAGTATTCTTGCAGAGGCTACGAGCGCACGAGATTCCTAAATCCAGTGAAGCGGCTGCTTCGAGCGAGGTGATTATAGCGTCCCTGCACGGAATGGTGGAGTGCATCGCAGGGAATCCTTGGGCCACGGTTCCATCGATTAAAAATGGTTTGAGGGATTACTGGCCTCATATTTATAGCTGGTCGTCCTTCCTCATTGCCGAATATCTCGAGAAGGAAGTGGATACACCAGAAGGTTATCGCTTACAGGCGGTAATCCAGACCGTCACCACAGAACTATTCTCAGAACTCGCCTCCGATTCTGAGATAGGTCTAGCTATGAGCAGAACAAAGGGTCTTGTCCAGACAATCATTCGACTGTACCTCCGGTGTGCGACGCTCGATGGACCAGACCTTCTCTACGCTTCACGAGCACAGGTCTCCATTATTCGAATCTCCTCAGACCCTCTCGACCAGTTCAAGGAAACGATGGACAACTGGCCTCATCCTGAAGAACTAGCCTCTGGATGTCTTAACCGCCTCCTCGATTTCGTACAAAGGCGCGAAATCGATTGTCGTGACGTCCTGCGAAATCTCCACATCATCGCCAATTGCACCGGAAACAAGTCTGAAAGAATCTCTCGCGCTTTCCACACGAAAGGTGCTATCCCGGTCATGTTGCGAGTCATGTCCAGGATTTCAAGGGTTGCTTTGCATTCGGAAGGCCGGCGTCAAGCCCCCGTTTGCATCGAAGCCTGCTTGAGGTACCTTCAAGGCTCTTTCAAGAGCTTGGGTCCTGGTAGCATCATTCTCGCACTCGATAACCACCTTATACCAGTCATGCTGAAATCGACCTGGCTGGCAAGGTCTTCGCAACAGCTCACCGATGCCCAGATCTCAACAGTCGGATTGCTGAGACTCCATCTCGTTCAATATAGTGTCTTCATACGAGTAGTTCGTGCACGGAAGATAGTTCAGAGCAGAAACCTTGATGCCGAAATGAAAAGGTCAGGCATTCTATGGGACGCTTGGACAGAAATGAGCAAGGCCGTTGATCGTCAGAGATCTGCCCTCGGGGATATCCGTGCCTTGGTTGGAGCATGCGGAAATGTCGAGGTAACTCTTTTCTCGAATCGTCACAGTATGGCTGACTTAACATTCACAGTGTTGTAACTCCGAGGCCTTCATAGTCTCTATCGCTCGGTGCTCTGGGTGTGAAGCCGTTCATTACTGCTCCATTGACTGTCAAAAATCCGCTTGGGATCACGGCCACAAGGCCCTATGTATCAAAGCGACCCAGAGACGCCTTGGTTGGTTGCACTATTTGGACGGTACGCTTCGTGCTGATGTTTCTCACAGAAGGATTTCCACAGGTAATGTGCGAGCGTGATAATCTCATGGTTGAGATTATCATGCTTCCCGCTCAAATCCGCGCAAACTGGCAGAAGCTCGAAAACGAGGCTCGACGATTCAAATCTGACACCGCTATGGCACTCCCGGTGGTCGATTATCGAGTTCATCCACCATCGATAAAGTCTCAAATGGTTCCCAAGTACCATGTTGAGCCGGACATCATGATTGCTGTAGCACTCGTTCCTGAGGGAGAAAGGGTGACATGTGTACTTGCGGTAGTCCCCAAGAAACACCAGAAGCTGAAACATTCGCCCCAACAGCTCGCCGAACTGGAGGAATACAGTCAATTAGTTCGGAGATCTTTGATCTTGGACAAGATTGTAAAATGAATTAAGTACGCCGCGTATGGTATTGTCATGGAATCGTCAGAAGTTCTATCGTTGGAAGATGTCTAGTGAACAGCAAATGTAACCCTGTCTGCTATCGCAATCATTCGCACATTCGTAAGTTGAAGAAAATTTGTGGCGAAATCAGTCACCTATCTGAAGGGCATCCCAGATCAGATTTGGCGGCGCATCAACCCATCACGGCGGGGCGCATCAAATGCAGCCTCCCCGCCCGATTTACCGACGACCCCCAATCTACAAGACAAGTCCTTATCGAAAGTGCCCTGTACAGATATATCTATATCATACGTTAATTACAAATATCGAGGACCCTCAGCGAAATGGAGAAGAATACAACAAAAGACCAAGAAAGCAGAGGAATACAGGTTCTATAGTGCGGCGCGACAGCAAGCAGGCAGATTTTACGAAAAGCCATAAAACGAGATGAAAAGCAAAAGCAGGAGGTCTCACTATCACGACACAATTACATCGCTGTTGAAAACCTTCGGCCGACGGGCTCGTAGAGCGCTAATTTCTGCTTCCAGTTTAGCCACTTTATCGTCTAAGTCACCTTTATCGAAGATTGAAAGAGGAGATGCAGCTGGGGGAACCGACTTTGGTCCTGAAAGACAATGAGCTCGACGTCAAGAAGGTCGTTTCGAACTGACCGTATGCAGCGTGGCGAAACACTTCATTCATAAAATCGTGATTCCTGCGATAGCGCGTCATAGCCAAGGTTTTGGTCGAAGTCATATCAGCTTCGTCAGCTGAATCATCGTCTTCGACACGATGCGGCGGTCTCTGGGTAATGTAAGCGTCAAGGACAAAGGACGCTATGGAATGAACTGACAGGAGGACCAGCTCTGGCTGCCCGAGCACTTTCCCGCTTCCGTCGCTCCAAAGCCTCCATCGAGCTGTTTTGCTGAGCAAGCATCGCCTGCTGCTGGCTCATACCCATCGGCATATTCATCCCCATTGCGTTCATTCCCGGAGGAGGAACCTTCTGGCCCATTTTGTCGCCCAGGACAAAGACAGACGGCTCTGTGACGTGACGAAGAGGATATTGTCTGACAGGTCTATCCATAAGAGCCGGAATTATAGCTATACCATTCGTGTTAACCAGCAGTATTTGCTGCTAGGGATTTAGAAAACGTACGGACGGCTTGACCCCGCGTATAATGAACCAAAACGAGCAATTCATGGCCGCCTTTGGTGAAGCGGAAGCGACGCCTAACGCGCCAGGCAGAAGAGTCGCCACCCGGTACGAATCCACATTTGATTTCGCTGATTTCCAGTTCCTATGGGGTCGTAAGGAATTTTGACGCCGGCAAAAAAAAATTACGATGGCTTACGCGCTGCCCGACTGGGATGGTAATCTTGGTTTCTGGTTCCTGCCAGCGAATACCGTCTACAGGATAAGGAGCTCCTTGAGGGAGACAGAGCATGTAGACCTGTCCCTCTGTAATCACCAGTGAATTCCCGGAGCAAGGAAAACCGAATGGAATTACAAACCGGCGGGTTTGTCAATGAACGCCCAAGCGAAAGGGGTACTGTTGGCGACTTGGGCGCCTCGCTGAAGCATTGCAATTGCATTTTCAAAAGACAGATTGGCGTGGATACCGACATTCTCCGGGAAACGTAGGCAGAGACCTTCGGCCTGTGCTTGGTGGAACGACATGATTGGTTCAGGCCCGCCACGTGCACGTTCAACCCCGCGGGCCCACAAAAATATAAAAATAGATCCTGTCATTTCATGACCGTGAGACATCGACGGGAACTGAACTTGACTTTTCGCTGCTCGTGCTCATCCGCTCCCTGCCTCACTACGCCTTTCTCTTGGCGTGGCATTGTCAAGGTAATTTGCTGTAATAATTCTCGATGCAGGCTCGAAAAGTCAGCCGACGATCATACTGGGCTCATCGGACTCGTATTGTAGAACATGCTCGCTACCAAAAGGTTGGGTCCAGCGGCTGCGACAATATTTTTCGGTTTTGCACTCACTCCCGTGCTTTCGTCATATCTTCCGTTCACGGAGTCTCACAGTCCTTGTTTGGTAGACGAATTCTATTCTCATCTGCCGTTTTCCCTGCATCACGGGTGATGCGCTACCTAGACAACATCAACCTAATATTTTCCTTCGGACTTCTCGGAACATTGTACCCGAGAATGTATAAAAAGATGGCCACGAGAGATCAGATACTTTAGCCTTCTACTCTCTTTCGCCTTTCGCCCCCTTCGTCCTTCTCTCTTCGTCTCTTTGAGTTTGGCCGGGTGCCCTTTTCCTTCGTTCACTTCTACCGAGTCTATCTTACTCCCTTTTTTCAACACCAACCAAGTATGTCTCCGCGATATCCATCGTGTTCCCAAAACTGACGCGCCATTCTCTTTCAGCCCTCTTTATCTTCATCCTTCGTTCATCTCAGTCACAATGTTCACCAAAGTTGCTGTCGCTTCCCTTCTGATTGTGCGCGCGCTTGGAGCCGCCGTCGATGTATCAGCGCCTTCATTCAACAACTGGAACAACATCCAGTCATTGGACAACTTTGATAACTTTTACGGCCAAAGTAACTTTAACGGCGGAAATAATGCACAGATCGTCGTTATCAAGGAGCAGGAAGTCGTCTGCAGAAGTGTTCAGATCGAGGTTATTCAGCAAAAGCTCGTCATCCTCCGGGAAATGGCCAAGCGGTATGTCTCCGGTACATTTCGGCTTTTTCTTTCTGACTTCGCCTCCAGTATCATCACTGAGCAGATCTGTGAAGTCGAGGTTCGTCTTTCTTCTACCGCTTCGGGCTCAAAACCTAACTTTTTTGTTAGACGCAAACCATCGTCCTAGAGCAATTCAGCTCTGGCTTCAGCGACTTTGGTTCTGACATCTCACGAAAGTCCGGCAAGCAGGTCGGCTACGATTCCAACATTTCAAACCGTATCAACCAGATCAGTGATTCCAACGGTAACCTCAGCTCCGATGATCTTGGTTTCAATGGCAGCGACGTCGGCAAGAACACTGTTGTTGCCCAGGGTAACAACTGGAACGACAGCACTGGTCCTTCCGCTGTCCAGAACGCCAAGAATGCTGCCAAAAAGGCGAACCAGGCCTCAGGAAAGAAGAACAGCGGCAGTTCTGCTTCTTCCACTGTCGCCTCGGAAGTCGCTTCAACGACATCCGAAGCTGCTGCTTCTTCGACGTCCGAGGCTGTGTCAGCTGAAATCACAGCCAGCGCTTCCGCCGAGGCGAGCTCCAGTGCCGCGTCGGCCGAAGCTACCACTACGGATTAGAGCTCTCGCAGCTTTCTTCATGCAGATCGGCACATTAATTGCTGAACGGACACTTTTCCTGTAGATAAGATTGGGTTTATAATCGTCTGGTTTGGGAGCTTTTTTGGACTTTTTTCATTTACATGTTATGATCGTGTATCTTTTCGGTGAATAGAACGTCGCAGTTTGGGGGCGAACGCAGTTTTGGGTGAATACCTTGGGCTACTATGACTTGGGTGCTGTTCAATTGCACCCCTTGTGATGGGCATCGGATCCTCGTGCCCATGACAATGATGCCAGTCTGGTTACATAGATTATTCCTTCCCTTTCCTTCCTCGCCTTCCGATTTCGATAAATCACGGAATGGGAAAGGGACGACGGAGACCCAAAACAGCGGGTCCATCATACGTCAAGTTGTACTCTTTCTGTCAAAATGCCTCAAGTTTTAGAGGATTTGCGCGTTCAATGGGTACAAGCTACTTCAGAATTCCTCCTCTACAGACCTACCGATTGAGTGATTAGCTCAACATCACGGAACTGGGGCATGCATGATTCAGATACCACCACTGATAGCCACTGATACAGCATTTTGATAGAAGACCGCAGAGGGAAATTGACCATCTTCACACAAAGAAGCGGAGGCTTTAACCGCGGATTTCTTAGATGCCATCATACATGCATAAGTAACTACCATGTACGACAGGGATCTCCTACTTGATAATATGTAGCCGCCCAAGCCCAAGTCTATTCAAGGTTCTCGACAACAATCCATTCAAGGCGCTCGACGACGAACTATCCAACAGGATATATTGCCATCCATGAATGGTGATCAAATAGCTGTATGACGTACATAGCATTTGGAGTGGCGCCCAAGTCTCACTACTACCATCAAAGAATGCTGCGACGAAGTTCCTTCAACTCCGCCGACTTGAAGTTTCATGATATGTAACAGAGGACCAGTTTAGCACTGAGACGTCTCGTATCAGTCCGTAACCAGTAAGCGCTCTGTTAGCGCGCCCGGCTGGAAAGGATGATGGCGGATCAAATTCGCGACGTACCGATGATGCGCCAATGGGAGAACGTCGGGATCTCGGGTCGGCAATCAGGAGAAAAGGAGATGGCCAAGGATTGTGCGACCCACGAGATATTGATGTTGATAAATCGAGATTGAGTCAATATTTACTGGATCCTCCTTGTTACCATCAGTGCTTGGGTGAGGAACGATCTGAGAAGCTCAACTTCTTGTATGCCAAACCAGGATCTTTGGGGGGGACTCGAGATTCTTCGTACTGTTACTATATCGGTCCGAGTCATGGATGGAGAATCGTATCCAAATACGGCACTCCGATGCAACGAATGGGCCAGTAACTTATATCTACAGTGGTGTTGATTCCTTGAAGCAACCCCCCAAAAGTAGCTCCATTTCTTGTTCCTCTCCTGCGGCGATTGAGTGAGAGATTGAACTGGGAAATCTAGTAGTCGTACAGATGTCAGGATGATTCTATTCAGCAACCCGGTTGCTGACAACAACGCGGGCTGGAAGCGAATGAGGGATGCCGAATAAGTTTATGGGGATTGCTGAGATCACCGAGTCCGGCCGTGAGCGTTTAATGTGTTGTAAGGCTCTTTATCTAAACCGGCTTTGAAGCCAAAAAGGGCTGTGAGAGAAATGGAAAGCATAGATGTATCAATTGTCCACCATAAGTAGTATGTATACTTATACACTGTGCACAACTCAGAGACTCATATTAATCTCAAGATGAGGCTAACTGTCTGGGGCCCAGATGCTTCAGAACTAGAGAAAATAATACCATATTATCTGAGGTCTGTTGGAAGGCTAGGAGGT
Source organism: Mycena floridula (assembly GCA_029320655.1). Classification (NCBI taxonomy): domain Eukaryota; kingdom Fungi; phylum Basidiomycota; class Agaricomycetes; order Agaricales; family Mycenaceae; genus Mycena; species Mycena floridula. The sequence goes on from JARIHS010000051.1 coordinate 354,659, forward strand.
TGGGCACCTTACGGGTCTCATGAGTCACACATCAGGTTCTGTATCTATGGTAGGCTAAAGGAGCACCGAAACACATGAATGGGTCAAAGATCAGAAGCCACACCTCAAATACATATATGTCATCCTGGAGTCAAATGTCACGTCAAGACTTACGGAGGCTTCCAACATCTGGTGCATTTGGTGGAGCGGCGCCTATAGACCCTGTGGCCGAAATGCCCGACTTTGAGGAAATTTGTCTTTCCTGCCTTCCTTGACCCTTGTGTTGTTCGACTATGACTATATAGCCCAAGATGCTCGGATAGCGGGCACGAGTGAGCTTCAGCGCCGAACATCTGGATCCATCCTGAGCGCCGAATTTGGTTCATTGTCGATAAGCACCTTGATTGGCGGAGGGACACCACTGCTCTCGGTTGTCGACTCGGCTGACAGAACCGTCAATATTGCTCGCGACCGTGCTAAAAGCCAGGAGTGTGTGTGAAAAATTGATGCCCATTGCCATCATCTAGTACACCAAGCACATTCCTCCCAAAATGGACCAGCTGGTTGAGGCTAACGTTGAATACCCAGGGGACATTGCTATAAACCACAGTGAATTCGTCTTCATTCACAATATCCCACGCGAGGATATCTGGGCTGTCTGTTACTGAAAGTCTCGGGTACGTTTGTGCTCAGATGCCTCAATCAATAGCTTGTGCTGAGACAATTCCAAGGAATCTCACAGAAGCACAAAAAGATTGAAACGGACCCGAGATCAATTGGGGCGAGAGTCAATGGCTGAAGAAGAGATAGATAGACTCGCGGCTACTTTAGCTCGCGTGCACTTAGTGACAGCACCGCTTGCAACTTTGTTTCCCGACCTCTCATTGCGGAAGCTCTTCGCCGACTTGAATATCTCAGCCAATGATTCCATGGTTTCCCAGTCTCTCTCAAAGTGTTTCATCTTCTAATTGCGAGCGAAGTGAGCACATATTATCGACTTGCCGGCTCCCGTAGACCGTCCGACCGTGTTTGTATACTAGGTATTGCCTGCGGCACTGAGGACCTTGCTTGGCCGAACAGTGTTATGTTATACAGTTTCGAAATAAAGTTTAAACTCCACTTTTACCCGAACAGGCAAGCAGTAAACTAGACCACTTGACTAACTTCGCGCTCTGGCTGTCTCTGATGCCTAAAGGAGGCACTCAACATCATGAAAAATATCTGACACTTCCATGACACTTCTTTGACTGCTAGAAGAAACCCTGAGAAAAAAGAGGGGGTCATCACTCGAGCGGAAGATGCGGAAGAAAATGGTGAGGAGGATGATTTTGATGTTGTATTGGAGAGAGGTCACTGAAGCTGACATTGAACTCACCCGAAAGACGGCAGGGAATGCACACAAAAAACTGTTTGCTCAATGCACCCTCGAAACCGCATGATTTTACAATGTATTTCCCAATGAAACATCTGAATTCAATGGTGGTCCTGTGCTCACTCGAAATGCCACATTAGTTGACATGGAAACCATATGATGGCTTGCGAAGACATTGAAGAATGTTGTTTGCTGAGGAGCATGGTCACTGCCAGTGCTTCCAGTTGCAGATCCTGGAGTCTCGAAAGGGAAAGGAAAAGAGCCCAAACACTGTCCAGCAGTCATTCCTGTTTCACCATGGAAACTCTCGTACATGGTCAAACTCTTTGAGGAACAGCAAATGGCAAATGGTCACTATCAAGATGATATCGGAAATGTTCAGACAAAATGGCATGGAAGAGTGGCTGGCCATTACTGCAACCTGGGGAGTCGCCGCAACTCTCATCGAGGGAGTCACCATACACTTTTGGGGCGGGATACCTGTCAATGACAAAAAGAAGAAGCAACCGATCCTGATGTACCGGTCATCAAGAAGAGAGCGATAGATGGACGCTGTACATTGAACATAGTCGAACAAATTACTTGATCATTGACAAACTCTCCATGCTAACAAAGAAGATGTTGAACATGGTAAATTTACTTCTCTGAGCTAGTAAAAGATCACTTATGTTGACTCAGATTGACAAGATCATAAAAGAGACGCGTCAGTAAGAGGGCCTCAATGATGGGAACCATCAGGAGACTCATATTGCCCCTCAGTGGTTTCAGTGTCATCATGTGCAGTGACCAGCATCAATTTCCTCCAGTAACAAATGTGCTTGGTGCTCTTCATTGTGACCTTCCCAATGACACAGAGGAAGGAACTTGTGGACAGGCCCTATACAAACAGTTCACCGCTGTTGTGTCACTGACAAAGCAGTACAGAGTTGATGATCCAGTCTGGAATGATATGTTGCTGAGACTCAGGGTTGGAGAATGCACAGAGGAGGATGTTGAAATGGTCAAAGGCCAGATGCTGGAAAAAATGCCTACTGATTTCACTGTGCCACCTTGAAACAACATTGCTTTCCTTACTGCATGGTGAGTCCTTTTCATTTGTTACAATAGCAAAGTCGTGGGACTGAGAAGAAATGGCAGTTAGGATGAGCATGATGGTTCTCCTCAACATCGCCACTGAGGCGGACATGGCAAAGGTTCAAAGGGTGTAATCAATGATATTATTCTGAATTCACGGGAGCCTGAACCGGTTGCAGACAAATTCAGCAGGGTACACCTCAAGTTTCCGCCAGCCCTGGTTATTTTCTGTTGTGAGAACTCAGAATACCATCACAAATGAATTCCAAGACAAGTATTCTGACACACCTTTGTTGAAACCAGGCCAGCTTCCCATAACACCCATGGAGATGGGATTCTCCATCCAAGATGGCAAGAAAACCATAGCTGTGACACAAAGACAGTTTGCAATGACAGCTGCTTATGTCGATATGCACGAGAAAGCCCATGGACAGATGCTGGCACCATCTTGGTGGACTTGGCTCTACATCCTGGAGGCGAGCTAACACCATTTCACTGTCACATTATTGAGGAGCAAAGGATGGTCAACAATATGAATCTTGCGAGACTTTACCTCAAACCTATTCAGGAAATACCAAAGTGAGCATCTCATGAAAGAAGATGCAGGATTGGCTCTGTTCATTCATGAAACAAAGTGAAGATACAAGGCAGGAGAATTTGACTTTTGGGACCTGGTGAGTACACTATCATTTTCCTGGCTAATGCGAAGAGGCTGACTTGATAGTTTCAAGGCCTGGGCCAGCTGACAAGATCAAAATTAGTCATGTGCTTACATCAGTATTTTTCAAAAGGCAACTACACACGGAAAAAGAAGGGAGAGAGACACATTTGGATTTTTCTCATTCCCATTATAGTAAACAATGGGAACCAATGTATAAACCAGCAGAAGAAGTAGGAAAAATTTGAGGTTTTGTTTGGTCTTATTTGGTAGGGGTCGAAAAGTACGACAGGCAGAAGCTACGCCGTGATTACTTTAACATGCACTTGCAAATATCAAGAAATGCACTGGGACATTGACTTTGACCTATTATCGAGATCTCAATTCAACCGCACTACTTCCAGAAGATTGGCAAATCGATGAACCTATTCACGAAAGCACAATCCTCATTTCAGATGATAGGGGTGTTCACAGTAGCTGATTATTGACTGATTATTGGTCCAATAATTGCTACTGTGAAACCCCCCTACTGGAATTTTACCAATAATCGGTCAATAATTCAAGGGACTTGGAGATGAAAACGGTTGTGATTATTTATTTTACTCGGCCAGCCTGCTGGTGCTGGTCATAATCGTAGCGAAAAGAAAGGATTTGATGCCCAGTGGAGTTTGTAGCTCCCTGGTGGCTTGGCGGGTGTTGTCCGAAGTCTTATCATGATGATCACTCCTGATTCCAGGAAGGATGGAAGGAAAGCGGTAAGTAATTGTTACTGAAACCGCGGAGCGGCGATGGACTCGAAAATGGAAACAGCCGACGAACCTAAATGAGAGATGCCCGAAGATATATGGAACCCCGACGTCCGGTGGTGGTAAATAGCCACTGATAGCCACTGATACAGCATTTTGATAGAAGACCGCAGAGGCCTAGGGAAACTGACCATCTTCACACAAGGAAGCGGAGGCTTTATCTGCGGATTTCTTAGATGCCATCATACATGCATAAGTAACTACCATGTACGACAAGGATAGATCTCCTACTTGATAATACGTAGCCACCCAAGCCCAAGTCTATCCAAGGTTCTCGACAACAATCTATTCAAGGCGCTCGACGACGAACTATCCAACAGGATACTTATATTGCCATCCATGAATGGTGATCAATAGCTGTATGACGTACATAGCATTTGGAGTGGCGCCCACGTCTCACTACTACCAATCAAAGAATGCTGCGACGAAGTTCCTCCAACTCCGCCGACTTGAAGTTTCATGATATGTAACAGAGGACCAGTTTAGCACTGAGACGTTTCGTATTAATTCGTAACCACTAAGCGCTCTGTTAGCGCGCCCAGCTGGAAAGGATGATGGCGGATCAAATTCCCGACGTACCGATGCTGCGCCGATGGGAGAACGTCGGGATCTCAGGTCGGCAATCAGGAGTAAAAAGGAGATCAAGGATTGCGCGACCCACGAGATATTGATGCAGATGTTGATATCAAAACCGAGATTGACACGGTCAATATTTACTGGATCCTCCTTGTTACCATCAGTGCTTGGGTGTGGAACGATCTGAGAAGCTCGACTTCTTGTATGCCAAACCAGGATCTTTGGGCCCGGGGGGGACTCGAGATTCTTCGTTCTTCGGATTGACCACCATCATCAAAAACTCGTTTGCTGAATCCCGTCCATATTCTTGCTCCACTATGGCCTAGAACCCTCAGAGACATTCTTTGTATTGTCCAGACCCTGAGGCGGCAACAGTGGGCTTGACTTGGTCCAGCATTGGTGTTTTTTCTTTTTTCTGCAGGAGCCGAAGAATTCGGACCGCTAGCGCTCCCGTATTGGGGTAATACACTGCTGAAATTCAAATTTGTGCTAGGTTTCACTTTTTACAGGTTAAATCATGCTAGGTTCAGCTATCCTTGAAAATGTGTGCTAGGTTGCAATAAGATGGAAATTGATGCTAGGTTGTGATCTGCAAAAATGTGCGAGGTTTTGCTCCCATCTTTGTGCGAGGTTTGAAACATGTGCGAGGTTTTGTTCCCATCATTTTGGGAGGTTTGAAATATTTGTGAGGTTTTGTTCTCATTTTTGTGCAAGGTTTTACTCCCATCTTTGTGTAAGGTTTGAGATACATGCGAGGTTCTTGGTATGAGTTTTTTAAGGTTCAAATGCTGCTAGGTTCTCCCAGTTCACGGAGACCAAGATGACCTTAGCAAAGCCCTGCATGTCAGCAAGATGACATAATACAGGCACACAGTCGTTGGCTGAATTCGACCGATTTGGAAGCACACTACCAGTTATGAAATGGTTTGAATGACTTGTCATAGATTGTGACACTCAGTTGACATTCAGAAACATCCTGAAAGTAGTCAAGGGACAATGGATGCCAGCTAGATGGCACAATTTAAAGACATGAACATTCCATCAGGTTTACACAGCTTGAAGGGTCTCCTATCAAAGCCACAGCTCACTACATGACCCCCATGGACTGCTCGTATCAGACCAAACTCATTATGAGGTGATTGAATGATGGCTGTATTGTCTAGCTACAGGATGATCCCATTTGTCCTATTCATGCTGATTACACAGCCGTTCGCGGAACATCTTCGCCGGAGATAAGATGCTTTGTCGCTATTACTCATCTTCTCGGCCCGGGAAAATAATATATCTTTGCGACTCCCACCCACCAAAAAATACTGAAAATGTATTATTTTCGCCGGTCGAGAAGATGAGTAATCGCCGCCAGGAATCTTATCTCCTGGTAAGATGTTTCGCGAACGGCTGTGTTACACTTCTGTTGATGAGGAGCGCAATGACAGGGTTTTCTTAAATGATGATGATGAGATTGCAACTGGTAGACGTCTTCTTGAGGGCCTTGATCTCAATGCAGAGGACCAAAAACTGGGGTATTAATCTATATTGTGAAGCCATCCTTTTGATGGAGTCCCGCCTTGGCTTATATGATGAATAGATGTTTTGCTTTGTTTTCTTGAATAGATATTTGCGCTTGTGAATTGAATTTGAATCTGACATTTGGGAAAGCTGACCAATCCAACAAGTTTTTATGACTGAGTCCATTGAGCAAGCCTGATATGATGTTGAACCTAGCACAATTTAGAAAACCTTGCAAACCTAGCATGATTTTGAAACCGACATCAATTTGAGGACAATATTGAACCTAGCCCAATTTAGACAACCTCACAAACCTAGCATTATTTTGAAACCTAACATCATTTTGAGGACAATACTGAACCTAGCACAATTTAGACAACCTTGCAAACCTAGCATGATTTTAAACCTCACACCAACCTAACCTAGCACAATTTAAACGTGAAAAATGGCAATAATTTCGGCAGTCTATTACCCCCATACTCCCGCATTCAGGATCTTACTTGCTGTATTTCTTGAAAACAATATTTCACATTAGTTTGTCTATTGGCATACCCCACTGCACCATTCAGAGCTGTACTGAGGCGGGGAGAAAAGCGAGGGTGTTTTTTCCTTCAGGCTTTGTCTCATCGCATTGTCGGCTATTACAAATCTTTTGGTGACAGCTGTCACAGTGTCAGGATTCTGAACCCTGTTTGTCACATTGAACCTCGGCGTCGGCGACGGATCGGTAATAGCTGTCATAGCTTTGATGCCCGAATCCCTGCATTTCGCTTTAAAGACTTTTAAAGACTACTTGAAACAGTGAACGGACCGATGCCCTTGATAACTCTCTCGAGTCATGAGTCTGTTCTCGGATATCTGGGGATCGTGAAGTTTCTGTTGAGTTATCACATCTAGGGACTTGAGGCTGTCGCACAGCGGGGGCGTTGCGCGCTGTGCCCGTTTGTTCGCTTCGGAGAGGCTCTAGTTGTGCTGGAACAATAATGAGGATTTTGAAAGTCATGGTCAGACTTTCCCTCATTGGGAGAATTTCAGAAAGCCGGTGTTTCTACTAGGGACGATACCGTGTAATTTATCTATCTATCTATCTTCGTACTGTTACTATATCGGTCTGAGTCATGGATGGAGAATCGCATCCAAATACGGCACTCCGATGCAACGAATGGGCCAGTAACTTATATTCCCGGTGGTCTAATGTAGCTCCGCTTCTTGTTCCTCTCCTGCGGCGATTGAGTGTGATTGAACTGGCAAATCTAGTAGTCATACAGATGTCACACCTTCTCATCGAGGAAACAAGATTCCCGATGTCTATCGAGGGCGTCAATTTTGAATTATACTAAATGTTGAACGGTCATGTGTGAAAAGTATCGGCCAGTATTGGGATTGAACCAATGACCTCCATGCAAATATAGCAGGTGCTCTAACCACTGAGCTAGCTAGCCATTGGTAGTGGTACAGTGATTATCCAGTACATGCAATCTTCAATACAGTCCTTAGGGGCCCATTACTGCAAGGGTAATTGATAACCATGATTACAAGACACCACTGATCTCGGTTGTCGACTCTGCCGACAGGGCATTCAATATTGCTCGCGGCCATGATAAAAATGACATTTATGAGCGAGAATGGATATCTATCGCCGTCATTTACACCAAGCAAATTCCTCCCAAAATGGACCATCTAGTTAAGGTTACAAATACTGGATATCCACGGGGATGCGCTAGAAACCACAACAAATTCGTCTTTATCCATCGCATTCCACGCGAGGATATCTGGGCCGTCTTCACCCTCAACACCTGGTGTAGCGCAGCTTCCTGATGTCTGTGGAATAGGTCTGGATGATATGTGGGAATTTATGTCTCCATTAGCTAAAGAGCGGCTTCAGAGTGTCTATGCTGAGACCAAATCGGAATAGAATTCTTGAGCAGCTGCAGAGATGTGATGAGAATTGAACTCTTATTGTTCTGCTGAAATAAAGTCGTACATTTCTTCTTGTTCAACAAAAGAACAAAAGCATGACTTGAATTCTGAATAATCATTCCACAGGCATCTAAGGATCCAGAAAAAGAGTCAATATCCACAGGCATGCTCTACATATTGTCCTCTTGCAGCCATAGATTCCACATCCAGAGTTCTCCGGATCTCATCCCGATAATCGGACCGCTGGATTACCGAGCGGGGTTCCAATCGGAGTCATGGCTTTGTTGCATGCTGTGACACCTCTGCTTAGCAGTACAACTGCAACTGCAGAGTCTTTGCAGGTTTATATTCATGCCAGAGTGTTACCAATGTTATCTCAACTCTCATGAGATGAGCAGAGATGTCACAGCATGCAACAAAGCCATGACTCCGATTGGAACCCCGCTCGGTAATCCAGCGGTCCGATTATCAGGATGAGATCCGGAGAACTCTGGATGTGGAATCTATGGCTGCAAGAGGACAATATGTAGAGCATGCCTGTGGATATTGACTCTTTTTCTGGGTCCTTAGATGCCTGTGGAATGATTATTCAGAATTCAAGTCATGCTTTTGTTCTTTTGTTGAACAAGAAGAAATGTATGACTTTATCTCAGTGGAACAATAAGAGCTCAATTCTCATCACATCTCCACAGCTGCTCAAGAATTCTATTCTGATTTGGTCTCAGCATAGACACTCTGAAGCCGCTCTTTAGCTAATGGAGACATAAATTCCCACATATCATCCAGACCTATTCCACAGACATCAGGAAGGTGCGCTGCACCAGGTGTCAAAGAGTTCCAGCAATTACTGAAAGTCTCAGGTTCGTCTGTGCTCAGATGCCTCAATAGTTTGTGCTGAGAGAACTCAAGGATTCTCGCAGACCTACGAAGAATTGAAACAGGCCCGAGATCGAATGGCTGAAGAAGAAGAGATAGATGGACTCACGGCTGCTTTCGCTCGTTCAAGTTTGTACACGGGCAGGCGCTGCGCTCCGGTTAAGTGAATCGCGCAGGTTTGATCCTGAGGTTCTGGGACGGTCAACCGGCGGGGGTTATTGAGCAGATGGTACGACGGGTATTGAAGGGGGAAATAGGCCTGCGGTTGAGAAAAGATAGCCTCCGGCCAAGTCCACTTGCATGTGACCTTACCTTTTCTGTCGGTTCGGGTTTCTATATTCGGGGCTTTCCTGAGCTTGGTATTAGCTCATTTGCAGGCAATGATATGGTAGATAAATAGATATATTGAATGTATTGAATACAAGTAGAGGTATGTAGTTGAAGAAAAAGAAAGAACCCGAGACTGCTGAGACAACTCGTCAATGCTGTACAGCAAACAAAGGATGTAAGGACGTACCAGAATGGAGAGAGGTCAGCATGGGTCCAGACTGAAGACGGGTCTTTACTCGCTAGATCGGGTCGGACCATCACGTGGAATAAGCGTGAAATGCTTCAACGCTGCCCGGGGCTCTCTGGTTTCAGCCGCTGGGCAATGGAGGGAAAGATGCCCTGTGGTGAACCGGAAAAAGGATGCTCAGTCCAATTTGCAAAAATGGCCTCAGGGTTATATTATTTCAACCGTCGCATCAAATTTACAATATACGCCGGCCGGAAATATTATTTGATGCGGAAGCCATCTGAAGGTCTGGCCGTGTAGTGATAGCACCGCTTGCAATTTTGCTTCCCGACCTCTCATTGCGGAAGCTCTTCACCGACTTGAATATCTCAGCCAATGATTCCATGGTTTCCCAGTTTCTCTCAAAGTGTTTCATCTTCTAATATTATCCAAGACGGGACCAAAGATTTCTGTGCCAGGTGACCATATGCCTGTAGCGCTTCGAGGTGAATGGAGAGGTTTCCGAGGTGTCTTCCCCGAACTCTCCGTAAGGAGAAGAGGGTACTCTGTAACCCACGGACAAGCCCGAATGTACGATTGATCCCGCTTATATAAGACTTTCTGGAACTTTCTATATGACTCAGTGCAACAGCCGCAACTCAACCTTTGACTCGACATCTTCCTTGAACTTTTCTTCCTCTGCATCACTGATGTCTTTGCTCAATACATTCAACTCTGTTTGCTCTAGTGCTCCTCGTTGGAAAAGCCTTGAATCTGGAATATTCCAGGAGTGTTTTCAGCTGCTTAAAAATTCAGTTCTCCTTGGTATTTGCGGCTATCCATCTGGTACCAAACATGTTTCCAAGAAGAAATTGATCGATGTTCTTGGTAAACGAATTCAAGACCTGAACCATCGACTCGATACTGGTGAATTTCGTGATTTCAAACCTACTTTTACATATCGCACGTAATACTAGTATGTAAATTCATTGTACTCTTTATTTCAATCACATTATTCTATCAACCAGCCGTTTACAACCTCGAGCGCTATACGAACGAGTTTTGCAATGGCACCAATAGCTCAACCAAACTTCACGACAAACTCGACCTCATTTACGGTACTCTTCTTCCAGAGGATTTGCCTATTGCTTGTGCACGAGGCCTGTTGAACGGTACGAGCTCAGATTGACAGGGAGCAAGGAAGGCGGGACCATGTCGTTGTAAAGGACAAGAGATGCTTAATCACATGGTATGGAATGTCTGATCTAATATACCGTTGTTACCGACCCCTGTGTCACATTCTCGGGAATGACCCATATCGTCCAACAAGGCCATATCCTAATTCCAACACCTGTCTGCTCGCAGAGCGTAGCCGACCATGCACCTCCTTATCTACTTATCCGAATCGACAATTTTGTCTCACATTGAAACCAACGTCGATTACTCAAAGTTTATGACAACCTAGAGAAATCGAGGATGTTTCTGAAATGGTATTTCCGCGCTCAGGAATTTCCGGCGGATTTCCGCGCGGAAATTCAGATGGAAATTATGCCGTTCGGCAGATTACTATAAACCCTGTGGCTAATAACGATGACATATCAAGATAGGATAAGGAAACAGAACACAAGTGTCAAGGTCCTCATGTACTGTAGATAAATAGCTGCTAGTATTCCCAATCACCCCAAAGATATGTACTACTAATGGAGGACTGTGAAGATGGCCCAGCAAAAGGTGGTGAATCAGGCTCAGACCACCGCTGCCTCTTAACTGGGCCCATGATCTCGCCATTGTCGTCCAACTCGATGTCGGCAGGTCCAACTGGCTTCTCGATGACACGCTGTTTCTGTTTTGGCTTGGGCGGATGTAGGCTGACTAGTGTTTCAAAGAAGGTCATTGGCGGTTCAACCGCAAGGGTTCGAGCAGCAAGAGATGCGCTGTAAGCCTCTTCGCGCGAGAGCTACTTGGCTAAAGCCAGCTGTTGCATAATGGTGATCAAGTGCAGAATATAGCTCAAAATGTTCATTCCACAAGCCCACTACACCATAGGAGAGCATACAAAAGGAGTGTTTCTTAGCTGGCGGTAAGGCGGCTGGCGCTATGCTTGGTTCAGGCTCCGCTGGGCCAAGCCGATCCTTGCCGGCGGAAATTCTGCGACCTGAATTTGACTTCGGTCCTCCATTCTTCACCGTCGCAGTCGAATCCGGTTCGAGCGAGATTCTCCACCTTGACATGATGGATGACGCTGAAGATTCTACCTGGATTACGGTCGTCGGAGACTTTACAGGAGGATATTTCTACGCACCACAATTCGGCATCCGTATTCCCGTCTTCCCTGGGCAAGTCCTGGGCATCCTGACACGATGGATCGCTCATTGTTCAATCCCCATTACCAGCGGACGCCGTGTTGTCTACACTTTATTCTCTGATAAATTCATCATGCAAACAACCAAATAGTTAGAACCAATAATACTGAATTTTATTTCATAACAAAACACTCGGAGAGTGAAGGGGATTGGTGCAAAGCACCGCTAAGGATTGTAACCATTGGAAGAGAACACTCTATCCGTGATCCCTCGGGTATGACTGCGCAAGGTAGCATGTTGTCCGGTCCTATATTATCATGCCTGGGCACCCTGTGACACTTCATCGTCGGAGGGTCGACCCGATAATCCATCACTGTGAATGCCATCGTGCCATTGTTGGAGATAAACCGGCGATCTTCATCCTTGGACATGAAAGGGAGAATGACCGTGATAGCACCTTTCAGATTGAAAGAGCGAGAGATGATCAAGTATTTCACGAATCACTGGTACAGTTGGTCATGACATGCAGGCACCGGAAAACAAAATGACAATCGATTGAGGCTGTGAGGTAATTCAGATAATGGATACATGAGCTTGTGAAGCCTGAGGCATTGAATGGCCGTCTCGATTAGACCCTTTCGTTTTAGCGTATCTCCGTTTATGTCCGCAACTCCATGTCCCTTTATCTCCGTGCGGTCTGATCTCAAAAGCCTGACGCAGTCGGCCAAGCGGCGAGCGTAGGGAGGTCTCCCCCATGCAGACAACTCAAATTGGCGATTTTGACAAAGACATAATACTTTTTGATTGTGAATTTTTGATTCAAAGGGCCCATTTTCAGTAGTTAATATGGTTGTACAGCCAGATATCTAGGGAGTTGTACTCTTCTAGGGAAAGATTATATTTTTTATACATTGCATTTGAATGACCTCTTTCTGTTCCTTGCATCATATTTGCTCTGTGACACCTGTATCCCAAGTCATAAGTTTTGCATTTTTCCGGAAATCCATGCTTCAGTGTACACATCCGCAATCAAAAGACCCACCTGTATTTGAACAAGTTGAATGGATAGCCACTCACTGATGGCAGGTACGAGTCCTCAAGAGGTGTCACTCAAACTATTTCCGAGGGTACAATACAATACCATTTAAAGTAATGGATTAGTGTCACCCAAGTATACTGCATCTACTTACATGTCGTTTTGATGGTGTTAGCCACAGAGCGTCATTGGACCCTGCAGTTCAGGATTGAAATGATGATCAAACACAATTACATGGAAACAGACTCAAGCCTTGCTGGTATTTGGATGGTGCTAAGAATGATATTGGCAGCTAGGAACCCACTTGACACAACTTCCCAGATCTTGATGTCTTTTCAAGTTCACTGGTATCAGAGAAAAGACAAAAATCAGACTGTGAAGATACATATGTATCTTACAAGCATCAAGTTGGCAGAACATGCATCAGCTTATCACAAGATGCAATGCAAATATTCAAAGCATCCAAAAAATAAGGATGAGGCTGTCTTGTCACTCTCACTCAGCGGCTTCGCCGCTTCGCAACCAGGACAGCAATTTAGAAGAGCGCATGACAAAAGGTGGCAGATGAATATAATATTGAGGTCTTTACTTTTCAACTTGTCACATTACGCATCTCTGTTGCTTCTCTACATGGAAAAAAGACCGACTCAAGCAAAATAATGCCAAGCTCGGGCATCTGCTAATCGGAACAGTCATCATCTCTCTACCAGACAACATATCATTATGTCAAGCTAAATAAATAAAAAGGATGCCGAAATTCCATAAAAGAGTGACGAAAAAAATAGTTCAATCACGGTACCGAACCCGCGAGGGGAGAAAGAAAGAGGAATGACTAAACAACAAAGGGTCAAGGACTGAATCGAACACCCGACCGGAGAAATGTCGGATTTTTCATAGGGAATGCCAATTTCCTTTTATATTTGGTACAAGCCAATGTAGTGGTAACAAAAAACAAGTGAACTAAAAATGAATTTTTAGGACTCGTAATGGTACCACATTCTTGACACCTCAAAATGCAAGCTTTCACAACTTACCACTTGAGAAATACACACTTGCTGTGGGGTTATCAGATCAAGAATAAATCACGGTTACTAAGTGTGACCACGAGTAGAAGGCGCACGCGCAGAGGTGTAGGTAGTGGGTCTGGATCTACGTGCTTGTTTATTCTCCAGAATGAACATCATGCATATATACAACGGCATTGAACCAGCAAGCCCATGGAACTAGCCTCCCAAGATTACCTCCACCATTCCGTGGAAACACGTGAGGGTGACATTACTGGAAGGATTCTTGTCGCGTTTTCCTGGCTATTCCAGATCTCGCCGTGCAGTGTTTCAAAGGCCGGAGCGAGACAGCTGTATTAGCGGAGCCTATCGAGACCTCATTCCACCGCGCTACTTCAAGAAGATTAGCAAATCGATGAATCTATTCATGAAAGAACGATCCTCATTTCAGACAACATTGTCATCCAGTCACCCGTGTTGTACTGCACCAACAGCAATCGTACAAAAACTGTCTTCGGTTTGTAACTTATTGAATCCTGAAGCTTCTAATGACAGTTACGGTGGACAATTACGGAGATGGTGGGGTATAGTTAGAAGACACAGGCATTTATCGCACTACATGTCACCATGTCATGACACTGGGAGGAGGGTAAGGAAGGCTGCCATCTGAATGAAATATACTGTAGTGATCTCAAATGAAACCTGGTTCATTCGACCGCCTACTCCATGCCAAACTCTGGTATTCAGAATCCAAGTTCCGATGGTTTCAGCCTGTTTGTTAAGATCCCGAAAAATCATTTGATTACATAGCTCCCTGGTGGCTTGACGGGTGTCCGAAGTCTTATCATGATGGTCACTCCTGATCCCAGGAAGGATGGAAGGAAAGCGGTAAAAAAAAAAAGATACCGAAACTGTGGAGCGGCGATGGACTCGAAAATGAAAACTGCGTGAGCCGACGAACCTAAATAAGGGATCCCGAAGATATATAGAACCCCGACGTCCGGTGGTGGTAAATAGCCCTTGTCGTCCGATCAATCTGGAAACATTTGACCCCCCCCGTGTGAAATGCATAGATACTACTGTAGTGGTTCAACCAAATGTTCACACCATGTTACCCGTTACAGGCAAGTGTTCACAGAATTTCAGGTGTTCATTCTGAGGAGCTCAGCTTTGTTGCTTGAGGGCCTGGTAAATGTGCTATACAGCAGCCCAAATTCAAGGTGCTTGATGGGTGCCAAATCTGGGACACTGATTAGCAGGCATTTATTTTGAGCTTCTTAGCTTCAGAAATATATTGTCATTATTCCAGCATACTGAAATCTGCCAAACCAAGCTCAAAAATTGAAAAATTGGACCTGGAAAAATCTTGGATGTAACACTGTTCATCAGCCCATGTTACATGTTACATGTTTCGAATTTGTTCAGTTCACAAAGGTCTGTTACATGTTAGTGAACATTTGGTCAAAACGCTACAGTATTAGTCACATCGGGATTGAAAATTGTGATAGTGATTGAAAATATTTTTTCAAAGAACAGGAATTCATCTTTTGCCCCCGGTATCATCCGGATTCTTCTTTATTATGGATACTCTATGGCTTGTAAAGTTTGTGGGAGGAGGGGAGAAGAGAAACCTCTCGAGAAATCCTGACCGGAGAGCAGAAAGAGCACGTTTTGTTGAAATCCGTCGGTTTCTCTTGTTTTAACAGCTTCCGAGGCACTCTAAAAAATGCCAAACATGTATGACATCCATGTAAATCGATTCATATGCACAGATCTGTCTGTCCTGCTCAAGCTACGGTGTGGTGGATGACAGACGCACTTCGGCGCGTGACAAATTCATGACATTCTAGTCACACCGACGACTTCCGAGTCGACCATAGGTTGTGTGGATGAAAGTGCACTGAGAATTGGATGTGGATCGCTGAATACAGTAAGGACAAGCACTCTGTATTTTTGGGGGGACCTCCCCAAGTATGTCTGGGTCAGGGATCGAAGACTGTCAACAAATCGGCCTTTTTTTGCCTTCCAGTCAGCATTTCTCGAGAGGTTCCTCTTCTCCCCTCCTCCCCATAAACTTTACCAGCCATAGAGTATCCATAATAAAGAAGAATCCGGATGATACTGGGGGCAAAAGACGAATTCTTGTTTTTTGACAAAATATTTTCAATCACTATCACAATTTTCAATCCCGATGTGACTAATAGTATGAACAACAAGAACTGTTTCAGATGTACAATACAGCGGCTCAAAGGCACATTGTAGACCAAGATCCGTACACTGCGGCTGCTTGGCGGTTGTGACACTCCATCCCGTCGAATATACTTCCTTCCTTCCGCCGTGATCCGGGACTCGATCTTGGCATGCGCTCAAATGAATGTCCTTGCTTCAATTTTTTGAATGGGCGTCAGCCCTTCAATGACAGCACAACACTATCAAGAAGATGAATACAAAAATCATCAGATTTGCCCGCTCAGATCTTCAAATCATTCCGGTAAATGAATAACAATGTAAGTGTTGGACAGCCCTATGAGCGCTGTCAGGAATTCGGTTCGAACAGCACAGCCCGAAACTATCAAGTTACCGTGCCGCGCGGATGGCGCAAAGATATACAGCA
Organism: Mycena floridula; assembly: GCA_029320655.1. Classification (NCBI taxonomy): domain Eukaryota; kingdom Fungi; phylum Basidiomycota; class Agaricomycetes; order Agaricales; family Mycenaceae; genus Mycena; species Mycena floridula. Next base: position 370,882 of record JARIHS010000051.1, read on the forward strand.
TGGCCATGACAAACGAGCGCTGACAAAGTCTCGATACTATATAAAGGCAAGACATTCGAGATCAAAGTTCCTCAGCTGGTCTCCCCTTCCTCTACTATCTATCTTGTGCTGGTCACCGGATTATCTGACATTACTTACGACTTTACGACTTTACGACTCCATTACACACTCCAATTACAATCATGGTCAAGACTATCCAAGTCATTTGCATGGCCCTTGTCGCCTCTTCGACTATGGCAATCCCAATGTACGTTCTCGCCATTAAAATGCCCTCTAAAGCTCATAAGTTTTTTCATCAGTGCACCCGAGGATGCCGGAGATCTCGAAGCCCGTTTCAGCTTTAGCAGTCTCGCTAAGCCACTCGTGAAAACGGTCGCGAAGCCGTCCAGAAATGAGCTTCTTCAAGTTTGTTCTCAAGACGTCTCTGAAGTCGAGGCCCGCGAGCTCGAAGCCCGGTCCGGCTTTAGCAGTCTCTTCAAGCTCGCTAAGCCACTCGTGAGAACGGTCGCGAAGCCGTCCAGAAATGACCTTCTTCAAGTTTGTTCTCGAGGCGTCTCTGAAGTCGAGGCCCGCGACCTCGAGCCCCGTTTCGGTTTCGGAAGTTTTTTCAAGCTTGTCGCGAAACCAATCGTGAAAACGATCGCGAAAGACAAGCTTTCATCTCGAGACATCCTGGAAATCGACACCCGAGATGTTCCTGAAATCAGCACTCGGGACGAGCATGTCCTCGAATCGAGAGATGAGGATCTGGAATCGCGAGATGAGCAGGATCTGGAATCACGAGATGAGCAGGATCTGGAATCACGAGGTGAACAGGACCACGATCTGGAGGCACGCTTTGGCTTCAGCAGTTTGTTCAAACTCGCCAAGCCCCTCGTAAAAACGGTTGAAAAACCTGTTGCAAAGGAGCTGCTGTCTGATTCCAACAATTAGATGTGTACAGATTGGTCGAGAGAGTTGTAGTAATGTTGGATCCACAAGATTAAGTGCAGAGGTTGTGGCGCTGTACTTGTTGATATGTACTTGTTAATATATTCAAATTGACAAGCTTGAATTGAAATAGGATACATACAGGCAGAACAGAAAGACTCCGGTGATATATAACTGAATTTGACATACTTACGCCATCCGATGTCATGAATTTTTTCCTTATCCCCTGTCGCAATAGAATCCAGCCAGCGCTGCACCAGAACACTGACAGGATCGGGATCACGGCAACTACCGTGGCAGGTGCTGGTGGAATTTCATGATGACATGAAATCTTTGACACAACGGCTTCTAAACCTCAGCCAGTGAGTTCAAGTGCTATAGATGCTCGAGGAATCCATAGGATAACGTATACAATATAGCAGATTAATTCAATTACGGACAGATCCTTGGATTACTGTAAAGTATAGGATTCAGAACATGGTAGGCTGTTTTGCTCGGATTGGGCCCAGATTTGGATTCCTGCTCGATTCAAGATTGAAAGGGCTACGACTCTCAAGACATCCCTTGTGTATTATAAAACAGGACCCGAACACCTGATGAAGCGGCCATGTAATGACGACTAGCACCTCATGAGACTCAGCATCACGCTAAAGGCAACCTGCCACGGCATTTGCCTTGTTCTTCAATCGCTAGGGTATGGCTTGCATACTTCATTGAGATGGCCATTGACGACCCCGGAACTTTAGATCATCGTCATCATCCTCTACAATAGCGGCCCTCGAAAGGTTTCGGCATCCAGGGAATTCTGAGACTTTGACGCCGCTGATACACTGATGATTTCATCAGTAAAAAGCAGTTTTACTTTTCTACTTTTTTGTCTTTTTGACTTACCACAAGTAAAAAAGTAAAAAAAGTGGCAAAAAAGTACAAAGACTGGCCCCTAGATTAGGGTTCCTCAAGGGTGACTTTTCAAAAAGGGTAACCTGGCTTTTTGACTTTGGACTTTTTGTACTTTTTAGTACTTTTTAGTACTTTTTTTACTTGAGCAAATACAAAAAGTAAAACTGCAGAATACTGATGACTTGTCTGCAGCACTTTCAATCTTTGGCCTCAAAAATCCCTTGAAATGAATGCACTGAAATTGATTCGGGTGCCTTTATACGCGGCCATGCTATCTGACAGGGTTTTAAGAGTGTCCTCTCGATCATGATTCGAAATTACAAGTTTGAGTTTCCAGGAGGACCGGAAACAAAGATCGATGAATGGAGAGGACTATTTATCAGGCCAAATGTCGAGGGACAAGTAGAAGGCCGAGTTCCCATGATTGTGCGCCAGATTGATTGAAGAGAACAACAATGCACGTAATGCTATCTGCAACTTGGACATTCCAGTACAAATCAAAGCCCTGCTTCTTCAGATACAATCTGGCATTGGCAAAGATCTTCCTGGATGGCAGTAACCCTACTTACTAGTGGAATGAAGACCATCTCGCGGCAGAGAAGAGTTCATGATATTCCGGGTAGATATTAAAGATATTTTCCCTGGACCAAGCAAGATCCTGAAATGCAAAGGATGTGACTGCAATCATGATGCCGAAGCTAAAGTGAAGTTCCGGCTAATAAGATGACGCTAGTCCAGTTACGCAACACAAAGCCGATCCCAACTTCGCAAAAGCAAATGAAAGCTAACTGGAACTCTGCTAAAAGTTCTGTTGTTCCGCATGATTCATAACTTGCAGAGCCCATACTATGCTATTAAACACGTTGACTCGTTCCAAGTATCGAGCAGGTTGAGTGACTTTCAGGCCATTGACATCAGACCAACTTAGCGGATGGAGCACCTGTTCTCCCATGCACAGTCGGCCTTGCCCGTCTTCTTCCGTCGTCTCCGCTACTGATGGGCCAAAGATTTGTCATTACTAATCCGGTTATGAGTCTGATTTATCGGCTTGTATGACATTTTCACTTGGGCATGGCAGTCTCCGACTCTCCGCTTTTTTTCTTGCATTCTAATTTCCAACCTGAGTGCTCATAAACCCCTTGGGATTCGTAACTGCCACACAGAGCGTTGGCCTTTACTTCACTGGTGAGTCATACGAGCCCAACTTGAAAACAATTCCACTTCCATGTCAATGATTTCATACCGCCACATAAGACTGGGATAGCAAAGTAAGAGAAGTGAATAACAAAGCAGATTGATTCGATAGCAAGGCAAGTCGACAACTCAAATGATACATATGATCGTAAATACAAATCTCCGTAGTGCGCGTTCAATGGGTGCAAGCTACTTCAGAATTCCTCCTCTACAGACCTACCGATTGAGTGATAAGCTCAACATCACGGAACTGGGGCATGCATGATTCAGGAACCACCACTGATCGCCACTGATACCGCATTTTGATAGAAGACCGCAGAGGGAAACTGACCATCTTCACACAAACAAGCGGAGGAGGCTTTAACCGCGGATTTCTTAGATGCCATCATACATGCATAAGTAACTACCATGTACGACAGGGATGGATCTCCTACTTGATAATACGTAGCCACCCAAGCCCGAGTCTATTCAAGGTTCTCGACAACAATCCATTCAAGGCGTTCGACGACGAACTATCCAACAGGATATATTGCCATCCATGAATGGTGATCAATAGCTGTATGACGTACATAGCATTTGGAGTGGCGCCCAAGTCTCACTACTACCATTAAAGAATGCTGTGGCAAAGTTCCTTTAACTCCGCCGACTTGAAGTTTCATGATATGTAACAGAGGACCAGTTTAGCACTGAGACGTCTCGTATCAATCCGTAACCACTAAGCGCTCGGTTAGCGCGCTCAGCTGGAAAGGATGATGGCGGATCAAATTCCCGACGTACCGATGCTGCGCCGATGGGAGAATGTTGGGATCTCAGGTCGGCAATCAGGAGTAAAAAGGAGATGACCAAGGGATTGTGCGACCCACGAGATATCGATGTTGATATCAAAACCGAGATTGACACGGTCAATATGACTGGATCCTCCTTGTTACCATCAGTGCTTGGGTGTGGAACGATCTGAGAAGCTCAACTTCTTGTATGCCAAACCAGGATCTTTGGGTCCGGGGGGCGGGGACTCGAGATTCTTTGTACTGTTACTATATCGGTCCGAGTCATGGATGGAGAATCGTATCCAAATACGGCACTCCGATGCAATGAATGGGCCAGTAACTTATATCTACGGTGGTCTTGATTCCTCGAAGCAACCCCCCAAAAGTAGCTCCACTTCTTGTTCCTCTCCTGCGACGATTGAGTGTGAGATTGAACTGGACAATCTAGCAGTTGTACAGATGTCACACTTTCTGATCGAGGAAGGAAGGAAGGAAGGAAGTAAATTTCGGCATGGTCCACGTCCTGAACGCCGTGTCCCGAGATAACTAGTACACAAGCTAATCTAAAAGTAGGCACAACTAATCCCAGGGGCTTCTATTTCATAAGGAGACAAGCAAGTGCAAAATGCACCGTAAATCTAAATATAAAGCAGAGGCCGTGATTATTTCTTTGCAATTTCTTTACATCCCTAAGGATAAGTCTATTCACTAGATGCCTCGTCGGTATGCCTGGGGAACATACAACGGATCAGAGTCATATAACTTCAGCACATCATAGGCGTACTTGGCAAGAATGACACTGCTTGATGGTCTTGAGATCATCCATCGTATGAAATGCACACTGTCAATTCCTGGTCCGAATCGAGTACACCCTGGATTGAGATCATACAGCCGAGGCAGAAACTCCAAACGTAACTTGCATAGCTCGTCATTCTGACATTCAAGCATTGCATGTTCCACCGTCTCGATGTTGTTTTGACAGAAGCGACACAGTCGTTCATTATATGGAACTTGAACTCTGTGATTGTCAACCCATGAAAGTCTTGTGACAGCCAGGCAATGTTCACCAGTTATCAGTCTTGAGAGAGCCTTTCTATGCATAGAGTTCCGCACATCACGCTGATAATGTCGCAAGTACAGGGTTCGATATCCAGGTTGCTCATCATCTCGCGGTTCCAATCGGCCTATGAGGAGGTACGATCTGCGCCAAGTTTCCTGCAACATATCATCGATGTGACTCTTCATGGACCGATACATGGATTTTAGCAGCCCTCTAACTTGCATCTCTGCATTTGGATCTAGCACATCAGGCATGGTTAGCGTTGGATGCAGCTTAGAAAACACAGTCTTGACGTCCGTGAACCAGGTACGTCGACCGGCTGCATCCAAAGCGACACTCTCATTGAATGCAGCTCGAACATAAGTGTCAGTTGGACGTGACAGCAGATGTGCCATATATCTAATGGCAAGCTCGAAGCGCCTGAATTTTATCGGTACCAGCCCCGTTTCAGTGTAAAGAGGAGCCAGGACTGAGTTCCTCTTCAAACCAATCAGTCGACGGCTGAAACTATTCTGGACTTTCTCTAGCTTTGCCAAGTGTACCGGACTCGTGTCAATGAGGAGTTCGCACCCATAGATCAGGTGAGGGTCAACCATTCCCATGTATAGCATTTTCCCCTGCAATGGAGGTAATGTTCCTATCATTCCCTCCACATGCAGCACTGCATGAGCTACTTTCCGAGCTTGAGTCGCTTTATTCTCGTAGTGCTTGGCTGCGACTGTTGTAAAGGCACACGACACTCCAGATTTCTGCATTGTAAAACCCGAATATGTGTACTCATCAACAATTTTGACTGCTGTACCCCCGAGTGAGAAGTCAGGCAAGACTCGAGGCATTGTTCCATGTACACTGAGCTTTGTTTTAACTGCATTCACAAACAAGAAGTCCCTTCCGCACCACTTGTCAAAGTGACTCATTTTACCTTGAATTCCATCAGGCGATAAAGATAGCAGGAGTGCATCATCTGCCTGCTCCAAATGCGAGATGAGGAAGCCACCAATTGGAACATCGTCCGCTGAGTCCGGGATACTGAAGTCAGCGAGGTAGAGAAGCCACAGTTCCGGTGATGCTGTGTCACCGATGAGCACTCCTGAAGTAGAAATGAACGGATCCGACAGTTCCCCTTCGTGTCTGACTATATAAGTCATCTTCTCGTAAATCATGCGAAGCCAGTCAATGAGTCTTCTGCTCATTCCCATACGTTTCAACTTTAGCCAGAGAGTGGCACGATGTGTAGAGGGGAAAGCATTACTGATGTCCATACTGGCAACATATAGAGTCTTTCCCATGGAGTGAGCCTTTTCAATCGCTGCTCTGAGGATAAATGAATTGTTGTTCGTTCGGAATCCCTTCCTGAACCCATTCTGAGATCGCGGAATAATTCCTCTCTCGTCGGCCCATCTAACCATGCGCCGGGTTATGAGCAGGGTGATAAACTTGAGCATGCAACTCTCCAATGCAACAGCTCTCCAGCTTTTGGGATCATGAGGGGACAGGCCTCGTTTCAAGATTCCAATCAGAATATTCTTGACCCAAATACTCGCTGTTTGACGAGCAGCCATGCAATCATTTATACACATTGTCAGTTCCTCCGTGTCCATATCTTCAATGTCTCGATATCCCACACTGTCAAATCCCTTTGCACTTCTTGCACGGTGCCGATGTATGTCTACCTTGGCATCGTCAATCTCTTCCGGTGAAAACAGAGCATCGAGCAGATTGTCTTCTGACGGATCAAAAGTGCGGTCTGGTATCCAGCTTGCAAGGATCTCACTTGTCCTATATACATCCATATTAAAAGATGCAGGGAAAGGAACAACAGGGTTCATCCTTTCCTCGAACGCATCTGCCATCTGATTTGCAGATACGGCCGGTGGGATCCCTACTTTCCCGGCAAAACCTCGGAAAACTAACCAGAATGTATGACCCTTGTGAGTAGCATCCAGGAGCTTGTCCAGATTTTCGGACATTCTTCTCTGGATCTCTGTGCGGCCTATGTGAGAAGCAAGGCATCCCCGAGTGTTACTCGTCATTTCTGCGCCACGTTTTGTTCCCGGATCGGGCAAGTCTGTTGTGATCTTTTGAACGAGCACGACTTCACCTATAGGACTTTCAAGAGTGCTTACTTGAGTTGAGGTCAGATTCTGGCATCTTCTCTGAGTGGGCGGGGAGAGACGATCTACTTCTTGTGAAAGGTCACATGCTTCTACCGCAAGTGACCTAGTGCTGCGTCGATGTCCATTACTAGTGGACTTGTCAAAGGAGAGATGTAATGTTGCAGATCTTTGGGCTATCAACTCAGTTATATCTTTGAGTATGTCCCTGTTTGTCACTTTCCAATTCTTTTGTATGGCAATCTCAACATTCCATGTAATGGCATCAATAGCATAACTTGAGGGTGAGAAGACTATTGCGCCCTTTGCACTCGAGATACATGAGATAGCAGTCTTGATTGCTTCCAGATACGCCCTATTTTCTGAAGAAAGTCCTGATGATCTTCCGCCTTTGTTGTTGGCATTATTTGGGCCAAAGTACACTCCAAAGGCTGAGCGAACCTCACCGTGCATGGTAGAGTACCGCTTGCAGTACGCATCCACGTAAACATGGGTCAGGTTTCCTTTTGAGGCAGGACAGGATCCATAAAGTTGATCCAGAGTCTTTGGTGCAGGATCCCTCTCACGGTGATTCTCAATGGACTTAATCACTCTGATGTAAGCTCGGTCAAATTCTGTCTCTGTAGGAAGTTTTGAGGTATCCAAAGGCCTAATCATCTGCTTCCAGTCATTCATTGGATGCCGATTTCTTTTCGAACCTGTATGCTCCACCGCTTGATCAAGCGTTAGTGACCCTTTTGGGAAACTGAGTCGAAGCACGATAGGTGCATGATCAGACCAGGCTGGCTCATGGGTTCCGACAGCAAATCCATCCACAAAATCATTGTAGACAGCCCGAGCAGCAAGACAGAAGTCAATAACAGACATTCCTCGAGGCTGGAATGAAGTGAACGCTCCACTGAATCCTTTCTCCTCTATACCATTCGGTATTACAAGGTCCAGATCAGAAGCCAACTCAAGAACTTCACGTCCTCTTGAATTCAGACTACCTTCATCACATGAGCGTCTCAGTGGATGTGATTCTCGTGCTCGGCGTGATGCTATTCTCGCATTGATGTCAGTCATGACAACAATTGGCTTTCCCAAGGTCGAAGCAGCAGTCAGTGATTCACAGAGTTTCACAAACGGGTGAACGTCCGTGAACTGCTGCCATGTGTCTGAATTTTCAGGCATGCATTGTAGAGTAGAAATAGTCCTAGGTCAAGAACCATTATATCCACACTTGAAAGCTCTGCAATAAATTTCGCTTTCAGATTCCTCCTGACAAATGCGCAGACACCTCCCCATGAACGACGCAGATCATGAGCTCCTGGCCGGGACAACGAGAACAGCTCATATCCATCAGGAGGGGAGATACACTCGTGTTCATCAGGCCTCAGATGTATCTCCTGGTACAGAGCAATGCTGTACCTCTCAATGTCCTTATAGAATTCTGGGCAGTCAAGTTTTATACGAAAGTTGCCTTTGATATTCGTCATTTTAATCAAACAGATATCATAATTTTCTGAGATGGGTGTATTACATGCAACTTGTACCGACGGTACCTTTCGTACGGGATTCTCGACTGCCCCTAGGAAAAATTCAGCAGGACCTCGACTTTGGTCCAGCCGTGACCCTTGATCTGGTGACGACACTTGTACCAAGCTCTCGCAAAAGTTTTAGCCTCCGCCGCCGTGTTGAAAGATGCCAAGACCCATTGTCCAGAACTGTCACCCTCGACAAGTTTGGTCTTCGGGGGAGGCAGTTTATCGCCCGTGAAACGTGCGAGCTGTTCAATAAGCGCTCGGAGCTCCGCGGATGGGTTCTCTCCCCAGGCAACTGCTCCCACCCTGACACTCCATTTTTCGTTGTCGCGGAGTCGAATAACTATTGGGGCAGAAGCTGGAGCATCAGATCGACGCAACGAGGAAGAGGCTCTTGTCGAAGAGATGTGTGACGCCGAGATGGACGGAAGACTGTCATCAGGCCCGTGACGGCTTCAGATGTCTCGTTGAACCCTGGGCAGCTCGTCGTCGAGCTGGCGTATATCGTCTTCGTCGACATCATCAGTAAAACGGTGCAGTCGTCTTTCGCATCTTTGTCTTTCAGGCACTGTCTTTCATGTCTTTGAGGTCTTTTGGGGCAGAAGGTCTTTCAGTATGGAAACAAAAAAAAATTACAGACCTTTCATACTACTGTATCTATCTTCCAAATGGATATTCCTACCCATGGCGTGCAAAAGAAGTGAATCAATTCATCACAGGACAAGCGTTGGAGGTCGTGGTCAGCTTTAGGCCGTGATTGATCGGAAATCACCAAGTCCTTTGGGGCGGCCCTCAAGTTCCCACAGACAGCACGTGTATGTTGGGGTTTTTCCGTCGTTCGTTTCTTCCCTTCCCCCACCACACCGACCTGGCCGCTCGCTCATTCCATCTTTAAATCCAAAATCCTTTATCCCAGCTCTTTATATATTTTTTCTAGACCATATTGTTGATCCAATCTGTGGATTTTGGTCCGAAGGCGGGCGTTGAGCTCAACCCTTTGTCATGCTTGTATTCTTCTCTATTTTCCTTGCCCCTGTATTCTCCTTGTCTTCCTATGATCTGATAGCACAGGCATCTATTAGCCCAAGGTACGTGATCAGCATTCCCTAGGAGAAGTCAGTCGCTCATTTTTCATGCAGATAGATCTGTCAGTCTTTTCTGGTAAGCCATATCCTTGCATCGCGGCCTACTGGCTAACCGATTTCCCAGAATTCCTTGCGTTTTGCGTTCTCGCCACTGCGGCTGGACACCCAGCCACCGAGGAGCGGAAGGGAGACCAATGAAGAAAGGCGGCTGTGATCTGTTTTACCTGGTGAGCTTTTTCGTATTCTTGTTCAGTTATTGTGACATTGACTTGTAGCATGTAGCTGCTATTCCCTGCAATGATCTCAGTATATCGTGTAGTCCTCTTTGCATCATTTATCTACGCCGTTGCTTATCCGCTGCCTAGATACAATGTCCAGTTATTGTCGTAGCTTGAAATTCATTCCTATATACTCCATATCATGCCCTTTCATTGCTAGTAAGAACACCCACAGGTACGAAATACATTGTGAAAGACACCATGAAAGACGTTTGAGGCGTCTTTCACAAGACATTTGCGTCTTTCCAAAACTGGTACATATCTTACGAAATTCATCGTCTTTCAGCGTCTTTGGCATCTTTCAAGGGGTTGAAAGACGTGAAAGATGACCGCACCATTTTACTGATGATCGTGAATGGGGACATGAGAGCCATAGCTGGTGCGTTGACGCTTGTGCTCACGGCTATCATTGTCGCTAGGAGATTCTCCAGCCTTATTGACAAGCATCCGCAGTGTCGAATCCATGGCGTCGACCCTTTTCTCCAGCGCTTTGTTCTTTTCCAGCGAGCTTTCGCGCAGACCGTCATGCGCTTTCTGGAGAGTAGCATGGTCCTTTAGAAGAGACCTGTGGTCAATCTCGAGGGCGGTGTAGGAAGCCTTGGATTCCTCGATGGCCTCGGGAAGGGTATGGACCTCATCGACGAGCTTGTTGTTGGAATCCCGTAGACGATTGAGGCGAGCAACATTGGCCGCTACCTTTATCGTGAGCTTCTTGGCCTCGTTGAAGACCTCCATGCTCTCCTTGTCCATCATTGGAGCTTCACCAGCGACTGCCGGTTCCACTGGAACTGGGAATCCTCCTTCATCCAGCCTCGCCCTCAACTTGTCGACCTCCTCCGATAATTCCCGACCCAGGGTGCCGATTCTGTCATCGAGTCCGTCTACAAGCTCGAACAGCTCGTCCACCGCTGCGCCAACCTTTCTCTGGCTGTTCTTCCAAGCCTCAGGAAATCTCTGGGACGACAACGATAGGGACGGCTTTTTCTTCAATGTCTGCCCCTTCTTGCTTTTCCCAGTATTCCCAGCAGGAGGAGCCTCGTCACGCTCACCGACTACTGATTCGGTAGGAGTCGGTTCACGGCTGCTAATGGGCTGCACCACGAGAGGGCCAGGAGCAGGCTCGCGCTTCCTCGGCGGGTCATCGATCTGACGAATACTGTCTTTTTTCGACCACAAGTTCATTCCCACGCTCATCACATGACATGTCACACTATTTTTTCAGTTCAAAGCTCGGGATAGAGTGTGACATACCGACATATCAGTTCATCGTCATTTTTTTTTCGTGTCATACAGCATCATTGACCTTGCTTCTGTGTCTTTGGAACATGTTAATATAGCTGAAAAACTGAATTGCATGGCTTTTTGGGCTTTTTGGAACCGCTTTGAAGGAAAATTGCCTTTTTTGGTGCGTGGGAATGTCACAATCTCTAGTTCAGAGCTTAAAATTTGGTGTGATGTCACGCCATTTTCAGTTCAGTTCAGAGGTCCGTGTGACGTGTGACGAACTTGTGGTCGAAAAACTACAGTATCCTCCTCATCCTCAGAGGTCGACATCGTTGGAGATATGGGAATGAGCGAGAGCTGGACCAGCAGGAAAGACAATGGATATTTAATGAGGGAGCGGAATGGAAATCAGCAGCGAAAAAATTTTCAGCTCTTTAGGGGCGCACCAGAGACCTGGTGAATTTTTCTTTTCTTTTCTTTTCTCTTTTGTGGCTTTTTTCCCCCTGCCTAGGCTTATACGCAAGGCTTTTGCTGGACCAGCGATGGGGAGAGGAGAGGGAGACCAGACAGACGATCAACCGTCGTTTCAGATTTTCAAATTTCGGGTCTTTTCGGACAATTCTTTTATTTTTTATTTTTTCCCTGCTTTCTATCGATTTCTCGATACAGGATTTCTTTAATTTCTGGGGTTTCCCTGTAATTTACAGCCCCAACGGTAGAAATACCACTTTTTTCGGAATTCGTGATGATGGCAGACAACATTCCCGATGTCTACCGAGGACGTCAATTTTGAATTATACCAAACATAGAGCGGGGGAAGTGCGGATGTCTCGAATATTTAAACTCGAGTATTCTGAAGCGACGTGTGAACCGCCTCCGTTGCCTCGAGTCAGTCATGTCGCTCTACTACAGAGTCTACGACAATCTTTCCATCAGCCAATTCAGCGAAGACACTGGGTTCACTGCTGGGGATCCGCATGCGAACTTTGATCCTCAGGACCCAGATTGTTTCATTGTCGAGAGGCACCTTGCTTGGGCGACGAGAGATTACCTGACACCACTGATCTCGGTTGTCGACTCTGCCGACAGGGCATTCTATATTGCTCGCAAACGTGCTGAAAACAAGGCATATAAGCGAGAATGGATATCTATCGCCGTCATCTTCACCAAACAAATTCCTCCCAAAATGGATCATCTGGTTGAGGTTGCAAACGTTGAATATCTACCTGAAAGCGCTAGAAACCACAACGAATTCGTCTTTGTCCACCGCATTCCACGCGAGGATATCTGGGACGTCTTCACCCTCAAAGAGTTCCAGCAATTACTGAAAGTCTCAGGTTCGTGTGTGCTCAGATGCCTCAATAGTTTGTGCTGAGAGAACTCAAGGATTCCCGCGGACCTACAAAGAATTGAGACAGGCCCGAGATCAATTGTGGCCAGAGGAAATGGCTGAAGAAGAGATAGATGGACTCACGGCTGCGTTCGCTCGTTCAAGCTTGTATTGACAGCGCCGCTTGCAATTTTGTTTCCCGACCGCTCATTGCGGAAGCTCTTCACCGACTTGGATATCTCAGTGAATGATTCCATGGTTTCCCTGTTTCCCTCCAAGTGTTTCATCTTCTAATATTATCCAAGACCAAAGATTTCTGTGCCAAGTGTGCAGCGCTTCGAGCGCTTGAGGTGAATGGAGAGGTTTCCGAGGTGTCTTTGTCACTATTGGAAGCAAACACTCTATCGGGTATGACTGCGCAAGGTAGCATGTTGTCCGGTCCTACCGTGATAGCACCTTTCGCATTGAACGAGCGAAAGATGAACAAGTATTTCACAGGCATGACATGCAGGCACTGGAAAACAAAATGACAATCGATTGAGGCTGTCCGAACTGGGGTAGATAATGTGAGGTAATTCAGATAATGGATACATCAACTGGTGAAGCGTAAGGCGTTGAATGGCCGTCTCGCTTAGACCCTTGCGATGCGTGGTTGTTTTGGCATATCTCCGTGTAGAGTATGTCCGCAACTCCATGTCCCTTTATCTCCGTGCAGTCTGATCTCAAAAGCCTGATGCAGCCGGCCGAGCGCCGAGCGTAGGGGGGTCTCCCCCATGTAGACAACTCAAATTGGCGATTGGACAAAAACATAATACCTTTTGATTCAAGGGGCCCATTTTTCAGTAGTACAACCAAATTGAATCTATTTTAAGGCTACCTCTGCGCAGTGGGCCAAACAGCAGGCGTGTGCGGATATGTCATGCCGATGGAGGTTGGGACGCGGAGGTGACAGATGCGTAGATGTCAGAGAGGCGCATGGATACTGGAGGCATAAAATTCAAGGGCCAGACAGCTGTATTAGCAGAGCCGCCGGCCTGAATCAGACGCCCAAGGTGCGACATGTCTTTTAACGGCAAACTGGGGACTTGACGTAAAATTTCGAAAATCGAACGAGCTGGCCACTGCTCCTCAAAGAGCGGGTCGGGATTCGGACCAACGATAGCTGTGCACTATGTCATCTCCGTAATCTCAATTAATACGACAGGCAGAAGCCACGCCGTGATTAATTTAACCTGCACTTGCAAATATCAAGAAATGCACTGGAACATTGACTTTGAAGAACTATTATCGAGACCTCGATTCCACCGCGTTACTTGCAGAAGATTAGCAAATCGATGAATCTATTCACGAAAGCACGATCCTCATTTCAGATGACAGGGGCGTTCACGGTAGCCGATTATTGGGTGATCATTGGTTCAATAATCACTACTGTGAAACCCCTCTACTGGAATTTTACCAATAATCAGTCAATAATTCAAGGGACTTGGAGACGAAAACGGTTGTGATTATTTATTTTACTCAGCCAGCCTGCCGCTTTCAAGCTCCGCGGCCACGTGGTCACCTTGCTTAACGAAGTAAGCTAGGTCTCCTTATGGTCTGTATTGATCTGAAACCTCTCGGGAGATACCGGGAGCACCAAACATCACCACATGACACGTGCCCCACTGACATAAGCTTTTGTCTGCGACCTGAAGAGACTCTGTGTCCCCGAGTGCGCCGAGGAGCAACACGACCAAATATCCTGACATAAGCTTTCGTCTGCGACCTGAAGAGTCTTTGTGTCCCCGGTTGCGCCGAGGAGCAAGCACGACCAAATACTCACGCCTCAAGAAAGGAGACTCTTTTAAGACATTGAAGTCGTGCGAGCCCTCTTTCGTTCTCTCTCCACATTAAAAAATGACTGTCCCGGATATTCCAGACATGCCTTTTTCCTATCTCAATACCTTTTACCGACGATCCTGTATCCTATCTGGAGTACCACACCTCTCCCACAGGAGAGACGCAGTCCAACATTTTTATAATCCTTCTTTTGGATGATCCTATCCTCTGGTCTATGATTGACCAGATGAAGAGTCAATGCTGTACGTTCCCTTAGTGCACCCTCGACTCATATTAACTTCTTCAGGATTTTGTTCAAACTACAAGCTCAGTGAGTCTCCGATAAATATTGTAACAGGGACATTCTTATGTTTCCAATGACAAGTAACCACAAAGGATCTTTGGTAAAACTTCATATCCTCTTGTCCGGTACGTGTTCAGTATGGGTCGCATGGCCGGACTGATGTGGCGCAGACTCTGCAAAGTCGAAACTGTAGAGATTCACAGTTTTGACCGAGGTTTACAGTCCATGGACCTCTCATCATGTCAACATGGTTACATTTTTCAAAGTCCTGCAATGTCTCTGGGTTAAGCAAGGTCCGAACCGGCGCAGGCGGTACTTTCATCTGACTAAGTAATCCATACAGTAATTGCTGATCAGGCTTTCTCGCAATTTTTGGCATGCCTGGTGTACCGAAACGTCAAGACCATGCCCGCAAGTGCCGCTGTACAGAGTTCCAGCACCAGGTAGACATGAATAATGATTTGATGATGCTATAGCTACGATGAATTTAAATGCATCTACCATACAAATGAGCTTCGTGGTTGCAGGCCAAGGTTGTCATCCTTCAACTCGGGCATCTAGGTTCGCTCCCATTAAGTAGTTGTCAGCAAATTGAAAATGGGGATACAGTAGTGTGAGTCTACCAGTATCTGTGGACTCAGAGATGCTGCCAAAAAGGGAAATCTTGCTCGACCTCTTCTGCTGTGCTGTGGATTTGAGATACATAACAAAGATGGCATGAAGACTTTTACAATGACCCACAGATAAGTACTGTTCCAAATATCACTCACTGCCTTCCATGATCCAGTGGGAATCCTCCAGCCCAGCTCCAGCACGCCCAATCTTGCAATTTCAGCGGGCCTGATCTTGCAATTTGCTTTACGATATTGCTGTCAGAGCCTGGAAGAAAGGTCATGATACTTAATCTAGGGAGAGAACAATGAGACATACTGGATGAAATCTTTTTTGGCTACAGTGGCATATTTAGTAGGCTGGGTGCACTGCATAAGTAATTGTCACGTCGCATCGGCCCGGCGAGACTGACTGCTGGAATGGGAGCGGAAGGAAGCGGGTCTAGCAGAGTGACACTTTGTGGTGGGTTGCTGTTTTTTGGTGGGTTGCTGGCGGTATTGGTTCACTTTTGGCGTGCCATGGTTGGCAGGAAAGGAAGAGAAAAATAGATTTAGATATGAGAAAAGGTAGGCAGCGTGAAAGGAAAAAGGGCAAGGCTGGTGCTGGTGCTGGTGCTGGTCATGATCGTAGCAAAAAGAAGAAAGGATTTGATGCTCAGTGGAGTTTAAAAAGTTGGGATAAACAGCAACTGATTAATCAATTGATCCTCAATTGTTCACCTGATTATCCGTTAATCAGAAAAATAATCGAACCAATAATTGAGCAATAATCGCTACTTTGAATGACCCTGTTGTCATCCAGTCAACTGTGTTGTACTGCACCAACAACAATTGTATAAACACTGTCTTCGGTTTGTAACTTATTTGAATCTTGAAGCTTCTAACGACAGTTACGGTGGACAATTACGGAGATGGTGGGGTATAGTTAAAAGACCTACAGGCATTTATCGCACTACATGTCACCATGTCATGACGAGGGGAGAAGGATAAGGAAGGCTGCTATCTGAATGAAATATACTGTAGTGATCTCAAATGAAACCTACTGGGTTCATTCGACCGCGTACTCCATGCCAGACTCTGGTATTCGCACTGTTGAATCCAAGTTCCGATGGTTTCAGCCTGTTCTTTACGATCCCGAAAAATTATTTGTTTACATAGCTCCCTGGTGGCTTGGCAGGTGTTGTCCGAAGTCTTATCATGATGATCACTCCTGATTCCAGGAAGGATGGAAGGAAAGCGGTAAAAAAAAAAGATACCGAAACTGCGGAGACTCAATCATAGGGCTGCAAGTACAACAGGTAAGAATAGAAAACCTCAAGAACCTCATAGGCAAATTTTCCCAGACGCGGTAGAATGATAGGTTCCGCCACTAGAGCTTTCAGCAAATCCACACTGCTAATCAGTCAGTTAGGCTTGTTCGGACGGATTGAAATGAACCTATCTATATTCAGGTCAGATTAGACAAGTTTAGATCCGCCTGGTATAACTGGGCGGTCATTGTCAGAGGCAACTGACTTTATTTTCTGGAGGAAGTAAGTGAGACCAATGAGTACTATGTGTTGTTCTGTGAGGATTAATTGGGTATAAAATGGCCCAAGAGGAAACAGGGAAGCGCGCCGCGGTTTTGTCGGGCCCGCCAGATCCCGCCTTGTGACATATTGTTTATGATTTTACATCTTTTCTGCGAAAGCGAAGCACTTGAACAATATGTACTAGGCTGACCAGTCCAAATTCGAATCTCAAGGTAAAGATCAGCCGAAATAGGTTGAAATAAGTAGATTGCTTACGGCGGTCCTTGGATGCGGTGAGAGGCGGTGGCCTGACAGACATCCAACGGAGAACAACATGGTGGTATATGATAGTGGGAGTTCAACACCAATCCTCACTCACATAAGCTAGAGCAATGGTCATTTGACGGAACAAGAAAAAAGACATTGTGAAAAGGCGGGGTCAATTCGCGTCCCACAGACATTGCCGGTATCTTATCTGCCTGTAATCTTATCAAATTCCATGCTAAGGTTCACTCAAACACTGCAACTGGACTGAACTAGCTGCAACGTAAGCGGATTCCTGCCTGAGCCTGTTCGGTAACCGTATCCATCCCGTCCGATATACTTCCTTCCTTCCGCCGTGACGGACTCGATCTTAGCATGCGCTCAAGAAATGAATGTCCTTGCTTCAATTTTTTGGGCGGGCGTCAGCCCTTCATTCACAGTACAACACTATCAAGAAAATGAATACAAAAATCATCAGATTTGCTCACTCAGATCTTCATTCCGCGAATGAATAACAATGTAAGTATTGGACAGCCCTACGGGCGCTGTCGCTGTCAGGAATTCGGTTCAAACCGTACAGCCTGAAACTATCAAGTTACCACGCCGCACTGATGGCGCCAAGATATATAGCATGGCCATGAAAAACGAGCGCTGGCAAAGTCTCGATACTATATAAAGGCAAGACATTCGAGATCAAAGTTCCTCAGCTGGTCTCCCCTTCCTCTACTACTGTCTTTTTTCGACCACAAGTTCGTCACACGTCACACAGGCCTTTGAACTGAACTGAAAATGGTGTGACATCACACTGGATTTTGAGCTCTGAACTGAGATTGTGACGTTCCCACGCACCAAAAAAGGCAATTTTTCTTCAAAACAGCTTCTAAAAGTCCAAAAAGCCTACAAGTGGGTATTTTTGGCTATATTGACACATCCCAAAGACACAGAAGCAAGTTCAATGATGCTTTAGGACACCAAAGAATTGCGATGAACTTGTATGTCACACCCGATCCGGGGCTTTGAACTGAAAAATAGTGTGACATGTCACATGATGAGCGTGGGAATGAACTTGTGGTCGGAAAAAGACAGTATCTATCTTGTGCTGGTCACCGGATTATCTGACGTTATTTACGACTTCACGACTTACAACTCCATTACACACTCCAATCACGATCATGGTCAAGACTATCCAAGTCATTTGCATGGCCCTTGTCGCCTCTTCGACAATGGCAATCCCAATGTACGTTCTCGTCATTAAAACGCCCTTCAACGCTCACAAGTTTTTTCTTCAGTGCACCCGAGGCTCCCGGAGATCTCGAAGCCCGTTTCGGCCATGGCAGTCCCTTCAAGCTCGCTAAACCACTCGTCAGAACGGCCGCAAAGCCGGTGGCAAAAGAGCTTCTTGCTTCTCGAGACGTCTCTGAAGTCGAGGCCCGCGACCTCGAAGCCCGTTTCTTTGGGAGCCTTCTCAAGCTTGTCGCTAAACCACTCGTGAAAACGATCGCGAAAGATAAGCTTTCATCTCGAGACATCCTGGAAATCGACATCCGAGATGTTCCAGAAATCAGCACTCGGGACGAGGATGCCCTCGAATCGAGAGATGAGGATCTGGAATCACGAGATGAGCAGGATCTGGAATCACGAGGTGAACAGGGACCACGATCTGGAGGCACGCTCTGGCTTCAGCCCCAGTTTGCTCAAACCCAAGCCCTCTGATGTCATAAAAACGTTTGCAAAACATGTTGCAAAAGAGCTCAGAATTATCTGATTCCAACAAGTAGATGTGTACAGATTGGTCGAGAGAGCTGTAGCAATGTTGGATCCACAAGATTAGGTGCAGAGGTTGTGGCGCTGTATTTGTTGATATGTACTTGTTAATATATTTCAAATTGGCAAGCTTGAATTGAAATAGGATACATACAGGCAGAACAGAAAGACTCCGGTGATATATAACTGAATTTGATATACGCCATCCGATGTCATTCAGGGAATTCTGAGACTTTGACGCCGCTGATACACTGATGATTTGTCTGCGGCACTTTCAATCTTTGGCCTCAACAATCCTTTGAAATGAACGCGCTGAAATTGATTCGGGTGCCTTTATTCGCGGCCATGCTATCTGACAGGGTTCCAAGCCCACATGCTGAAAAGATCTTGGAAAAGATCACTGTGCACAGTCCACATTTCCAGATCGTGCCGTTGACAAGGATCAAAGTTTGATGAAAGTACTCGGTATATCATCGGTTGCGTCTATGAGACAGCTCCGGGTCCCTTCCCTCTATGAAACTGACGGCAGTTTAGGTTTCCGAGGTGTCTTTGTAACTATTGGAAGCAAACACTCTATCTGTGATCCCTCTGGTATGACTGCGCAAGGTAGCATTTTGTCCGGTCCTATATCATGCCTGGGCACCCTGTGGCACTTGATCGTCAGAGGATCAACCCGGTAATCCATCATTGTGATTGCCATCGTGCCATTGTTGGAGATAAACCGGCGATCTTCATCCTTGGACATCCTGGACATGAAAGGGAGAATGGCCGTGATAGCACCTTTCGCATTGAACGAGCGAGAGATGATTGAAGTATTTCACAGGTACAGTTGGCCATGACATGCGGGCACCGGAAAACAAAATGACAATCGATTGAGGCGAGCTCGTCGGGCTAGAGTCAGCTGTCCATCGTTTGTCTGATCAAGCTGGGGTAGATAATGTGAGGTAATTCAGATAATGGATACATGAGCTTGTGAAGCCTAAGGCAGGTCTGGGCTATCGGTCTATGGCCGTCTCGATTAGACCCTTGCGATGCGTAGTTGTTTTAGCGTATCTCCGTGTATGTCCGCAACTCCATGTCCCTTTATCTCCATGCGGTCTGATCTCAAAAGCCTGACGCAGTCGGCCAATCAGCGAGCGTAGGGGGGTCTCCCCCATGTAGACAACTCAAATTGGCGATTTTGACAAAAACATAATACCTTTTGATTGTGAATTTTTGATTCAAGGGGCCCATTTTCAGTAGTACAACCAGATATCTAGGGAGTTGTACTCTTCTAGGGAGAGATTACTTATATTTTGTACATTGCATTTGATTCTATTTTAAGGCTACCTCCGCGCAGTGGGCCAGGCAGCAGGCGTGTGCGGAGATGTTATGCCGATGGAGGTTGGGACGCGGAGATGACAGATGCGTAGATGTCGGAGAGGTGCGTGGATAGTGGAGGCATAGAAGGCGCAGAGGTGTAGATAGTGGGTCAGGCCCCCAGTGAGAATCGGCTCTGGGCTGGTCTGAGACGGACCAGGCTGATCTGGTATCATCTGGAAAATATGTAAAGTTCTGACCACATCAGATATTGCCAGATTTTGTCTCATTTCCAGATCATATCTGAGCCAATCTGACTATAAAATGTATGTATATCCGCTGTATTCTGAATATATCTGGATACATCTGAAAACTACCGATATTACCATATTCCAGCTTCCCTCATCCCAAATCCCGCTACCATGACGAAATTCCAAGTCCACCAAACTGAGGAATATGCTGCGAGATGGAAGGGAACAGCGCTAGCAATAAAGATGGTTGTCAGTTCATGTGTCAAGATGAAGCAATAGAGAACCGACCGCTTTGAGTTCAGTATAGCCAAAGGATGGGAACAGCAGCTCACCAAGAATGAATTTGGTTGATGTACAGATGGAGTGAGAATTCTCAACAAGGTACTAAGAAGTGTGGTAAGCTTTGCCAATACTATATAGAGTCAGAGACGACATACCAGTTCTGAAACTAGCCTCCAAAGATTACCTCCACCATTCCGTGGAAAGACGCGATGATGACATCAGTCGGAGCAGCAACTTCAGTGAATTTGGAACCTTATGTGCTCCTAGCCTCTGCAAGAATACTGGAAGGATTCTTGTTGTGTTTTCCTGGCTATTCCGGTTCACGCCATGGAGTGTTTCAAGGGCCAGACAGCTGTATTAGCAGAGCCGCCGGCCTGAATCAGACGCCCAAGGCGCAACATGTCTTTTAACGGCAAACTGGGGGACTTGACGTAAAATTACGAGTCCCATTTATGGGATCGTTTGTTGGGTGTGAGTGAATTTTAGTACAGGGCCATCAGACCAAAGGGGATAGAGCACGTGATCTATGCTCGCACAGTTATCGTCTTCGATCGCGACCATCTGTCTCTGCATCACTGATGGCACAGTAATCTGAAATTTCAGCCAATGCAATGCCCAATCTCACAGCTCAATTAATAGTCAGCTCAGCCTGCTCCGGCATCAACTCTGCATGCGCAATGGGGAGATGAATGCAACTCTGTCACGGTCTTTATTTACTAGTGACAGAGTTTCCTTGGTCTCAGATTGGAAGCCTTCTTGGAACTGGCTGACTCACCACAGCCAAATTTATCATGATATTCAGGAACAGATAAGCAAGCCCGCATTGGCAGCGACAGGATACGGCAAGGATCATCTTGAGGTACCCATCTGAATGTTCAGAAAAAATGTGTAATGTTTATTGATACAAATGAAACAATTTGGTCGCATTTTAGCAAGTCCATACTGTCAGGTGAACTCCAAAAAGGCCACAACACACCAGAGCGCCACAAATTGAACTCTGAAAATAACAAGACATATATCACTGATGGAGACTTGGAAGGTGGACATGTATTGAGGCCAGAGATGATATTGAGCCCTTGCCATAGTCGGGAGCACATCTATGGCCAGGATCAGCTTGCCAGGGTCATAATGCCAAAACTCAGAAGAAATCAAGTTTGTTGTATAGAGAAGCATACACAAGGACCCAATATATTTGTTTGAGAGTATTATACAATGAACCACATATAGATGAGACATATTTGAGAGCATCCAGACCGGAGTTAACAGTCCAGAATTGATGCACATGATCAGATAACATGATTGCGCCACAGTTCCCAAACCCCCAGCTGCAATCTCTGCACATATTGATGCTTCCTGTTCTATCTATATTGATTAGTAGTAGTAAATGAGTCACTCTGTAACCAACTGAAACTCTCAGAGCGTGTATGTCTGGCTAGTACTGCTACATACAAGGTCTTGTCTGTAACAGGTGCCCGGCCTGTCTGAGCTTTCTGAGCTCTTGCTGAGTGATATCATCTTTGCTATACTACTCGCGCCGAAAGTTCATGATTGCTCGGACGTTAACAAATGTATGTCCTGTGGTTCTTCTTCCATGTGATCTTGACTGGTATGAGTGATGGATGTCTTGCATTATTTTGTTGATTACTCTGCGAGCCATGATATGATGTTCACTATACCGAGGAAGCGGATCAGATTAATGATATGAGGCAAGGTGGTATGACCTGTTTCTTGTTCCCTTGCTATGATCGCTCTAATATGGTTCACTAGATGGTTCAACGACCGTTGATGCTGTCGGTAGTAGTTGACTTTAAGCTTCAAGGGCGATACAGGCTCTGAGGACAGCTTTCTCTATGATGTTAAATACCTCTGTATTCCTGTTACGAGTCCCATTTGGGCTTGTTTGTTGGATCAGAGCGAGATTCAGGTAGGCTGGGAACAGAGCGCCCAATGGGGAAGGTTGCCTGATGGCTTTCCCACCGGCATGGCAATGTCCGTCAACGTGTCTTTCGCCTGACTCTGCACCCAGCAATGCTTTGACGAGCCGCAGGAGCTCGTCAAAGCCCTGGGTGCACCCCAATAATTGGGGACTCGTATTTGCCACTTGGTGGCCTCTAATCCACTGGTTTCGAAAATCGGACGAGCTGGCCACTGGTCAAAGAGCGGGTCGGGAATGGGACCAACGATAACTGTGCACTATGTCATCTCCGTAATCTCGATTAATACGACAGGCAGAAGCTAGGCCGTGATTACTTTACAGCTAATTGCAGTACCTAAGGCGCGGCATCATTTTTGATCAAAATTTGATGCTGTGAAAGAATAAATCGTAGCATGCTCAATTCATATTGTATTGCCCTCGGAGTAGGCTCCAAATTTTTCTTTTTCATTGCTTTAAATCATAGGATAGATAGCCCAATGTATCTGAGTAGGTTTAGTCACTCCATGGGCAGTAAGTACAATTATCTGTTCTGGAATTTTTTACAATGTTTATAAATGTCTATAAAGTAGTTAAGGGAACTTAAAACATTGCCAATGAGCTCTGACACATTGAAAGACCCAAACTCACTAAAATTGTACATACCACCTATGGCATGACTAAAGCTGCTCAGATACATTGGGCTATCTATCCTATGATTTAAAGCAATGAAAAAGAAAAATTTGGAGCCTACTCCGAGGCCAATACAATATGAATTGAGCATGCTACGATTTATTCTTTCACAGCATCAAATTTTGATCAAAAATGTTGCCGCGCCTTAGGTACTGCAATTAGCTGTAACATGCATTCGAATTACACTTGCAAATATCAAGAAATGCACTGGAACATTGACTTTGAACTATTATCGAGACCTCGATTCCACCGCCCTCCTTGCAGAAGATTAGCAAATCGATGGATCTATTCACGAAAGAACGATCCTCATTTCAGATAATATTGTCATCCAGTCACCCGTGTTGTACTGCACCAACAACAATCGTACAAAAACTGTCTTGGGTTTGTAACTTGTTGAACCTCGAAGCTTCTAATGACAGTTACGGTGGACAATTACGGAGATGGTGGGGTATAGTTAGAAGACACAGGCATTTATCGCACTACATGTCACCATGTCATGACGCTGGGAGGAGGGTAAGGAAGGCTGCCATCTGGATAAAATATAGCGATGTCAAACAAAACCTACCGGGTTCATTCGACCGCCTAGTACTTCATGCCAGACTCTGGTATCCACACTGCTGAATCCAAGTTCCGATGGTTTCAGCCTGTTTGTTAAGATCCCGAAAAATCATTTGTTTACATAGCTCCCTGGTGGCTTGACGGGTGTTGTCCGAAGTCTTATCATGATGGACACTCCTGATTCCAGGAAGGATGGAAGGAAAGCGGTAAAAGAAAAAGATACCGAAACTGCGGAGCGGCGATGGACTCGAAAATGAAAACTGCGTGCCACAGCCGACAAACCTAAATGAGGGATCCCGAAGATATATGGAACCCCGACGTCCGGTGGTGGTAAACAGCCCTTGTCGTCCGATCAATCTGGAAACATTTGACCCCCCCGTGTGAAATGCATAGATATGAACAACAAGAGCTGTTTCAGATGTACAATACAGCGGCTCAAAGGCACATTGTAGACCAAGATCCGTACACGGCGGCTGCTTGGCGGTTGTGACACTCCATCCCGTCCAATATACTTCCTTCCTTCCGTGATGGACTCGATCTTAGCATGCGCTCAAGAAATGAATGTCCTTGCTTCAATTTTTTGGGCGGGCGTCAGCCTTTCATTCACAGCACAACACTATCAAGAAGATGAATACAAAAATCAGCGCTCAGATCTTCATTCCGCGAAATGAATAACAATGTAAGTATTGGACAGCTGTCGCTGTCAGGAATTCGGTTCAAACCGCACAGCCCGAAACTATCAAGTTACCGCGCCACACTGATGGCGCCAAGATATACAGCATGGTCATGACAAACGAGCGCTGGCAAAGTCTCGATACTATATAAAGGCAAGACATTCGAGATCAAAGTTCCTCAGCTGGTCTCCCCTTCCTCTACTATCTATCTTGTGCTGGTCACCGGATTATCTGACATTACTTACGACTTTACGACTTTACGACTCATTACACACTCCAATTACCATCATGGTCAAGACTATCCAAGTCATTTGCATGGCCCTTGTCGCCTCTTCGACTATGGCAATCCCAATGTACGTTCTCGTCATTAAAAAGCCCTCCAAAGCTCACAAGTTTTTTCTTCAGTGCACCGGAGGCTGCCGGAGATCTCGAAGCCCGTTTCGGCTTTGGCAGTCTCTTCAAGCTCGCCAAACCACTCGTGAAAACGATCGCAAAGCCGGTCACAAATGAGCTTCTTTCCTCTCGAGACGTCTCTGAAGTCGAGGCCCGCGACCTCGAAGCCCGTTTCTTTGGGAGCCTTTTCAAGCTTGTCGCTAAACCACTCGTGAAAACGATCGCGAAGGATAAGCTCAAGGATAAGCTTTCGTCCAGAGACGTCTCCGAAATCGAGGCTCGCGACCTCGAGCGCCGTTTCGGCTTTGGAAGTCTTTTCAAGTTTATCGCGAAACCAATCGTGAAAACGATCGCGAAAGACAAGCTTTCATCTCGAGACATCCTGGAAATCGACACCCGAGATATTCCAGAAATCAGCACGCGGGACGAAGATGCCCTCGAATCGAGAGATGAGGATCTGGAGTCACGGGATGAGCAGGATCTGGAATCACGAGGTGAACAGGACCACGATCTGGAGGCACGCTTTGGCTTCAGCAGTTTGTTCAAACTCGCCAAGCCCCTCGTAAAAACGGTTGCAAAACCTGTTGCAAAGGAGCTGCTGTCTGATTCCAACAAGTAGATGTGTACAGATTGGTCGAGAGAGTTGTAGTAATGTTGGATCCACAAGATTAGGTGCAGAGGTTGTGGCGCTGTACTTGTTAATATATTCAAATTGGCAAGCTTGAATTGAAATAGGATACATACAGGCAGAACAGAAAGACTCCGGTGATATATAACTGAATTTGACATACGCCATCCGATGTCATGAATTTTTCCTTATCCTCTGTCGCAATAGAATCCAGCCAGCGCTGCACCGGAACACTGACAGGATCGGGATCACGGCAGATGCTGGTCACTGGCGGATGGGAATTTCATGATGACATGAAATCTTTGACACAACGGCTTCTAAACCTCAGCCAGTAAGTTCAAGTGCCATAGATGCTCGAGAAATCCATAGGATAACGTATACAATATAGCAGATTAATTCAATTACGGATAGATCCTTGGATTACTGTAAAGTATAGGATTCAGAACATGGTAGGCTGTTCGCTTGGATTTGGCCCAGATTTGGATTCCTGCTCAATTCAAGATTGAAAGGGCTACGACTCTCAAGACATTCCTTGTGTATTATGAAACAGGACCCGACCACCTGATGAAGCGGCCGTGTAATGACGACTAGCGCCTCATGAGACTCAGCATCACGCAAAAGGCAATCTGCCACGGCATTTGCCTTGTTCTTCGATCGCTAGGGTATGGCTTGCATACTTCATTGAGATTGCCATCGACGACCCCGGAACTTTAGATCATCGTCATCATCCTCTACAATAGCGGCCTTCGAAAGGCATTCAGGGAATTCTGAGACTTTGACGCCGCTGATACACTGATGGGCATAGGTTTTTTGCAGGTCTCTTGTGGTTGAATTGTGTCATAAATGTTTCTAGGACCTCCAATGTGCTCGTTGAAGCATATTTGGCACAGTGGGAATCGGCTATCGGATATCCGGCAATTGCAACTCCGGAGTCCGAACCTCCCCTAGTTGACTTTCAGGACCTTCTTAGCCTGTAAGAACACTTGAAAGTTGTTCTTAACATATTGCCTAGTCATCAACTTCAATGAACTACTTCCTCATCGAGTACCGCAAAAAGTACGGTCCCTGTGGAGTGTGTCACATGAGACAATATCACATCCTCTGGCAGCCTCTGGTGCGCCACTTTCAGTCGAGTCTGACTTGAAACTTATTCAATTTTCTGTCTGATCATATTATGATGTCCCTTCAGGCCAGGAAAAGGTGTTCTCGTGAAGAATGGGACTTTCTACTATCCTGCATGCATTATCGGTCTTCCAAACAAAATGCACAAGGGCAAGCTTCTCATTGAATGCTGGAGGCTTTGTATCTTTCATTCCAGCACATCTGGAAATCCAGGAGAGCCCATGATGGTGCCTGAAGATGACGTTGATGAACTTTGGCGTGATTATTTTGGCAGGCGCAAAATTCGGGTATCATATTCACTCGCAGCGGATTCAACTTGGCTGATTCTTGATTGAAAACTTGGAATCTGGGTTCATCCCTCAAATATGCCTGATGAGGAAGACATACAAATTGATCCTCAGTCAACACCATTTACCAAGGAGATTGATGATGCTCTTTCCCCATATCAGGCAATCCTCATTCAGCTTCTTGACGCTCCACGCTCCAGATGATGTCCTAGCGGCTGCTGTGCCTGCACTCTGTTTTTTGAATCCAGATCTCGAGCATTCAAACAAGCACCATAAGCGTGTGGGACATAAATGGTGGCAGGAAGCTCTTCTCTTCCTTGAAGAACTCTCTATCAAGGACTGTGCCGGTATCAACAATTGGTTTGCTTCAATTCCACCCATCAAAGAACGCAATATTGATTGGCTGGAGAGCCTTGCCATTTGTCATGCACGTACCCTTCTGATCATGGCTAGAAAACGTCCTGAATTTCTTTGTGAACCGGACTGCCCAGTGATTGAAGCTGGAGAGGAGGAAAAGCTTTATCGGTTTCTTCTTATTGATAAATCATGGTGGGAGCAGGAGCGATTACACTCACCTGGGACTCTATGTATAGTACATGTCATCTGGGAGTCAGTCCAGGACTTGGAGGAGCGGATGTTTGAATACTCAGATGCTGCTGGATGGGCCAGAAACTACCAATGGGGTCTGGATGCTGGGACTCATCAGAACAATTGGGATCCATATATTACCATTCATCCACAAGGGGAATACAAGGCTTACGTTGAGGGTGAATCAGACATGGAGGCGAGTACTAAAAATGTGACATCATCCTACTCGCTGACTTTACTTTACAGCTTGGAAAAGACTTTCTCGATGATCAGCCTTACCCGAAACTGGTGAAGCAAGTTGTTGGCCCCAAACCGCGGGCGGCACGTAAGGCCGCCAAGTAGTATCTCAAGTAGTATATAGTGATAAAGCCTTGGGAATCTGTCAATTTCCGTCATTAGATGATTACTAGTGATGCACCAAGTCAACCTGTCATTGCAACTGACACGACCTTTCATCAATTTGCATGACCTGCAGTGAACCTTTCATCAATTTGACCAAACCTTTTGTTAACCTTGCATGATCTGCACCGGATTTTCCATCTACCTGGCATGACCTGCAGTTGACCTTTCATCAACCTGCAGCATGGACCTGCAAAAAACCTATGCCCTATACTGATGATTTGTCTGCGGCACTTTCAATCTTTGGCCTCAACAATCTCTTGAAATGAATGCGCTGAAATTGATTCGGGTGCCTTTATTCGTGGCCATGCTATCTGACAGGGTTCCAAGCCCACATGCTGAAAAGATCACTGTACACAGTCCACATTTCCAGATCGTGCTGTTGACAAGGATCAAAGTTTGCAGAAAGTACTCGGTATATCGTCGGTTGCGTCTATGAGACAGCTCCGGGTCCCTTCCCTCTATGAAACTGACGGCAGTTTAAGCTTGCTTTCCAAACTCCCATCATGCCATTCGTTGCCCGCTCAGCGGATTCAATCTCCTTGGTCTGGGCATTTCGACCTGGATCCTTTTCAAACTCGTGAGAAGGCTTAAAGTTCAGAGCTCCTATGCGACTTCTCAGGCTCTTCCGGGGCCAACGGCCGGTCCCTGGTTTTTTACGGCTACCAGCTCAAGATATCCGAAAGCCAGGATGGGACCGCCACTCTCTACCAGGACTGGGCAGCTGAACATGGTCCTGTTTTCTCTATCCCATGGAGTTTCGGGAGCCGCAAGATTATGTTGATGGATCCAAAAGCAATAGCCCATTTCTATGCTTGTGGGGAGGCTGGGTATACCCAGCTCGAATCCACTTGAAACGCCATATCGAGCCTGGTATGTCCAATCGCTCCCTTCATTGATCCATTTCTGGTTCAGTAGTTTGGAAATGGTATCCTCACGGCTGAGGGCGCGGCTCATCGAAGGTCGACGCCCCAAAATCTCAACATATGCTCGCCGGGCTGACTTCATTTCATTTCCACAGACAAAGAAAATCATTGAATCCATCGTTCAGTCCAGCTATTATTCGCATCATCACATCTGTCTTCTTGGACGCCGGATACAAGGTACATTTATACCAGCCATACTCGGAGATTCACCGCAAAGCTTCTCCCAAGCTCAAGGCTATCTGGGACTCTGAACTCGATGCTAGTCCAAAGAATTTTGCAACCATTGAGGTGCATAGATGGTATGATCTCTATGTTAGACAAGACACTGAGCTCATACGTCTTGAGGATGACCGCAGTGTCGTCAGTCACTTGACCATTCAAGTTTCTGGCCATCCTGACGCCTGGTTTTCAGATTGGATAGCCTAGGACTTGGCAGTTTCTCCCACGAATTTGGGATCCTGGACGGCAAAGAGCCTCTCATTGCGACGGCGATCGCTAGTTTTGGGAAAAGGGCCGGAAATCGTCCCCCAGTCAGTTCTCTCTTAATCATTGTGGGAAAAATACTTGCCATTTTGCTAAAACTGCCAATTGCACGTGTGAAGCTGATAATGAAAGCTAAGGAGAGTTGGAAGGCTGCTGGGAACGACTTGGTTGAACGATGTGATATCTCTGTTCTCGCTCTGCCTCCCTGATTGTTGGATAATCGCGTCCAACACCCATACAGGCAAGCATCTGAGACGAATTGACAAGATTACGTATCTTGCCTTGCACTGAACCTTTTCCGTTAGAACACACCCCTTATAGCTGGTTAGTGCGCACTCTACTCTCTCTGGTATCATTTCTGGCATTTGAATCCATAGCTATGTAACTACCGCTAGTATTAATAGTGTTGCCGCGGCTTAAATGATGTTTTTCGATGTTTTGCACTTTCTGAGCTTAATTATCGAATGTATATAACAAGTAGTATATCATCTGGGACCTAGTTAGGTACATTTCATTGGCCAGAAGTGACTTCCGCCCTGAGTTGCTCTTGGCCGAGATATAAGGCAAATATGCTCAGCTAGTGATCGGCTAAGTTTAGCCGGCTTATTTTCATAGCCGATGGGATTCTGGCCCACAGACTCCGGTCTAGAAAAATCCTTCCAGAGGGTGAAATGAGTGCCATGGGCCTATGTTTCGAGACACTGCTTGTAGTGATAGTATTGCAAACTCATTCAGGAAACTCAATTTATTTTTTGGCATCGGCTTATTTCCAGCTAAGCCGCGGCAACACTAGCTAGTAAGTCTGGAGTCATCTCGATATAGACAAGGCTAACATCACTTCCCGGTATTCAGTCAGCATGACAGTGAGCACATCTTCCTTTCCTAATGTATGTCACCGACAAATGGCATCTAGTAGGCCTCGATTGAGTTAGAAAAATCCCAAGACAAGCAGGACAAGCTTCGACGGGAATTGCTAAGTTAGCTCTGGGTCCGAACAATCCGACATATGATCAACTCACTTCAGCCTTTCGACTCCCATTACGACGCGTGATGGTCAAGTCGTCTCCAGCATCGCGATTCCCAAAGGGGTTCTTGTAGTGGTACCGATCCATGCTATCAACATGTCTGCAACATTCTGGGGATCAGATGCCAAGGACTCTAGACCTGAGAGGTGGCTGGAACCAGAATCTGGACCTGCCAAGGAGATTCATTCCCATCGACATATCCTTACCTTCATCAGTGGGCCAAGGGAGTGTATGGGAAAGACCTTTGCTTTGATCGGTGAGTCTCTAATCGGTGACCGTGCTCTAGCTGAGAAATATCCCTCAGAGTTTAAGAATGTCCTCTTGATCATGATTCGAAATTACAAGTTTGAGTTGCCAGGAGGACCGGTATGGCCGTAATAGTGTGTCAAAATTAACCTACTTTTTAGGCATTTTCTGCATACTTGGGCTCAAAAAGTGACTTTTTCAGCATACTTGGACCTGATTTTGGGGTGAAAAATGCGAACTTGAAGTCAAAATTTCCAACTTCAGGGTCAGTTTTTTGTTGAACTTCAGAGAAAATGAGTCAAACTTGGGACTCCATGAGTCATACTTGGCATTGAAATTTTCCAACTTCAGATCCAAAGTGTCCATGTTCAGATTAGTTTCCATGTAATGTTCAGATTTTCCATGTAATGTTCAGAGTTTCCATGTCATGTTCAGATTGACAGTTTCCATGTTTGGGTCTCAAGAATCCAACTGGCTGTCTCATTGCTCTGAACTCATAATTGTGAGCAATCAACTGCCATGAACTGAGTTCAAACCTTGCCTTTGGGTCCCATCTTCACTACAGACTCGGGCATCTTAGTCTGAATTAGATGATTATTACCTCACATACATTGGTGGGTTTTCGCCTGTCCACGTGATTCCCAAAAAGGAAACTCAACACGTGAGGTATGAACCAGTTCATAACCGAAGGTATTTAAACTTATTTGCTGCAAGGGTTTTCTCCCTGTGTATAATCTATCCTGTTCAAGAATATCATATCTTGTGACTATTTATTTGCCAGGTCAGGTCATTGGGAAGAGTATCCATCACTCGCTCCCCCTCCCCACCCTCGCAAGCTTGGGGGGTCCCCCAAGCTGCAGGAGTCTCAGATGGGCATGCTAAAGACTTGTTCCTACTTTCAACAGATATGGAGAATCTCCAAGGTCAGGTCTTCTCAGTGGCGAGAGCTTTAAAAAGAAAACACTTATCCAGGCTTGAACCAGCACCACTCAAGCTAGTATTACAGTACTACCCAGCTATTATTACAACTGAGCCATTGGGGCATACTAAGCTGTCAACTTTACCAGGTTATGTGAGTCACATGAGGCATTTCGGCTGATGAGAACCTGACATGTCATCAAACTGGTTTGTGGTTCGTGAGGTCATGTGTTGTGTTTCCTTTTTGGGAATCATGTGGACAGGCAAAAAGTCAAAGACTACCTCACATGCTCACAAGATTGATGCGATGCGTGGGAAATATCACATGGAATCAGTAATATCAGTGTAAATTGTTGCGCACAAACATGTACAGCATGTTTTCTGGCTTCAGGACTCGGAGTTACTGGACAGAAGGAGATGAATCATGTCAATAGACCATATCTTTTTCTTGCCTCAATATGAAGTTCGCAGAGTCGGTCCGAAAGTTCGCATCAGATTTTGAAGTTTGCTGATCTAAGTCAAACATAGGATGTCAATACCAAACATGGGGAATTTCTGAAGTTCGCATCAGATTTTTTAGAAGTTTGCTGATCTATGGCCATAATAGTGTGTCAAAATTAACCCACTTTTTAGGCATTTTCAGCATACTTGGGCTCAAAAAGTGACTTTTTTAGCATACTTGGACCTGATTTTGGGGTGAAAAATGCGAACTTGAGGTCAAAATTTCCAACTTCAGGGTCAGTTTTTTGTTGAACTTCAGAGAAAATGAGTCATACTTGGCATTGAAATTTTCCAACTTCAGATCCAAAGTGTCCATGTTCGGATTAGTTTCCATGTGATGTTTGAAGTTTCCATGTAATGTTCAGAGTTTCCATGTCATGTTCAAAGTTTGTAATGTTCAGATTTTCCATGTAATGTTCAGAGTTTCCATGTCATGTTCAGATTGACAGTTTCCATGTTTGGGTCTCAAGAATCCAACTGGCTGTCTCATTGCTCTGAACTCATGATTGTGAGCAATCAACTGCCATGAACTGAGTTCAAACCTTGCCTTTGG
The DNA here is from genome assembly GCA_029320655.1 of Mycena floridula. Lineage (NCBI taxonomy): Eukaryota > Fungi > Basidiomycota > Agaricomycetes > Agaricales > Mycenaceae > Mycena > Mycena floridula. Next base: position 403,297 of record JARIHS010000051.1, read on the forward strand.
GTTCCATCTTTATGGCCATAATAGTGTGTCAAAATTAACCCACTTTTTAGGCATTTTCAGCATACTTGGGCTCAAAAAGTGACTTTTTCAGCATACTTGGACCTGATTTTGGGGTGAAAAATGCGAACTTGAGGTCAAAATTTCCAACTTCAGGGTCAGTTTTTTATTGAACTTCAGAGAAAATGAGTCATACTTGGCATTGAAATTTTCCAACTTCAGATCCAAAGTGTCCATGTTCAGATTAGTTTCCATGTGATGTTTGAAGTTTCCATGTAATGTTCAGATTTTCCATGTCATGTTCAGAGTTTCCATGTCATGTTCAAAGTTTGTAATGTTCAGAGTTTCCATGTTTGGGTCTCAAGAATCCAACTGGCTGTCTCATTGCTGTGAACTCATAATTATGAGCAATCAACTGCCATGAACTGAGTTCAAACCTTGCCTTTGGGTTCCATCTTCACTACAGACTTGGGCATCTTAGTCTGAATTAGATGATTATTACCTCACATACACTTGGCGGTTTTTCGCCCATCCACGTGATTCCCAAAAAGGAAACTCAACATGTGAGGTATGAACCAGTTCATAACCGAAGGTATTTGAAATTATTTGCTGAAAGGGTTTTCTCCCTGTGTATAATCCATCCTGTTCAAGAATATCATATCTTGTGACTATTTATTTGCCAGGTCAGGTCTTTCCGAAGTTGCGGGAAGAGTATCCATCACTCGCTCCCCCTCCCCACCCTCGCAAGCTTGGGGGGTCCCCCAAGCTGCGGGAGTCTCAGATGGGCATGCTAAAGACTTGTCCCTGCTTTCAACAGATATGGAGAATCTCCAAGGTCAGATCTATTCAGTGGCGAGAGCTTCAAAAAGAAAACACTTATCCAGGCTTGAACCAGCACCACTCAAGCTAGTATTACAGTACTATCCAGCTGTTATTACAACTGAGCCATTGGGGCATACTCAGCTGTCAACTTTACCAGGTTATGTGAGTCACACGAGGCATTTCGGCTGATGAGAACCTGACATGTCATCAAACTGGTTTGTGGTTCGTGAGGTCATGTGTTGTGTTTCCTTTTTGGGAATCATGTGGACGGGCAAAAACTCAAAGACTACCTCACATGCCCACAAGATTGATCAATAGACCATATCTTTTTCTTGCCTCAATATGAAGTTCACAGAGTTGGTCTGAAAGTTCGCATCAGATTTTTGAAGTTTGCTGATCTAAGTCAAACGTAGGATGTCAATACCAAACATGGGGAATTTCTGAAGTTTGCATCAGATTTTTTAGAAGTTTGCTGATCTATCTCAAACATGGGATGTCGATGCTGAACATGGAATGTTTCTGAAGTTTGCGGGTTTGTCCCAAGGTCCGGATCAAACTTTTCAAAGTTCACGGATCTGCGTCAAACATGGAGGATTTCTCAAGTTAGATGGAAAATCAGGATTTTATGCAAAGTTAGCTAAATTTTAATTATGACACACTATTATGGCCAAACATCTTCACTACAGACTTGGGCATCTTAGTCTGAATTAGATGATTATTACCTCACATACATTGGTGGTTTTTCGCCTGTCCACGTGATTCCCAAAAAGGAAACTCAACACGTGAGGTATGAACCAGTTCATAACCGAAGGTATTTAAAATTATTTGCTGAAAGGGTTTTCTCCCTGTGTATAATCCATCCTGTTCAAGAATATCATATCTTGTGACTATTTATTTGCCAGGTTGGGTCTTTCCAAAGTTGCGGGAAGAGTATCCATCACTCACTCCCCCTCCCCACCCTTGCAAGCTCAGGGAGGCTTCCCGAGCCATGGGAGTCTTGGATGGGCATGCTACAGACTCATTCCTGCTTTCAACAGATATGGAGACTCTCCAAGGTCAAGTCTTCTCAGTGGTGAGAGCTTCAAAAAGAAAGCACTTATCCAGGCTTGAACCAGCACCACTCAAGCTAGTATTACAGTACTACCCAGCTGTTATTACAACTGAGCCATTGGGGCATGCTAAGCTGTCAACTTTACCAGGTTATGTGAGTCACACAAGGCATTTCGACTGATGAGAACCTGACATGTCATCAAACTGGTTTGTGGTTCGCGAGGTCATGTGTTGTGTTTCCTTTTTGGGAATCACATGGACAGGCAAAAAGTCAAAGATTACCTCACATGCTCACAAGATTGATGCGATGGGTGGGAAATATCACATGGAATCAGTAATATCAGTGTAAATTGTAGCACACAACATGTACAGCATGTTTTCTGGCTTCAGGACTCAGAGTTATTGGACAGAAGGAGATGAATCATGTCAATAGACCATATCTTTTTCTTGCCTCAATATGAAGTTTGCAGAGTCACTCCGAAAGTTCGCATCAGATTTTTGAAGTTTGCTGATCTAAGTCAAATGTGGGATGTCAATACCAAACATGGGGAATTTCTGAAGTTCGCAGAATCGATCTGAAAGTTCACATCAGATTTTTTAGAAGTTCGCTGATCTATCTCAAACATGGGATGTCGATGCTGAACATGGAATATTTCTGAAGTTTGCGGGTTTGTCCAAAGGTTTGGATCAAACCTTTTCAAGTTCGCGGATCTGTGTCAAACATGGAGGATTTCTCAAGTTAGATGGAAAATCAGGGTTTTATGCAAAGTTAGGTAAATTTTAATTATGACACACTATTATGGCCAAACTGATCTATCTCAAACATGGAATGTTTCTGAAGTTTGCGGGTTTGTCCCAAGGTCCAGATCAAACTTTTTAAAGTTTGCGGATCTGCGTCAAACATGGAGGATTTCTCAAGTTAGATGGAAAATCAGGGTTTTATGCAAAGTTAGCTAAATTTTAATTATGACACACTATTATGGCCAAAAACATGACATGGAAACTCTGAACATTACAAACTTTGAACATGAGATGGAAACTCTGAACATGACGTGGAAAATCTGAACATTACATGGAAACTCCAAACATCACATGGAAACTAATCTGAACATGGATTTGGCCATAATAGTGTGTCATAATTAAAATTTACCAAACTTCATATAAAACCTTGATTTTCCATCTAACTTCAGAAATTCTCCATGTTCAGTATTGACATCCCATGTTTGATATGGCTCAGTAAACTTCACAAGTCTGATGTGAAATCTTGGACTGATTCTGTGAACTTCAGAAATCCTCCATGTTCAGTAATGACATCTATGTTTGACATAAATCAGCGAACTTCAAAAAATCTGATGCAAACTTTTGCACTGATTCCATGAACTTCATATCAAGGCAAGAAACTTGGCAGTATCCTGCATCACACTATTGAACTTGAAGAACTTGGATCTATGTCAGTAGTGATGTTCATTGATGTGAGATGAGTGAGCAGGAGACTAGCGAGTGAAATCTCACTGTCACAGTCACAATCAGTGACAACAGGCTTGAGGGCTAGTCTCAGCCTAAGTGTTTGATCACCATAGACCACTATAGACACCTGAGTGCTTTCATTTCCTTGCAATGAAGAGGACCTCTACTTATGGGAGTCAATAGTGGTTTAATTTATTTGCTGTTCCAGTGGGCTTGTGATTTTGAGCAGATGGTCACCTAGTCTCATAGCCTTTATCTAAATTGATTCATATGACAAAATTACTTTCCCTGAGAATGATGCTCAGACTCATGCAACATCTTGTACATACATGCTGTGCATGATCATCTATAGCTCTGCTTCATTCATGACTTATGTCAGACTGCTGAGCTGTATATGTGGGGAATCTTCCCGTTATCTCCTAGCATCCCAAAGGGCAAGAAAATAATCTTGTGAGTCACCATAATATGGGCCCACCTGCTCTGGACCCACCAGTACACCAGATCACTGACTGTATGTCAGAAGATATAGTCTATTGACTATACTTAATTGGCTGCTTTCAATAGCTGTGAACTATTTACATGACTCATATACTTTGTGCAATAACTCCTGAAGCCAGAAAATGTGTCATACATGTTGTGTGTGATGATTTACACTGATATTAGCAATTTCATGTGATATTTCCCACCCATTGCATCAATCTTGTGATCATATGGGACAGTAGTCATCTGATTCAGACTAAAATGCCTGAGTCTGTAGAAAAGATGGAACCCAAAGGCAAGGTTTGAACTCAGTTCATGACAGTTGATTGCTCACAATTATGAGTTCACAGCAATGAGACAGCCAGTTGGATTCTTGAGACCCAAACATAGAAACTGTCAATCTGAACATGACATGGAAACTCTGAACATTACATGGAAAATCTGAACATTACATGGAAACTAATCTGAACATGGACACTTTGGATCTGAAGTTCGAAAATTTCAATGCCAAGTATGACTCCTGGAGTCCAAGTTTGACTCATTTTCTCTGAAGTTCAACAAAAAACTGACCTGGAAGTTGGAAATTTTAACCTCAAGTTCGCATTTTTCACCCCAAAATCAGGTCCAAGTATGCTGAAAATGACTAAAAAGTGAGTTAATTTTGACACACTATTACGGCCATACAGAGACGAGTTCACGATATTCCGGGTAGATATTAGCTGCATATACTAGATATTTTTCCTGGACCAAGCAAGATCCTGAAATGCAAAGGATGTGACTGCAATCATGATGCAGAAGCTAAAGTGAAGTTCCGGCTAATAAGATGATGCGAGTCCAGTTACGCAACACAAAGCCGATCCCAACTTTGCAAAAGCAAATGAAAGCTCACTGGGACTCTGCTAAATGTTCTGTTGTTCCACATGATTCATAAGCAGAGCCCATACCATGCTATTGAACACGTTGACGCGTTCCAGGTATCGAGCAGGTTGAGTGACTTCCAGGCCATTGGCATCAGACCAGAGCGGATAGAGCACCTGTTCTCCCACGCACAGTCGGCCTTGCCGTCTTCTTCCGTCGTCTCCGCTCATCTCTCTAGAGTCTGGCTTCTCTGCATCACTGATGGGCCAAGGATTTGTCACTACCAATCCGATTATGAGTCTGATTTATTGGCTCGTATGACATTTTCACTTGGGCATGGCAGTCTCCGACTCTCCGCTTTTTTTCGCATTCCAATTTCTAATCTGGGTGCTCAAAAACCCCCTGGGATTCGTAACTGCCACACAGAGCGTTGGCCTTTACTTCACTGGTGAGTCATACGAAATCATTGACCTGGAAGTGGAATTGTTTTCAAGTTGAGCTCATACCGCCACATAAGACTGGGATAGCAAAGTAAGGGAAGTGAATAACAAAGCAGGTTGATTCGATAGCAAAGCGAGAGCCTGCTTGCAACGAGATACTTAGGCTTGGACATGAAGTTGAAGGATGGAGAGTGTCATCGCTGCCGCAGTGATCAATAAGAGAGCAGTGAAGAAATTTGGTTTCTGAGAATGATGTCGCTCCTGGTCAGTGATTTTCATATGGGTAAGTACTGTAGTTTTCCGACCGGAAGTTCATTCCCACACCCATCACATGACATGTCACGCTATTTTTCTAGTTCAGAGCTCCGGATTGAGTGTGACAGTCCAGTTCAAAAAAATGTCTGATACTTTTTGGATTGCCCACTGAGCAGTTAGACTTGCAAGGGAATGTTTTTATTGTTTTGGCACAGGGAACAGGCTGGAAAACAGTGATTCTAGTGTTTTTGAGGCTTTTTGAACTGTTGCAGCCAGAAATTCCCTTTTTGGGCCCGTGGGAATGTCACACTCTCTAGTTCAGAGCTCAAAATCCAGCGTGATGTCACGCTATTTTCAGTTCAGTTCAGAGCTCGGTGTGATGCGTGACGAACTTCTGGTCGGAAAACTACAGTAGTCTGGCTTTTCATCTTGGTTTCAGGTGTTGTTCCGGATGCCCTGAAGGGTTTGACGGACATTGAGGAAATGATGATTTCCTTGAACCTACCTTTGATGCCGGTACGTTACACCAAAGGTCGTGAACTGTGTTACAAAGAGCATATTTGCAACTTTGTCCAAGGCATCAGCAGTATTGCGACCGTCTTGCCCCGCCTTCTAGCTGAATGCAATGTCGTCAGGAAGTTTATGACGTTTTGCGGACCAGGTTCTTACTCAATCTTCCTATTCGCATATCAATCTCGCCGACCCAGATGTTCTGGCCCACCTCAATGATTTGCCTGAGAATGGATCTGTCGCCGACCTCATTCCTACTCGTCTTGAAACAGCTGCTGTCGAGTCGGTTGCCCACCGGTCCAAGTGATCCTCTGGCCGTGGTTCAATAGAAAGATTCCCAGGTCTGAATAAGCCTTCCGATCGGACCCGCGGTTCCGCGTTCAACTCCCGATATGGCCTAAATTTCTTGCTATAGAGCCTTCTTCTCCTTTTTGTTTGGAATGCCCGTCTGCTGTCTGTGCTCCAATTGAAGCCAATAATTGACCACAGCTCGGAGTGTGTAGCGAGCTATAAAGCGGTCCAACCACCTCCATATTATTATCCAAGACCAAAGATTTATGTGCCAAATGACCATATGCCTGCAGTGAGGTGAATAGAGAGGTTTCCGAGGTGTCTTTGTAGCTATTGGAAGAAAACACTCTATCTGTGATCCCTCGGGTATGACTGCGCAAGGTAGCATGTTGTCCAGTCCTATATCATGCCTGGGCACCCTGTGACACTTGATCGTCGGAGGGTCGACCCGATAATCCATCACTCTGATTGCCATCCTGCTATTGCTGGAGATAAACCAGCGATCTTCATCCTTGGACATCCTTGACATGAAAGGGAGAATGACCGTGATAGCTTTCGCATTGAACGAGCGAGAGATGATTTGTCGCTTGTGAAACGTAAGGCAAGTCTGGGCTATCGGTCGTTGCACAACGCAGGTACAATTGAATGGCCGTCTCGATTATACCCTAGCAATGCGTAGTTGTTTTAGCGTATCTCCGGATTATATTTTGTATACATTGCGTTTGATTCTATTTTAAGGCTACCACCGCGCAGTGGGCAGGAGTGTGCGGAGATGTCATGCCGCCGTGTAGATGGAGGTTGGGACGCGGAGATGACAGATGCGTAGATGTCGGAGAGGCGCGTGGATAGTAGCGCAGAGGTGTAGATAGTGGGTCAGCATCTACGTGCCTGTTTATTCTCCAGAATGAACACCATGCATATATACAACGCCATTGAACCAGCAAGCCTATGGAACTAGCCTCCAAAGATTACCTCCACCATTCCGTAGAAACACGCGATGATGACATCGGTCGGAGCAGCGACTTCAGTCAATTTGGAACCTTATGTGCTCCTAGCCTCTGTAACAATTCTTGTCGCTTTCCTGGCTATTCCGGATCACGCCGTGCAGTGTTTCAAGCGCCGGGAGCGAGACAGCTGTATTAGCGGAGCCGGCGGCTTGAATCAGACGCCCAAGGTGGGACATGTCTTTTAACGGCAAAGAAAGAAGAACTAGGGGATTTAACGTAAAATTTCGAAAATCGAACGAGCTGGCCACTGGTCAAAGAGCGGGTCAGGAATCGGACCAACGAACTTCTCTGGGAGTGGAAGAGAAGTGGCCTGGATATGAGAGAGACAAAATGGAGGGATAGATGAGGCCATGATCAGTGCAGCAAGATTCTGGCCTGCCAAAATAAAGACATGCAGGCACAGCAATAGAGGGTTGGAAAATACCGAAATTGTCTTTCAGCAAGATTGTGCCATGTAAGAGACTCATAACTGGATAAGCTCAATCTAAGCTGGGATTCCTCAACCACTCCCTCTGCATCCAGGTTTCTCGGCTAGCCGGCGGTCCACTAAAAGTGCAGATTTAATCCTCAGATCGTCAAGCTCACAAGGAAGGAAGATGGGTGAGCATATAAAATGGTATTCACCAAGAAAGTTGCTTCAGGTTGCATAGTATTGAAAATGAAACCATTTATCGCTGGGATCGTGGTTGGAAGCAGGCGATGTGCCATATTGTGACAGAGAAGCCAAGCGGCCCGGGCTCCGCAAACGATGAAAGTCTGAAAATACAAGGCTGTCAAGATAGTTTTCAAGAGGTATGGGACTTGTGGTCAGCATGTTCCATAGACGAGCTAGTGAGTATCCAAAAACTCGGATGAAATCACAAAAAAAAACACGGTCAGGACAAAAACGCGGTGCAAAAGTACGGCACAGCAAACCCAAAATTGCTGATTCGTGACATTCCCGGGACCTTGATTAAATGTGCACATTCAGCAGCATAACGCTACGTCCAGAAGATTAGCAAATCAATGAATCTATTCATGACAGTTACGGTGGACAATTACGGAGATGGTGGGGTATAGTTAGAAGATACAGGCATTTATCGCACTACATGTCACCATGTCATGACGCTGGGAGGAGGGTAAGGAAGACTGCCATCTGGATAAAATATAGCGATGTCAAACGAAACCTACCGGGTTCATTCGACCGCCTAGTACTTCATGCCAGACTCTGGTATCCACACTGCTGAATCCCAAGTTCCGATGGTTTCAGCCTGTTCTTTACGATCCCAAAAAATTATTTGTTTACATAGCTCCCTGGTGGCTTGGCAGATGTTCTCTGAAGTCTTATCATGATGAACACTTTGAATTCCAGGAAGGGTGGAAGGAAAGCGGTAAAAAAGAAAATGCTACCGAAACCGCGGAGCAGCGATGGACTCGAAAATGGAAACTGCGGGAGCCGACGAACCTAAATGAGGGATCCCGAAGATATATGGAACCCCGACGTCCGGTGGTGGTAAATAGCCCTGGTGGTCCGATCAATCTGGAAACATTTGACCCCCCTCGTGTGAAGTGCATAGATATGAACAACAAGGACTGTTTCAGATGTACAATGCAGCGGTCAAAGACACCTTGTAGACCAAGGTCCGTACACCGCGGCTGCTTGGCGGTTGTGACACTCCATCCAGTCCAATACTTCCTTCCTTCCGCCGTGATGGACTCGATCTTAGCATGCGCTCAAGAAATGAATGTCCTTGCTTCAATCTTTTGGGCGGGCGTCAGCCCTTCATTCACAGCACAACACTATCAAGAAGATGAATACAACAATCATCAGATTGCGCGCTCAGATCTTCGTTCCGCGAAATGAATGGCAATGTAAGTATTGGACAGCCCTACGAGCGCTGTCGCTGTCAGGAATTCGGTTCAAACCGTACAGCCCGAAACTATCCAGTTACCGGGCCGTACTGATGGCGCCAAAATATACAGCATGGCCATGACAAACAAGCGCTGGCAAAGTCTCGATACTATATAAAGGCAAGACATTCGAGATCAAAGTTCCTCAGCTGGTCTCCCCTTCCTCTACTATCTATCTTGTGCTGGTCACCGGATTATCTGACATTACTTACGACTTGACGACTTTACGACTCCATTACACACTCCAATTACCATCATGGTCAACACTATCCAAGTCATTTGCATGGCCCTTGTCGCCTCTTCGACTATGGCAATCCCAATGTACGTTCTCGTCATTAAAATACCCTCCAAAGCTCACAAGCTTTTTCTTCAGTGCACCGGAGGCTGCCGGAGATCTCGAAGCCCGTTTCGGCTTTGGCAGTCTCTTCAAGCTCGCTAAACCGCTCGTGAAAACGGTCGTAAAGCCAGTCGCAAAAGAGCTTCTTTCCTCTCGAGACGTCTCTGAAGTCGCGGCCCGCGACCTCGAAGCCCGTTTCGGCTTTGGGAGCCTTTTCAAGCTTGTCGCTAAACCACTCGTGAAAACGATCGCCAAGGATAAGCTCCAGGATAAGCTTTCGTCTAGAGACGTCTCTGAAGTCGAGGCTCGCGACCTCGAGCGCCGTTTCGGCTTTGGAAGTCTTTTCAAGTTGATCGCGAAACCAATCGTGAAAACGATCGCGTCTCGAGATATCCTGGAAATCGATACCCGAGATGTTCCGGAAATCAGCACTCGGGACGAGGATGCCCTCGAATCGAGAGATGAGGATCTGGAATCACGGGATGGGCAGGATCTGGAATCACGAGGTGAACAGGACCACGATCTGGAGGCACGCTTTGGCCTCGGCGGTTTGATCAAACACGCCAAGTACTACAGAGTCATAAAAACGGCTGAAAAACCTGTTGCACAGGAGCTGCTGTCTGATTCCAACCAGTAGATGTGTACAGATTCGTCGAGAGAGTTGTAGTAATGTTGGATCCACAAGATTAGGTGCAGAGGTTGTGGCGCTGTACTTGTTGATACTTATGTACTTGTTAATATATTTCAAATTGGCAAGCTTGAATTGAAATAGGATACATACATGCAGAACAGAAAGACTCTGATGATATATAACTGAATTTGAGATACGCCATCCGATGTCATGAATTTTTCCTTATCCTCTGTCGCAATAGAATCCACCCAGCGCTGCACCGGAACACTGACAGGATCGGGATCGCGGTAACTGCCGTGGCAGGTGCGTCACTGGCGGATGGGAATTTCATGATGACATGAAATCTTTGACACAACGGCTTCTAAACCTCAGCCAGTGAGTTCAAGTGCCATAGATGCTCGAGAAATCCATAGGATAACGTATACAATATAGCAGATTAATTCAATTAGGGATAGATCCTTGGATTACTGTAAAGTATAGGATTCAGAACATGGTAGGCTGTTCGCTTGGATTTGGCCCAGATTTGGATTCCTGCTCAATTCAAGATTCAAAGGGCTACGACTCTCAAGACATTCCTTGTGTATTATGAAACAGGACCCGACCACCTGATGAAGCGGCCGTGTAATGGCGACTAGCGCCTCATGAGACTCAGCATCACGCAAAAGGCAATCTGTCACGGCATTTGCCTTGTTCTTCAATCGCTAGGGTATGACTTGCATACTTCATTGAGATGGCCATCGACGACCCCGGAACTTTAGATCATCGTCATCATCCTCTACAATAGCGGCGTTCGAAAGGTTTCGGCATTCAGGGAATTCTGAGACTTTGACGCCACTGATACACTGATGATTTGTCTGCGGGACTTCTTTGGCCTCAATCATCCCTCGAGCTGAATTCGCTGGAATCGATTCGGGTGTCTGTTATTTGCGGCAATATGGTATTTGACAGTGTTCCTTGGCCAAGCCCACGATCACTGTACACAGTCCACATTTCCAGAATGTCCCGTTGACAAGGATAAAATTTAATGAAAGTACGGTATAAACACACCACTAGTTCACCTAATGTGATGCGTGATGCGTTGATTTGGCCAGTTCATCAGTTCAGTTCAGAGTGTGACAGAGTTCAGTTCATTTGGCTGGGTGGCCCCTGACTAGAGCACGCTTGCAGCTCTCACTGCAGTACTAGATGGCGCACCTCGTGGAGTCTCTAGTAATTCATATGCTCTAACATCTTTTGCACGAAAGTTCGAATCCCACTGCGAAAGTCTCCGATGACTTCAGTGGGGAAGATGAATCTGACAGCGAAGGGTCACCTGGTTCAGACCAATCCGGTTGTGAATCTGATTTATCGGCTCGTATGACATTTTCACTTGGGCATAGCAGTCTCCGACTCTCCGCTTTTTTTCTCGCATTCCAATTTCCAACCTGGGTGCTCATAAACTTTTCCCTTGGGATTCGTAACTGCCAAAAAGCGTTGGCCTTTACTTCACTGGTGGGTCATACGAGCTCAACTTGAAAACAATTCCACTTCCATGTCAATGATTTCATACCGCCACATAAGACTAGGATAGCAAAGTAAGGTAAGTGAATAACAAAGCAGATTGATTCGATAGCAAAACAAGTCGACAACTCTAATGATACATATGATCGTAAATACAAATGTCCACGTTTGCAGCAAGTCTCAAACCGAATCCTCTCCACTACATTCAAACGAGTCACTACTGCTTCTCGGAGACTTCCCCGTATATCTGAACGACATCAGCGTAACACCATTGCGTCTCGAACGAGTTTCATGCAGCTTTTCCGATTTTAATGTCTTTTTCGTGAACACACTCTCCGGCTTGTTCTCAAACACAGTCCCTTGCACCACAATACCCGAAATGTCAGAGGTTTCTTGTGAATACAAAGCTTGCGAAACATCCGCCGCAACGCGTCTTGTCCAAGCTCGTCCACTGGCAATTCGGAATATGATGAGCTGGGGAGATAATGCTGATAATGCTTGCCAGACGAAAAGGAATGCAGCTCCGATATCGGAGTTCTTTCCGTATGTTATGACAAATGTCAGTCCGATGATCGTGAATGGCAGAGATGACTCGACAAGGATTGCCATAGTACTGGTGCAAGTGTTGATAGAGTCCTTGCGATCTGGGACATGGTTTTTCATAGAGCGACGGGCTCGGAGAATTCGGACAACGATGAGGACGGTGACGATGACGTTGACCGTGACGGCGAGAGCGGCCCAGCAGATTCTGATTTGAGCGACTAGGTCGTGGAACTGACTCCCTGGCATTGCGCTGTGGACTATAAGCACGATAGCCATAGCTAGAAACAAAATGACTGATTAACGAAGGAACAGGAAACAAAGAACAGCTCAACACACCTGATGCGACGAGATGGATCAAGAGAGGCAATATAATGACTTTCCATCTCCCGTTGTAGATCACATAACATCTGTAGAGCTACTCCAAAATCAGTTGGTATTTCTCGAAAAAAGAAAGAGAGGACTCACAAGGAATGAAGCCCCCAAGATATCCGTGACTTGACTCGCAGCAGTCCCGAGAACTTGCCACCACGTTGAGATATGCATAACGAGATACTCAACAGGTCCTCCAGGCCAGCCACGATAGTCAATCCACATGAATTGACAGAGTACAGCATCGGTGGACACCGTTATTGTCATGAGAGCAAGCAGGACGCCGCCGAAGATGAGGTATAAGCGACTAGCGTGCCGAGAAGAGAAGAACCGATGTGCCGAGTAACAAAATGCAAAGACTTCAATGCCTACCACGAATTGATATTCAATAATACCAGAAGGCATTCGGAACGCACCATAAAGCCAAGTCATAAAGATCTGCCCCCAATAGACAGATCGTTCGAGGGTTATATGAGTTGAGGGCGCGTCAACGATGGGAGAGGAAGACATAGTCGAGATGGGGATGTGGAAAGAGTTTTTAGGGGTTCATTGGGACCCCACAGCGGCTTTTATAGAAATTTCCTATGTACAGGAGAAATTGAGACTGGACAATCAGAGGAGTCAACAAAGTCACGGTACAAACGGGACACGATCGTGGATTGGTCACTGTGGTTAGGGGTCTCAAAGGCTGCCTCGGACAGTAATAACAGAGTCATCCAGTACTTGAGCTCCAAACTTGATCCACTGATGCTGATGGCCATAACGGTGTTTGTTTCCAATGCTAACTTCGCGCTGTACTTGGTGTGCGGCTGAAGAACGGGTCGGGAATCGGATAAGAGTACGACAAAGTAACTTGGATTTGTCACACGTCCACTACTTTTTTCTTCTCCGATAGAATAGAATGGCAAGCCAGTCAGTATGTGGTTGCTGCGCGGGATATACCGACGGATTCTCCAATGGAGCTGTCGTAATTAAAGTCCCGGTATGGATGATCCATAACGTCCATTGATCTGTCAGTCTCACGAGGCCGTCGGAGGCCGTCGGTGAACCGACGGCCCACCGGTGAGTCTTCAGTGACACTTTTGCTGCCATCACTCATCTGTGAATGAATACCTGTTGGGCTGAGAGGACCCTGGAACTTGAATCATTATAATACTGCTCTCTACACCCAGCTTTCAAAGGGGGGAAAATCGGCACTTAAACGGGTTCCGGCACGGCCCCAGACTCGGCGCCGCTGATACACTAATTCTGCAGGCGTCTTTGGCGTCAGACTGGAATTGATGGGTGACTTCCCTTCGCGGCAATGCTATCTGACTGTGTTTCAAACTTGAACTGCTCGAAAGATAGCCAAATTTCAATTCCCAGAAGATTGCTGTTGACAGATCATCATCAAACCTCGCTCAATGCCGTCCGCGCTCGGATAATCGGATGTGAAAGCTTCGGCGTCTTCTCTATAAATAAACCTGATCCCTGTCACTCAATCTCCAACCCCCATCATGTCAGTCGTCGCCCACCTCAGCGCCTTCAATCTCCTTGGACTGGGCATTTTGACCTGGATCCTTTTCAAACTCGTACAAAGGCTCGTTCATAGCTCATACGCGACTCCTCTTCCGGGACCAACTAGCAGCCCGAGCTTGTTGTACGGCTACCTGCTGAAGCTTGTTGAAAGCCCGATTGCGACCGCTATTCACTACCAGAACTGGGCCACAGAATATGGTCCTGTGTACTCTATACCGTGGATTTTCGGGAGTCGGAGGACCATATTGATGGATCCAAAAGCAATAGCCCATTTTTATGCTAGAGGAGAGGCAGGGTATACCCAAACTGACGCCACGCGAAACGCGATATCTAGGCTGGTACGCCCCTTCAGTGATTCCAGGTGTTCCTTTCTGATTTCGTAGTTCGGAAACGGTATCTTAACGGCTGAAGGCGAGGTTCATCGCAGGTTTCCGCTATAACTTTTCATATCGTGTTCGGGAGGCTGATTTGGTTTGATTTCGACAGACAGAGGAAATCATTGAATCCCTCGTTCAGTCCAGCTACGATTCGCGGTATTACATCTGTATTCTTCGACGCTGGTTACAAGGTGAGTTTCCGAGTTTATCCGAGCCGTGAGAAATGTTTACCCAGTTCCGCAAGCTTAAAGCTGTCTGGGATTCCCAACTCGACGCTAGTACCGAAGATTTCACAACCGTCGAGGTACATAAATGGTATGAGATCCGTTTTCTTAAAGCCACTTCTTCTCATACCATCCTGTTACTGTAGGATGACCGCAGTCGCGTCAGTCACTGAACCTGTGAAGTCTCTCGCCGTCCTGACGCGGGATTTTCAGATTGGATAGCATCGGACTTGGCGGATTTTCTCACGACTTTGGTACACTGGACGGTAAACAGCCTCTAATTGCGACCGCACTGGATAGCTTCGGCAAAAGTGCCGGAAACCATCCCCAAGTCACACCTCTCTCAGCCATTATGGGAAAAATACTTCCCATTTTGCTCAAGCTGCCAATTGGACGTGCTAAACTGATAATAAAACTCAAGGAGAGTTTGACGTCGGTTGGAAACGATTTGGTTGAACGGGTTAGGAAGGAGCAGAATATGGAAGGGAGGGAATCGAGTGACAAGTCGGTCATTGGAGCTTTGAGTGTGTCATCATCTCTGTTCTCGTTACGCCCCGATTGATCTTTGGATAGTCAAATCATCGAATAGCGATGCCGACATGTATCTGAGTCAAGAAGAAATTCAAGGACAGGTACCAGATCTCGTTGATCCATTTGACGTCGGGTCTGAATGTCCTTCGCAGATGGTACGAATCAGCATCACTCCCTGGTTTGCCTTGCACTTATTATAGTTAATCAGAACACGCTGCTGATAGCTGGCCAGTACACATTCAAGTCTATCTCATATTGTTTCTGACATTCCAATCTATAGGTTATGTAACGACCGCCAGTCAGTCTTAAATTTTACCCATATACTCTCAGGCTAACATCAAGTTTCCGGTGTCCAGTCAGCATGACAGTAAGCACATCTCCGAGTCTCTTTTCTCAATGTCCACTATCTGACGTAACTTTCACAGTGGGCCCTAATTGAGCTGGCGAGATCTAAAGACAAACAGGAAAAACTTCGACAGGAACTGCTGACTTTGGGTCCGAACGACGCGACATATGATCAACTCGCTTCTGCCACAGCTTTGCCATATCTCGACGCCGTCGTCCATGAGATCCTTAGACTTCACGCCGCAGTGCCTGAGACAGCGAGACAGGTGAGAGATTCTTGAAGTATTTCTTCAGACAACTGAAATTGGGTCAGTGTAATGCAGATGATATTGTACCGCTTTCGACTCCCATTACGACTCGGAATGGTCAAGTCGTCTCCGAAATCGCGATTCCCAAAGGAGCTCTTGTAGTTGTGCCGATCGGTGCTGTCAATACTTCTGAGGCATTCTGGGGACCAGATGCTAAGGATTTCAGACCTGAGAGGTGGCTGGAACCAGAATCTGGACTCGCCAAAGAGATTCAGTCCCATCGTCACATCCTTACCTTCATCAGTGGGCCAAGAGAGTGTTTGGGAAAGACATTTGCTTTGACTGGTGAGTCTCTACTCACGAAACGAAACCTAACTGAGTAATGTCCCACAGAGTTCAAAGCTGTCCTGTCGCTCATGATCCGCAACTACACATTTGAGCTGTCAGGTGGACCGGAAACAAAGATCGGTGAATGGAGAGGATTACTTGTAAGGCCGAATGCGGAAGGTCAAGTTGAAGGCCGAGTTCCCATGATAATCCGCAGGGTTAATTGAAGACAAAGAAACATCTACTGTTATAATGCTACTTGGACATTACAGTACGAATCGAAGCCCCGCTCCTTCATATACTTACGCTCTGGCATTGTCGAAGATCATTGTCTCGGTTTTATCCAGATATTTATCGCGGACTCGATCTTTGAATGTTCGTTGCTCGGCCATTGACATAGTCTCGGATCCAGACGAATGTCGCAGTGAAGCTCGCTGAGGCTCGCTATCCGGAGATCCGGATTGATCCGGCGGAGTTCGAAAAAATAAGAGGTTTCACTGCTAAAACGTCTGGTGCATTTGGCACAGCGACGCCCACAGACCCATTTTTCCTGCTATTCCGTCTGTCCTGGCCTGCGGGAAATTGTTGAATGGGATCATGGACTTCATTCAAATATTTTTTGCCCACTTTGCATATAATACTTGCTGTGGAATGCCGGATACTTGGGGATTTGCTGAGCACCCTTTTGGCGGGCACAAAACCATTTTTTGTTCATTTTGTGTCAATTATTGTGTCCAACATCTGTATTGGCATTGGCAAGATCATATACAAACCATAGCTAAGGAATACAAGGGATATAGAGGTGCAAAATGGGAACTTCGAGTGCAAGCGGACATTTCGGCCGAAAGGGTGTGTGGGTGCCGCCTACCGAAATGCACCAGACGTTTCAGCGGTCAAAACCCACTATTTATTTCAAACCCCGCCGGATCTATCCGGTTCTCCGGATAAGTAGCGAGCCTTGGCGAGCCGACCGCTGATCACGGCTGGTTTCGAGACTACCATTGACATTGATCGCTTTGAATGTCAATAATTCTGCCCGAAGGACCGGATCTTTTGATCACCGGTGAGCTCAACCGGAGATAAGATAATAATCGATCACGTCACCAATCACACCTTTGTCACAAACTTTAACGTGCATTTTCGTTTCTCGACGCTCAGCGTCGCTGCAGCTCATCCTCCAGCATACATCGCATATCCCGATTCTCAATCACACAATATGCTCATTTCTCAAGTTTTGTGGATTTTACCTCGGTAATGCGGTCCTCAACGCCAACGAACCCAGAACAAAACGAAGCAAATCAGGCCCAGCTTTTCAATCTCTGGTGGAGGGTCTTTGTTTGCAGAACCAAGATGGTCCGAGGACTATGGGGAAATGAGGTCTTCAAGAGAAACATAATCCTAGCGCATTGGATCAAGACGGTTCAATTGGCGACGGTTGATTCGAGCCAGGTCTCTGTTCTACGTTCTGGTATGTCCACAATCATCGCTGGATTTACTACAGCTGAAATCACCCAGCTCCAGTTAGCGCGATCCATCGTCATTTGTTGGTACCCAATTCGCTCCGGGCCACTGTAGCAATATCTTGCGAAACGGCCTTGCTCTTGCACCTGGTGCGTTCAGTTGCATCAGTACCTTCGCATGCATCTCATCCACGGCGTACAGCGTTGACATTGATATGCTCTTTTCCAACCTCGGTCGTCGTTTGGTCGTCGTCGGCCCAGCCTACAAAATCATGTCCCTCAGATGGTCCAGCCGACATTCCTGGACGCCACAGTGACTCTCCAGTCATGCTAGAATTTAACCATAACGTCTCGTTGGCCTATGGTCGCCTGCTTTCACCAGCGGCCCTCTATCTCGACTTTTCGCCATGTCCGCGATCCAGTGCAGCCTCCGTGTCCGTTAAATCATATGCTGGTTGGTAATTTTCATTGACTAGTACGTCTCAGAGCTCAATTTTGGCCAGGGGGCATCGCATTCGACCGTTTCTGGCGTCCAGACCAAACCTAGACCCAACCTAGACCATCTCGCCTCTGCACATCTGGAGAACGCCGAGTCGGAGACGAGACTGCTCCAGTATAGAGCTTCAGGCAAGTAGAATCCTATTCTTAATTGTTCCTTTGCTCATAAAGTCGCAGAACAGCTTTTCTGGCGAAACCTGTCCCGAACCTTCAGCACGTGACCTTGTCGTCCCAAAAACTTTTTCACGACGAGCACATCTTGGCGTTCCGTTGCTCCAAACTTCTCCTGATTCGAAGTTATCCAGATGCCAGCCGCTCATGTCGGTGTCTACCAACCAACGTTCCTAATAGTTGCGAATTCTCGAGGTTGGGATGGAGCGCTCGATGAGCAACAAAAGTATGATATTTTATGTATTGGAGCGTCTACTAACGACAAAAAGCTGCCAGATACCCTGTGGACCCTACTCCGAGCATCAAAACCACCTTGGGGTTCCTCTCCGACGTGTCGGTATCGGCTTTTCCCCAAAACTACGTTTGTGGACTTTCCGCCTGCAAGTCGAGACCAGGCAAAGTTCCAGTACTTTTAGAATCATCTCCCGACATGTATATCCCATTAGTGGAAGCGTCATCCGATTTGAAAACGATCATATTTTCCTTGCACCGGACGTGGGTGGACAAGCAGACACGGTTTATTGGTACGAGGCGCTGATCTCAGAAGGACCCTCTATTCCTCAAAATACCCCTGTGATGTTTTTCAATGCTCGCGGTTCTCGTCGTGCAAAGGAGAAGAGGAAGAAGGCTACAAATGGGTCTTTCTAACGTTGGTCGCCATTCTGACGCTAGAATGGTAGTGAAGAGCGAATCGGTCTTCTATTGAGCTAATTATGGATGAAACGGTCAGTGTACTCCTCTTTAGCATTATTCCCTTGCTCGTCGACGTTCAGAATAAAAGTTCTGTATCATTGTCCTTCGAACTTCGTGCACGTGACGTAGCCCTCTCAGAGGTTGTTTTACCATCGACGCTGCTCCTCGTTTCCCGGCCCGAAGCTCTACGTGGCACCGTAATACCGGATTACCCTTCGACCGTGAGCGTTTCCCCCCATTTTCACACTTCTTTGTCCTTCATTTATCGGGTATTTCACAGCGACTCGCGAGGGCCCTCGAGCGAGATTGGTATGATTTCTCTTGCTATACATTGTTCTCCTCACGATAAAAAGTAGGATGACATGCCATGAACCTCGTTCAATGGGTCACAGTGGCTCTCCGACTGATCGTTGTCACTGTGGTATCGCCTTTACGCCGAAGACACGATTCTCGCCCTCGGAGGTCCAGATCTCGCCCAAGTATCTTCGCGACTCCTTCAGAATCGGTTCAATAGACGTATCTTCTCTTACTATAACGCGCTAGCCATTTGAAGAGGGTCGAAGATACGGCGTCTGGCCTAGTTTTCCCCAAATCGAAACTAGCTCTTCTGCGAATGATTCCCAAACGATTTTGTCTGTCACACTCCTTACCGAAAGGACTTCATTTGGTTGGAGCTTGTTATTTGCGTCGAACAAATACGGGCCGCCGATCGATTCGAGTCACGATTAGTCTGTCCGCGGTCCGGTTCAGAACCGATTGAACCTGGACCGAACCCGAACCTGAACCGGAGGTTCGGTCACGTGCGCCGAACCGAACCTGAACCTGAACCTCAGGTTCGGTTCAGGTTCAGACGATGTTGAGGAGCTCTGAACCAGGTTCGAACCTGAACCTGTTCATATGTGGCGCAGAGGCAGGCCAGCCTCGGAATGAGGTCTGGGCGTCGATAAAACCATCATCAGCCCGATCTCACGGCCTCTGCCGTCAAGAAATGTCATCAACTTTGCAAATTAACATGTAATCTGGCTGACAAATTTTCTTCGGCGCATTCCCGATGATTCAATCTCCGCCTGAAGCCGTTCTCACGACTCAACTTGGCAACATTTGGCGATTTGCAGCTCTGTTCAGCTCAGTGGGTTTCTTACTGTACAAAGAAATAAAATCTAACATGTATTATACCTCTTGAGCAGAATTACGATGTACTTTGAGACTTCCTCACTCAGAACAGGTTCGAACCTGAACCGAACCGGAACCGGACCTGAACCTGAGGTTCGGTCACGTGCCGAACCCGAACCCGAACCTGAACCGCCGGTTCAGGTTCAGGTTCACCAAAAAGGTGCCCGAACCTGGACCGAACCGGACCGCGGACAGACTAGTCACGATGACTCCTTAAAATCATTCTTCCTCCAACGGCCATTTACCAGCTGAGGCGTTGAAACTTGCTTGAGGTCTGTCCATTTCATTCAACGCGGACCAATATCCTAAACATACCTTGTTATGACAGACAAAAGAAAATGCCACTCATCCTCACAGACGTCGTTGTCTTCTGGATATGTGGCATACTCCATTGGTTCTGGCCTCAGACCCCTCGACTGCTGCAGGAATCTCCGACTGAGCTGACGGAACCGCTGCCTCCGGTAGCAAAGTTGTCTAGCTATGTCCCGTCTCTGCTCATCAGGCTTCCAGCAGCAGAAAGGAACTTTGTTGCGGATCATGAGCTGGCAAAGCAGCGTAATATTTGTTGGGAATATTATTACTATCTGGACGTAGAGGAACTGTTGGAAATGCCCATAGATATCATGGTCCTCGTACGACAATTTGCTCTCAATCGCGAACTGAATCTGATATTGGATCGTCCAGGTCTTCGAAAACCTTCATCCAATCGATCTCCTGAATCTAACCCGAGCGAACAAAGCTCTTCATACCTGGATTTTTTCTCCAGCTTTCGCCGCATCTTGGAGGGGCGCCTATCGCAATCATCCAGATATACCGAAGAGTCCTGATGGGTTTTCGCCCTACAAATGGACGTATCTTCTTTTTGGACCCACTACTTGTTTTGTAGGTCCTCGTCGCTTCTCCTTGGTATATGGCTAATCTTCGACAGCGATGCGATAGTGGTGGATTGGAAGTCGAGGTCGACTTTATCTTTCGAGCCCGACTATGTAATACATGTCTGCTAAAGTGAGCAATTCCTCTTGATGTATGCCTCTCTGCTGACCATGCTAAGAATCACTGCGGCTTTAGATCAAGCTGGATTACCACCAGGAATTCCGGTTCCGCGAACTTATCAAAAAAGTAGAGCGGTTTCTTTCAGCTCCAAGTCTCCACTGACCGATGATTGCAGTCGGTTATAGCATTCCTCATATTATGCATAACAGCCCGCGGGTTTCCCGAGCTCAGGTATTTCAGCTCAAGCAAGAAAAGCTAGATCGAAAGAGTGGTGTCGTTTCGGAAAAGGACTACCTCGACAACTTGAAACTGAAAAGTCAACAGGCGCGAGAAATAGAACGTGTGAGTCTTCTGGTTGGCTTGCTATTTTGTATCCAACTGACAAGGCTGCAGTACGCCTACAAATGCAATGATTGGGTCCGTAGAGTCTGCGACAACAGGAGGAAATTGCAGACGGCGACAAGAGACGAGCTGTATCAGCGGTTCGTCCTCTAGTTCATTTGACGCATCAATACTTAATCCGAACAGCGAACTGACGATCGTCAAACGAAAACTTGTTGAAAAAACTCTGGTTTCATACAAACGAACGACGCCAGTATCGACTTGGCAGAATTATCCGCCGCTTCACGGACCTCGTCCAGGAGGCAGGACTTACTATGGCCAGGATCCTCCTATCTATGACCCAGACGATTGGAGAGCATGGCCTGCACTCCGGGATATCGTCTACGATGAACAGTTTCAATATCCGGACGATTTTCGCGATGCGCTCGAAAAAATCCCGGCTTTGGCTGCTGAAGAGGCTGAAAGGTGGAAGATATCGGTTGAACGCGAGATTTTCACTCTTTGCGCCAATCCGAATCTTGCAATATCCGTGTTTGTTTTTCCTGGTATGATCTATTTGTTTTGCTTCGTCTGAGTATTGATTAGCATTGTAGCGGACCAAACTCCGAGGGATCCAGATACTCAAAAAGTGATACCGAAGCATAAACGACGTGTATTCATTGGGCTTTCAGAAGTCATGGGAGCATGGAACTCTGGCGCTTTGAACCGGGACGAATTTGACGATCATTGGGAAGTTGACAAACGAAGTCAAGATGCTGTGAAATCGCTCGCGCTCCTGGTTGGTCTCGACCCAGAGACCCGTCTTCCTCAAGAATTCGATCAAATCTCCGAAGACTATAGGTTTGGATGTCTCAATTGCTCAATGTACTCTCGCCGAGGCCGCGAAGCTCGCTGCTGGCGAGATTCTGTGAGTTCACGGTCTCGTTGTTTCGATTCACCACCTGACACATGCCTGCAGGTCTATCATTTCGCCAATTCGGACCCAGCGACACATCCAACGCCACATTGGGGGATGGTGACACCGGAATCGCTGTCGTTGGTCAAGGAGCGCGAGAGCTGGAGACATATCAGAGCTTGGAGCTGTAACCATTGCACGATTCATCTCCCGAACTATCAGTTCCATAAGAAGGTCATCCGGCACATCAGGATTGTGTAAGTCGCTTCCTCTTCAGTATCTTGTAGATGCTGACCGTTATGCAGTCATAAAATAGCTCAACCTGTGACCGGCGTCGATTACATTCGGCTGCTAACCAAGGAATCATCCTCCATCGAAGGCAAGATTTCGCAGCGTTCGCTGGACGGATCCATCCTCTATGCTTGCTCCTTTTGTACTGACATCCTTTCCCTCGAGGATCTCAAGGCCCATCGGAAAGAAAAGCACGTCTTTTGTTCAACCTATATCAATACTTGTTTACAGGTTTTCAACAGGCATGACTATGGAGAGGATTGACAGCATTTGCTTGGACGTCTGTTTGCACCCTTCACATCTAGCTAGAGCACCCAATATCTGAAATCCGTAATGCAGTCGCCTTTTGACGAGAACCTGACCATACTATCGTGGAATACAGAGACCGCTTCGAACAAAGCTGGCGAGAAATTAGCTGATGCTTCAGTCCTTGTTGAAGCCTTAGTGAGACAATTGAAGCTCTAGCTGACGGGCCAAGAGAAAAAGGACTGGTCAGGTGCTGGAGGTGGAGGAAAGCTGAAGGGAAGGAGACGTGGCAGAGATGGTCGACGATTCGTCAAGGTCCCGGGGATTGCAAATGGCCGTGATCTCCTTGCCCAGCTCATTCTCCCTCGACCCCCGATTCATTCTGCTCTTTTGCTATGACAATCTCTTCTTCTTCGTCTCCTTCGTCTGCTGTCTCTTCTTCTTCTTCTCTGGATTCCTGCAGACAGACAGTTGACAGGGGCTGCGACGGTCGACGATTCGTTAAGGCGCTGATTGCAAATGGTCGTAGTTTCCTTCCCCAGTTCATCCTCCCTCGACTCCGATTCATCCTGCTCTTGCGCCGTGAGATTCTGCTTCTGCTTCTTCTCTGTACTGGTTGTTGCGCCATAGGCAGACGGGAGCGTCCAGAACAGTTGAACTTGTTGACGAAGGTTTGAGGTAATTAGATCGCTTGGCCTCGTCGAGCTATAAGCCTCTGTGGATATGTTTCATGTGAACCGCTAATCGTTGGATTGGGGAATCGAAGGTGGTTGGATTGTAGCCGTTGGCTCGAGGTTGGTGAGCGGCCGAGATTGTTATGGCTTCGACTGAAGACCATATTGAGACAACGAGAGCAACCACGTGGTTTTGGAAAAGTTTGTCGTACAGTGCCTTGGCAGCACAAGGCGACTGAAGATGAAATGGAGGAGAGGTGACGCCGCTCGAATATCTGCTTCTGTTTCTCTTCTCCTAATGCTTCTTTCGCCTCGGCTGCTCTCGGTGGCTCTGTTGACATCTGTACTCCAGTGCGACCGACCGCCTGAGACCAGCCTGGCAATATCGTCTAGCGCTTCTTCGGGTAGCTCTCCGTCTCCTTCTTGGTCGTCCCAGGCCAACCTTGAGCGAATGATTGGATCGTATTGAGACGAGGAGAGCGACCATGTGGAAAGGTTTGTCGTACAGAGCCGCCTTGGTATGGACCAGGCGGGTGACGATGAAATGAAGGAGAGGTGATGCCGCTTCCGCTCGAATATCTGCTTCTGCTTCTCTTTCTCCTCTGCCGCTCCCAATGCTTCTGTTGGCATTTTGATTCCAATGCACCGACCGACCGCCTGAGACCAGCCTGACAATAAACCATCAGCCAAAGTCGAATACGAATAGACGAACCAACCTTTTCTGGCTTCTCTTCTCCTTTCCCTCTGTAATGGTGCGGCAGACAGTGAAGTCACCGGCATCGATCTGACACCAGCCTGAGCTTCATCGGAGCGGGATGAGAAAAGGTCTTCCTGCTGGTACAGCGACCAATCCGCACAATGACATTGCAAGGAAGCCTTCAGGGAGCTATCTGCATCGTCGCAGTGGAAATTAGACCTGCAAAACGGTCGCTTTTTGGCTAACGCGGTCGCAAGATCCAGGTGGGTCGTGCAGCGGTGGGGGGATTTTCAGCTGACATAGAGCACGTCGTGGACGATTACCAGGGCTATTCTGCAATGAGATTGTTCAGAATTGACAGCAGTCTCATTGAGAGAAAAAGAATTACCTTGTGTCAACAATTCGACCATGGGTGCTCAGAGACAGAGACGCTCGCTAACGCTCGGGATCGATTATTATATCGGTCTGATGCCGAGTCGATAGGGATGGTCGAGAGATATCGTGAGCGACATTTGGAAAAGAAGAGGTCGCAGAGAAAACAGCAAACGGTCAATCGAGATTCTCGGGTTCAATGCAGTCCTGCAAGTCCCATTTAGCCTCTGAGCATCCATGGATTGGGGAAAATACCTGTCTCGTGGCTCGTGAGCTGCTAGCCTGCTCTAGGTCCAAGGAAGAAATGACTGCTGTAAAAAAAAAAGCGCTTATTTGTTCCAAAACAACAATCGTCGGAGCTTCAATAAATTATTAACCCTAAACTCGGTGTTGCATATTGACTCCTACCGAATGGGATTAATCTAATCAGCAACCCGGTTGCTGGCGTGAAACTTCCCGGCCGTCACCGGAGAGTCACAAGCGGCCCTTAATTAAGGGTCAAGCCCTTAGGCCAGCCCTTAATAAGGGCTTTAGCCACAATACTGACATTGGGAATGGGACTTCTGGGGAACAAAATCTTGAGCTTTAAAGGATCAGAAATTTGGCCCACGGAAAGGTTGAAGGGCTGGAAATATTTCTTGATCGGCGCGGAATAAAATTGCAATATCATAGGTAGCTCCCCGTGTGACGGTTTTGGAAACTTACCATGTCATTTTCATGCAATGGTTTCAGGATTCAGGTTCCCCGTCATCATTGAGTGCTTTGTCCAGGGTATTCTGTGGTGATATTCGAGACTGGCTTGAGAGAAGATGAAACAAGGGACATGATCTCAATTGAAGTGATCTGCATGGGAAAACGTGACTCAGTGCTATAAGCGACGATGACGCAAGGCGGTGGAGGCGGAGATGTTGAGGGTGTGCGTGCGTGTGGATGGTATTGGGCAGAGATAGAAGTGGGTATCTCCGTGTATGTCCGTAGCTCCGTGCAATCTTATCTCCGTGCGTCCGATCTCCATCCGTGTAGCACATGATCTCGCATTTCTCGGTTTGCTTTCGCCTCCGTTATTCGGTCACTGTAAGTACATTCTTATTTTCATGAGCGTTTTCAGGATTTGAGTTTCCCATCGTCGTTGGGGTGCTTTGTCCAGGGTCGTCTGCTCTAATCTTCGAGATTGGCTTTAGAGAGGACGAAACAAGGGACGTGATCTGTCGGAAAAACGTGGTTCGGTGTCATAAAGCCCCGATGACGCAAAGCGGCGGCGGCGGCCACCAATATCATAGCAAACTGACGATGATAACACAAGAATGTTCAGGATCACTGGTCGGTAGTGAGTCAAAGCTGCCAGCCTTTTCATTGCACATGATATACAACTGGAAAGTGCACGAAAGACAATAGCAGACATTATGAGATTTCGAGAGAAATTAAAAGAATATGGAACCAAGGCCAGTGAAACGCCTTTCTCCGGCCGCCGTCAACTAATCATTCAAATCCCATTCAGCTCGGAGAATCTATTGTACAAGCATGACTCTCACTCCAATCAGCTAGGTCATCAGACACGAATCCACCTAGGAAAGACTAGTTCAAGTCGTGATTCGTGAAACCGGATTTGCATTGCACATTCTCTGGCATGACATAAACCATGAATCAGGATGACGGACAGATAGATCTGGAAAGGGATGACTCAGAGGCCGCATCATTTAGACACTTCAAAGGCGCCGCTCAAGTCCTGCTTTCAGGTTCGACTGAAATAGCACCGCATCAAATTGGTCAAACTCCACAAGTATCCAACTTCAAAGTTCAGAGGCAATATATGGTCAAGAGGCAGTTGAATAGTTTTTGGCGGTACTTCAGTCACCATCAGGTATAGCATCGGGAATAAGAGCTGGGTGGGAGAGCACAGGGCCAGGTTCCATGTGCAATGGTTGTCTCCCAATCTTGCTGTTGGGTCCGATACAAATCCAAGGCAGCGCGCGCATTTTCAAGCTGACAATGGATAAAATTAGAATCTAGATAGAAATAGAGATCATTGAAACATACGGGATTGCTCTCCTGTTGTTGATATCGCCTTTGCATAAGCTGCCATGCCAAAGTCTGGAGACCGACAACTTGTCTCGGGGAGCGAAGAGCATTCCGGAATGGCTGAGAGGTGGTTCCAGGCTTGCAATTTACTTCAAAAGGGAAAGAAAACATACCTGATAGAGACCAACATCTCGGGTGTTGACGGCTGGGTGAGCAATTCCAAGAACTACGGATGTGAATGATTTGAGTCACAAGCCAAAGGAGACTAAAATGCGTACCAGAGAGGTCATTCCACAGACTATGACCAACTAGAATGTTTCCTTTGAGAATGTTCGCGACATGTTCTTGAACAACCGAAAATTGAACAGCATTGCCTGGACCAAGCATATCAGCAGAAGTTGAGTAAATGTCATTCTTTCAAGCCATACCTCCAGTCAAATGGGACGGTTGGATCCCGGTCGTTGCGGTCCGGTAGTCCGTCACCTGAAAACAGATTCAGTTCAACAACAGCAGACCAAGAAATCGCGCAAACCTTCAAAGTGGGAACAACATAGGTGTCAAGAACTGTCTGACTCTGGTAATCGATAATCGCGACACGACTGTAATAATTCGCATTGTCAGTAACTTGTAAAAGAAGAAGTCGTACGCAAGCATTGAAATGATGCCGCCGGGTCCGGTGCCGATTGTAATGCACGACATTGTATAAACTCCTTTTGAGGGCATGATGGGAACTTTGGGAATGGGACTTGTGGAACAAAATCTTGAGCTTTAAAGGATCAGAAATTTGGCCCACGGAAATGTTGAAGGGCTGGAAATATTTCTCGATCGGCGCGGAAGAAATTGCAATATCAAAGCTAGGTCGTCCGATTTCGGTCCATGTAACACATGATCTTGGTTCCGTTTCTCGGTTTGCTTTCGCATCCGTTATTCGGTCACTGTTCTCTCTAGCAGGGACCTGGGGACTCGTGAATGCCGCCAAAGGAAGGCCTCTGACCCGCTGCTCCTTCGGTATGCGGGCCAGCTGCCTTGTTTCATGTGCAGTGGCCACCTCAGGGTCTTGACCACATAAAGAGTGTCTCTGAGGGTGATTGATAGCCATAAGCCACGAGGGGAACGGGATTTCAGCAGATTGAAATCTTGAGGGTGGTGGTTCAGGGGTCCTCACCGAAACAATTATGGTTGGTGTCGTCTCACCAAGAAAGTTGATCTTATCTCTCAATAACCGAGATCTGGGAGTCTGACAGACCAAGTATCTCCACTTTGGACTGATCCATTACAAGCATCATTGCTCAGTAAGATCTTTTCCTGTCAAGAATGACACGCAATCAAGAGCCAAGAACAAGTACCAACTGTGGATTCCTGGACGTCTGTTGACCTCTGTCCTGGGGCCATCCTGCGAAATCAAGTCTTCGAGTGAGCAAGGATTTGTTATGAATAAAGTGTCAGAGGATTGGTAGTCATCTCGTATCACGTACTATCTGTGACTAGCTACCTGGCCACACTAGGAAGCTGGCCATTTCGCTTCTACAGTCCTTGTATCATATTGATTTACATTTGTGAGGGTTTCAGGGCATAGAACAGGCTCATAGCTCGATTTGGACCACTTTTGATGGATGTGTCATCATTTGTTCGTGAGTCACAGCTGTTGCCATCGGCGTTTTCGCATCACGGCGTGACATCCTTGTTCCGTGTCACATCACAGCCGCTCAATTTGCCTCGCTCTCGCTCAGTTCTTCACCAAATCCCTCCAAACGGCTTCCGCACCACACTGAAGATGCTACTCAGCATCTACAGCCCCTTTACCTGCTGTTCCGGCCCCTCATTTTCTCTCTCTCTCTCTGTCCACAAGAAGTCTGCCTAGGCTGGAGACACATACTTAATGGCCACCCCTGGATTTCGAAAATCTGAGCAACTGCTGTTAAACTGCTGGGTAAATCTGCTCTGTATATTGATATCTCATATTTCCAGGGGCTGTTCCAATTTTCCTGCCCATGCTATTCCGTCACCAACTCCAACCAGGTCAAACTGCTGACTTTTTCAGCTGACAAAAGCCAAATTTGTTTTGACCACTCAAGTTGCTCAGAGATGGAATGGTCTGCCCAGGTATGTTCCTCTGGTGCTTATTCATCGAATCAGAGCTGAAATAGTCACCATATCCCTTCTCGACATGGCCCTGCTGCATGCTTTGCACGTCAGCCCTGAAATTGGCTTCATCCTCATGAAATTGGCTCTCTACATCCTTGTATTTTCTCATGAAATAAAGCTCTTGTATGATATAAAATATGCATTTGATATGTCCCTCAAGAACTAGAGTGGCGGTAGGGTGAACGCGCTCGTTCAACATCTATTTCGGGTACCCGGCCAGGTACCCTGTCAAGCTCCATTTGGGTCTCCCCGGCGGGAAATATTCATCATGCCATCAAAACAGCATGAAAATTCACAGGAAGGGGCGTGATTTGACGGTAACATGTATGCCTCCAATTCAGATGCCACCCTGAAAGTGCTCTGACTGTTTATCTGCCCCTTGGGAGGCCAAAACCCTTAGGTGGCCAGGATCCCAGTAACATATAGTACTTACTCGGCATTCTCCGTACTATATTTAGCCGTCCGACGACTAAATATAGATAACGGAGGCGAAAGCAAACCGAGAAACGGAACCAAGATCATGTGTTACATGGACCCTCCAAGCAGTTCATTGCCAAAATGTCTGCAAAGGGTAAACAGCGAGAAAGTTGTAGAAGCTCCAGCTCCAGCAGAGATGAGATGGCCCTGGACAGGATGAAAAAAGTCTGGCTGTTCTCGCTGCTGAGATCTCATCACCGCCACTTCTTCAACTAATCTTCGAGATTGGCTTTAGAGAGGACGAGACAAGGGACGTGATCTGTCGGAAAAACGTGGCTCGGTGTCATAAAGCCCCGATGACGCAAAGTGGCGGCGGCGGCCACCAATATCATAGTAAACTGACGATGATAACACAAGAATGTTCAGGATCACTGGTCGGTAGTCAAATCTGCCAGCCTTTTCATTGCACATGATATACAACTGGAAAGTGCACGAAAGACAATAGCAGACATTATGAGATTTCGAGAGAAATTAAAAGAATATGGAACCAAGAGCAATGAAACGCCTTTCTCCGGCCGCCATCAACTGATCATTCAAATCCCATTCAGCTCGGAGAATCTATTGTACAAGCATGACTCTCACTCCAATCAGCTAGGTCATCAGACACGAATCCACCTAGGAAAGACTAGTTCAAGTCGTGATTCGTGAAACCGGATTTGCATTGCACATTCTCTGGCATGACATAAACCATGAATCAGGATGGCGGACAGATAGATCTGGAAAGGGATGACTCAGAGGCCGCATCATTTAGACACTTCAAAGGCGCCGCTCAAGTCCTGCTTTCAGGTTCGATTGAAATAGCACTGCATCAAATTGGTCAAACTCCACAAGTATCCAACTTCAAAGAAACCTGTCAGGATTTCGTTCCTTTTCGGGTCTCTTCGCCCTCCGTTATCATCTTTGTTCCTTGTTCGATGCCATGACTCGACTCCTTTGTATGTCCCCCCAGAATATAGACGCTAAAGATAGGTTCTGTCACCGGGTGCGAATGTGCGAGACTCGAGGACTCTCTGAAAATGAAATTATGGCACCACATTTATGTGTCGATCTACGGCTCTGTTTATCTGTAGCCAGCTTGTCAACGTG
Source organism: Mycena floridula (assembly GCA_029320655.1). Taxonomy (NCBI): domain Eukaryota; kingdom Fungi; phylum Basidiomycota; class Agaricomycetes; order Agaricales; family Mycenaceae; genus Mycena; species Mycena floridula. The sequence goes on from JARIHS010000051.1 coordinate 433,546, forward strand.
TTTATGTGTGGCTCCTGGGGCTAGAGTAATTTTGTTGCATTACTACTGTACTAGAAAATCCCAGGACACGGCGTTCAGGACGTGGACCATGCCGAATATACTTCCTTCCTTCCTTGTTCGAATATCATATTGTTGAGCTGGTGGTTGCCATCTTCCTCATTATTACGCCATTATCAGCTCCTTTTCCAGCTCTCTCAGCTCTTTATTCATAACAAATCCTTGCTCACTCGAAGACTTGATTTCGCAGGATGGCCCCAGGACAGAGGTCAACAGACGTCCAGGAATCCACAGTTGGTACTTGTTCCTGGCTCTTGATTGCGTGTCATTCTTGACAGGAAAAGATCTTACTGAGCAATGATGCTTGTAATGGATCAGTCCAAAGTGGAGATACTTGGACCCCTGAACCACCACCCTCAAGATTTCAATCTGCTGAAATCCCGTTCCCCTCGTGGCTTATGGCTATCAATCACCCTCAGAGACACTCTTTATGTGGTCAAGACCCTGAGGTGGCCACTGCACATGAAACAAGGCAGCTGGCCCGCATACCCAAGGAGCAGCGGGTCAGAGGCCTTCCTTTGGCGGCATTCACGAGTCCCCAGGTCCCTGCTAGAGAGAACAGTGACCGAATAACGGAGGCGAAAGCAAACCGAGAAACGGAACCAAGATCATGTGTTACATGGACCGAGATCGGACGACCTAGCTTTGATATTGCAATTTCTTCCGCGCCGATCGAGAAATATTTCCACCCCTTCAACATTTCCGTGGGCCAAATTTCTGATCCTTTAAAGCTCAAGATTTTTGTTCCACAAGTCCCATTCCCAAAGTTCCCATCATGCCCTCAAAAGAAGTTTATACAATGTCGTGCATTACAATCGGCACCGGACCCGGCGGCATCATTTCAATGCTTGCGTACGACTTCTTCTTCTGGTCATTTTACAAGTTACTGACAATGCAAATTATTACAGTCGTGTCGCGATTATCGATTACCAGAGTCAGACAGTTCTTGACACCTATGTTGTTCCCACTTTGAAGGTTTGCGCGATTTCTTGGTCTGCTGTTGTTGAACTGAATCTGTTTTCAGGTGACGGACTACCGGACCGCAACGACCGGGATCCAACCGTCCCATTTGACTGGAGGTATGGCTTGAAAGAATGACATTTACTCAACTTCTGCTGATATGCTTGGTCCAGGCAATGCTGTTCAATTTTCGGTTGTTCAAGAACATGTCGCGAACCTTCTCAAAGGAAACATTCTAGTCGGTCATAGTCTGTGGAATGACCTCTCTGGTACGCATTTTGGTCTCCTTTGGCTTGTGACTCAAATCATTCACATCCGTAGTTCTTGGAATTGCTCACCCAGCCGTCAACACCCGAGATGTTGGTCTCTATCAGGTATGTTTTCTTTCCCTTTTGAAGTAAATTGCAAGCTGGAACCACCTCTCAGCCATTCCGGAATGCTCTTCGCTCCCCGAGACAAGTTGTCGGTCTCCAGACTTTGGCATGGCAGCTTATGCGAAGGCGATATCAACAACAGGAGAGCAATCCCGTACGTTTCAATGATCTCTATTTCTATCTAGATTCTAATTTTATCCATTGTCAGCTTGAAAATGCGCGCGCTGCCTTGGATTTGTATCGGACCCAACAGCAAGATTGGGAGACAGCCATTGCACATGGAACCTGGCCCTGTGCTCTCCCACCCAGCTCTTATTCCCGATGCTATACCTGATGGTGACTGAAGTACCGCCAAAAACTATTCAACTGCCTCTTGACCATATATTGCCTCTGAACTTTGAAGTTGGATACTTGTGGAGTTTGACCAATTTGATGCGGTGCCATTTCAGTCGAACCTGAAAGCAGGACTTGAGCGGCGCCTTTGAAGTATCTAAATGATGCGGCCTCTGAGTCATCCCTTTCCAGATCTATCTGTCCGCCATCCTGATTCATGGTTTATGCCATGCCAGAGAATGTGCAATACAAATCCGGTTTCACGAATCACGAATTGAACTAGTCTTTCCTAGGTGGATTCGTGTCTGATGACCTAGCTGATTGGAGTGAGACTCATGTTTGTACAATAGATTCTCCGAGCTGAATGGGATTTGAATGATAAGTTGATGGCGGCCGGAGAAAGGCGTTTCACTGCCCTTGGTTCCATATTCTTTTAATTTCTCTCGAAATCTCATAATGTCTGCTATTGTCTTTCGTGCACTTTCCAGTTGTATATCATGTGCAATGAAAAGGCTAGCAGATTTGACTCACTACCGAGCAGTGATCCTGAACATGCTTGTGTTATCATCGTCAGTTTGCTATGATATTGGTGGCCGCCGCCGCCGCTTTGCGTCATCGGGGCTTTATGACACCGAGCCACGTTTTTCCGACAGATCACGTCCCTTGTTTCGTCTTCTCTAAAGCCAATCTCGAAGATTAAGAAGTGGCGGTGATGAGATCTCAGCAGCGAGAACAGCCAGACTTCTTTCATCCTGTCTAGGACCATCTCATCTCTGCTGGAGCTGCCAGAGCTTCTACAACTTTCTCGCTGTTTACCCTTTGCAGACATTTTGGCAATGAACTGCTTGGAGAGAACAGTGAGGACATCATGAGCAATTCTATAGCTCTCAAATTGTTCACTGAATGCTGAAATAGAATCAATGTAAACGGCACATTCCGCGCCTGTGCGAAACGGTCATGTGGCTATTCGTTGTGTACTTTGATGGGCATGTCAACAAAAGCGCTCGCTCCCCACACAGGGGACTCGTAATGGCCGATGATATCAGAAAGAAAGAAAGAAAGAGTTACGCGGCTCTAACTATGACAGTTAGGGTCCCATGTAGTGACAGCCGGTACCGCTAGACCAGAACCCGACGAACGCGACCCTCAGGGGGAAGATAGATCGAGCCAGGGACATGATAAATGGTAAAAAGCAAACGCAGGATCTAACAACCCATGAGAAGAATCTATACATGGGAATAAAAGACCCACTTTGCCCGACTTTCTCGATTTGATCCAGCATCAGCAAACAAGTCCAAGCTGGAATCGGAAATTATGGTCGCTGCTCCTCGGGATGTGGCGCTGATGAAATCTCAGATCTCAGCACCGAGAACAGCTGAACTTTTTTTCGTCATGTCCTGCTAGAGAGAACAGTGACCGAATAACGAAGGCGAAAGCAAACCGAGAAACGGCACTCGAGATCGGACGCACGGAGATAAGATTGCACGGAGCTACGGACATACACGGAGATACCTACTTCTATCTCTGCCCAATACCATCCACACGCACGCACACCCTCAACATCTCCGCCTCCACCGCCTTGCGTCATCGTCGCTTATGGCACTGAGTCACGTTTTCCCATGCAGATCACTTCAATTGAGATCATGTCCCTTGTTTCATCCTCTCTCAAGCCAGTCTCGAATATCACCACAGAAAACCCTGGACAAAGCACACAATGATGACGGGGAACCTGAATCCTGAAACCATTGCATGAAAATGACATGGTAAGATTCCAAAACCGTCACACGAGGAGCTACCTATGATATTGCAATTTTATTCCGCGTCAATCAAGAAATATTTCCAGCCCTTCAACCTTTCCGTGGGCCAAATTTCTGATCCTTTAAAGCTCAAGATTTTGTTCCCAGAAGTCCCATTCCCAATGTCAGTGTTGTGGCTAAAGCCCTTATTAAGGGCTGACTTTTGGCCTAAGGCCTTAACCTTTAATTAAGGGCCTTAAACTTAATTCAATTAAGGGTAAGTTTAAGGGCTGAAAATATTATTTTCCTTCAAGTTTCCTTGACACTCAAACATTTCTCAGCCTTTAAATGGATCTTTTCAATGTTCCATCAATAATTGCTGCCAGAACAACCAAGAATGATTATATGACAGTCATGGACACCGAGTCCGCGGGTGCATGGCGAGTCCGACGCCCGTATCCCGCCTTCACGTGGACCTTAAGCCTTAATAAAGCCTTAATGTAGCTTGCGGTCAGCTTTAAGGGTTAATCTGTAATCCTTAATTTATTTAAGCCTTAAACCTTAAGCCACAACACTGCGGGCCAATGTTCCCATCATGCCCTCAAAAGGAGTTTATACAATGTCGTGCATTACAATCGGCGCTAGACCCCGCGGCACCATTTCAATGCTTGCGTACGACTTTTTCTTCTGGTCATTTGACAAGTTACTGACAATGCAAATTATTACAGTCGTGTCGCGATTGTTGATTACCAGGGTCGGACGGTTTTTGACACCTATATACTTGTCCCGAAGCCTGATGTGGACTTGATCCGTTTCCTGACTCCCGAGACCTCTGCAGTCATCGGTACCTATTTGAACGAATCTCGAGAGTAAGTATCTTTGCATCTTGTGTCCGTCCGAATTGAGTGCTCGTACTCCTACTTTTCAAGGTCTTACAAGCCATCTCAAATTGAAGTAGGTGTTCCAATGAAATGCGCGTGCAAAATTGGCAAATATTTTGCAGACATAAAAATTTCCCAGTGACCGCTCAGGACTGGCGTAAACCAGAGATAATACTACGTGCTTCTCCGTAAAACCGACACTTGATCAACCATGTAGCACAATTTTCATTTCACGGTCATAATATCCTAGTTTGCCCGAATATCAATAATGTTCAATTTTGATCCAATCCGAGCAGTTTAAATGAGTTCTTCGGCGTGTGCTTCAACCTCTGCGGTTTGTGCAAACGCAATTTTGGATGAGTGGACTCGGGTGGATTCAGTCCCGGAGATAAGATAACAAACCACGTCATCCTCGTCACACTTGCGTCACACCTCTTTTGTCACGAACCTCCACCTTGACTGGTCGCTCGTGACCCTGGCTGCTCATCCATCAAAATGGCTCACATTTCTATATAATAGTGCAGGCTCCGACGTCCTGTTGTTTTGAGCCAGGAAAGACGCTCCCGAAGGCCAACGAAAAACCCAGCCAACAGTCTTGTTGGTTTGTTGTGGACCAGTCCCTGTAATCCGACTTTAGCCATCTCAGCATGATGCATAATTTATCTCCTGACTGGGAATAGCATCGGGGCTCGGTCCACCATAGGCTCCTGGCGCATTGGCCCCGTTTTACCTCAAGTTTTGCTCAAGTTCAACGGGCATTCAGCGCTCAAAAGTCTGCAGGACAGCTGGGTCGGTCCATATCATGAATCTAGTTTTTGGTAGGTCCCTAATTTTCCATTCCTTGCCCCAGCTTACAGTTCTCCCATCCACAAAAGGCATTCGGTGCAAGAATGGGGCAGAATTTGTGTCGCTGTTTCTGATTTTGATAACAAATGCATTTCATCTCGCTATTCTGTAACGCTCCCGTGACTGTCACCGGTGACGTCGCGGTCTCATTACTTTTCCCGATCCATTATCTTCACAACTCATCAGATTCCTTTCCTTACAGTTTCAAGTCCATCTGTTGAGTTCTTTTTATTTATCGTGATTGTTCCCTTAGTTACAGATCCAGTATATAGTCTTAGAAGAGTCGATGTATTTCTTTCCTTAGTACACCGAATATCGACGTTTATATCTGTTCATTTCGGTTTCCTCGAAGCACCTAGCTTCTACAACAACTCTCTGTGGACACCGACGTCACTTTGTCACGCCAGTGCCACATATTCTCTCAACTGGTACGTTATAATTCATGATTGCCTTCTCATGAACCTCATTCAGCCTCTCAACAGGGCGCAACACTGAGCGCACCTTTGTACGCCGTGGCCGAACCGACTGGAGGCATGCTCTACCAATTGAATCTGGAGCTCCACCATCCGGTTTAGCACCCATTATGGTTCAATTCTCTGCTTATCAGCAAAGCGAAACCAATCGTGTCCCTCAGACCTTCGATTGCTCGAGGGCGGTTTCGTATTGAACTTTTCTGGCGTCCACGTCGTGCTGCCGCTAATCATTTGGAAAGGGCAAATCGCAGGTCTCACCGCTCGATAGTAGGCAAATGGGTAAGCAGAAACATCTTTCTAATTTCGGGTTGGCTCACGGTGCCAGCAGATTTTCTCAGTTTTCTGGCGACTCGAACCGGAGGTACGTGACCTAGCCCCTTTCACCATGAACGCATCTTGGCATTTCATGCCTTAAACTCCTCAGGTTTGGAGAATATTCTGGCCTTGGTCGACCAGAGCTGTCTCTGTCTACCTGCACTGCTGACCGTCGTGAAATCTGGATTCTTGGGACTCTCAAGGGCTGTAGGGGCCGGGGCACAAAGGCACGATTTTCCGCCGTATTAGAGCTTCTATCGATCAGTCTTTGCCAAAACCACCTTATTTATTGGCGCTATGCGTCCAAATCTTGACCAATACACGTCGCAATTCTCTATGAAACATCGAGAGACATGTATCTCCCAGCAATATTGATGCCAACCCATTTGAAGGACCTCGAAATTTCCGTTTCCTCGACGGTCCAAGCAAGCAAGGTACTAATCTCTCCTTGTAAATGACCACCTATTGATTAGAGGAAGCAGCCTTATACCCAATGGATCTCATTACATCGATCTAATTCGGTTCTGTCGGAGCTGTCACTCAATTCTTGCTCAATTCACCGAGTAGGGCTTCCGTTTGGCATTTGATCTTTCGGACCAAGTTAACCAATTGCCAGAACAGCGAGACATTTTTGTTTTACTTCCTCGGGTCATCAAATGACATTGCTGTGAGCTTCTGGTTGCCTTTGCATATTTCGTTGACTGCTGATTGCTGAACAGGATTTCATCAAAGTTTTCGCCTACATGAGCGAGTTTCTATCATCTGGCGCTGTTAACTCTATTTGTCGCTAAGAGACTCTTCTCAACTCTTCTGCGAGATCAGGGTATCGCTAGCCCTTTTCAGAGGTGCCTAGGTCCATATTGCTGTGCTTTCAACAACATTGTCATTGACACCTTTCTGTCAGAGTTAGGACCTCGGTTGGAGTAACAATGTCGAAAAGAATTTTGGAAGGAATGAATGAAATGGATTATGGAAGCCATCTCTCACCTTGGATTTGATGTGATATTTCGGGTTTTTTTTTTGCTTGCCATCGGCCGCCATCCCCGTGCTCGAAATCTGTCAGACGACACCCGCACAGACACCACGGATGGACAGATACTTTTGTCTCGTATATTCCTGCAGGTTACTTTTATTACGAGTTGTCATAAACACACAGCATAGACCTTCGGTTGAGACGACATACAGAAATGGTTATAAACCTCGGCCTTTGATTCTGCTTTCAGCAGTGCTGGTCACTGACTCCTCCCTTTCCAACGCGATTTTTCAGAACCTATCAAGAATTATGCGTCTCCCAGTGACATTAATATTCGGGTTCATTGCGCTCGTCAGTGCAGCTCCAGTTCCCACTCAGGCTGGCCCGAAGTCTGTTCACTTTATCCTTTTTTTATCGCTCGCTCGTCTGATCGGTATTGCAGGCCTGCGACGACAACATCAGCAGCTTCTTCGTTGGTTCCAACAGTTTCTGCGACTTCAGCAGTCTCGACGATGACTTCAGCAGCCTCGACGGCGACTTCAGCGGCCTCGACGACGACATCAGCAGTCGCGAAACCTCGGACTCAACTAGTCCGGTGACCGACCCTCTATGAAGAGCCTCGATAGAGGGTCCGGTGTCACGGCAACTGCCGTGGCAGGTTGGCTTTGGCGTAATGATGGTGAGTCATTTTTGGCGCATGAGAATTTTGTTGATGACGCAGTCTACTATGAATGATATTTTGAGGTACAACAGCCATTAAATCCAGCAGGGACCCAGACAAAATAGCAGCACATTTCACAATAAACCAAGCCACACAGTTATGCGGCCTGTAATTCATAGATTTGAAGATATATCTGTGAGAATTGAGCCAATACAATATTTGAGAATTATCCCTGAGCTTCTCATCGCTTTAGACTGCTCTGAACCCGCTAGCTGAGCTCTATGTACGAGCTGGAACGTTGTCATGTCACAGATTTTATGTCATCACAAAATTCCCATGCGCCAGCCATGAGTCATATCGATCACGCCAAAGGCAACCTGCCACGGCAGTTGCCGTGATCCCAGCCTCTCTACGAGAGGTTTGCCTCTTGCCCCGTAGAGAGGCTGGTTACGAGCCTAGGACTCAACCAATGCCTGATCCATCCGTATTTCTAAACATTCAAAACGACTTCAATTCCGACTCTGCAGCTCGTGCTCGGCTGCAGAGGCATCAAAAGAAAATGAAGTTGAAGGCATGGAGGCGGATGAATTGTCACAAAAAGACAGATGGTGCGTCTTTCTGGAGCGCTCTAGTAGTATTGCGATGTGAATCTCATTGGATGACCAAGGCGAAGAGAAGATCGTTGCCTTGCCAAAGGGCTGCCCAATCATGGCGGATGATGATGACGATGACGATGATTGAGGCGAGGACGGTTTCGATATATGAGCGTTTCCTCCTCATAGTCAGTCTAGTTCATGACTTTCTCTGCTGCTGACCAAAAACAGACACAGAACAAAGTGAAGTAAAAAGGCAAGATCCATAACTTAAATAAAGTACGCATCATAAACAAACATCACAAATTAGTATACTTTCATGAATGTCCTTCTGGATACCATCACATCTCGGACACCCGCCGCTTTCAGGAATGACTTCCCGAACCATCTCCAGCATTACGTCCAACTATTCCCCAGCGAAGAGCCTGACGATCATATACATCGTGCTTCCCACAAACCTCACAAAAGCCAGTCCAGCGACGCTGAATAGCAGGAAAGCCATATATCCCTTGACAGCATTGGCCGCTGAACTTCCCGCTGCTTTTTCTGTCGCATTGACGACTACAGCGCCCAGAATGCCATTGCTCAATGTCCAAGCGAGCAGCACGCTAAGGAGGCGTCAGAATGAGAAAACAGCAACAAGGACAATACTGACTTCGTCCTGATACTCTTATAGTAATCTTCCTGTACTGTCGCCGCATCGGGTTTGCTGTCGACCTTGGGCGGCTTCGTATTCAAAACATGTATCGCATCTTCATACGCAGCATTGATATCCTTCTCTTCCGTCGATATCTCGACCTGTCAAAACATGTCAGTCAAGCTCCAAAACAAAAAAGATCCAGCTCCAAAACCGAACGAAAAATCCGGTTCAAAACGGAAAAGAAAAGTCAAGGTACATACCTCAGCCATGCCCCCAGCATCCTTGCTTGCCACAACGACACCTAAATCCTGAACAACCTTGTTATCGCCCTTCGTTCCCCATGAAACATCGTGGACGTTGGCGAAAGCATAAACGTTGAGTACAGCGATATACGACGGCGCGAGAAGGAGGTATTGCACAAAAGATGTTATCATGTGCCAAGGTTCGAAGAAGATCAAGCTGGCGATCAAATACAATCCAAGGGTCGCGCAGAGCGAAATAACGATGTTTCTGGGATGAAAGAGTCAGCACAGCGGATAAAGTCGAGCGGTCCGAGCGGCCCGGTGATGGCAAGAAGAAATCAAAACCGACCTAAATATCGAATTCGTAAATATACTGTTAAGGCTCAACGGCCCATCTGTATGCTGAATATTCTCGATGCCTTTGAATGCGAGGAAGAATGCCGCAAACTGTGAAAATATCAGCAAAAGATCAAGAATCGCACCAAGACCAGCGGGACAACAGAACCCAAGACCAGCGTCAGAGCCCAAGAAGAAAGCAAGAGAGTAAGAGAACCTGAAGAAAAGCGAGGCGAAAGACATACCGTCATATAAACCGTAATGAACCCAAACCCAATCATCGCGCCCGTATATCCCCACTTGCTGCCCTGAGGTCGATTCCCCAACGCAAGGATGAAGCACAGGATCAGAAGACCCAAGTATGCATATCCCAAGATGAGATTGACAATGTGGATGCCGGTTGAGATACCTAGGTGAAGATGTCAGTTCAACACCAAGAGACAGCGTGAACGACGAAAGCAAAGACCAAAGGAAGACAAGGGGAGCTCAAGAAAGCGCCAATGTCGGACTAAGAAAAACAAGAGAACCCCGACTTACCGAACGACGGATCCTCCATCGCTTCGCTCAAAATGGTGAAGGCGATATAATAGTTAGCCTATAAAGATTCATCAGCATTCTGGTCTTTGAACGAGAAGAAGGAAGATGATGAAGACCATAGCGACTCACCAAAGCGAACCAACTGAACAGCAAATTGAAGAACTGGTAGATAATCTCGACATGGATCCAGAATTTCCTGCAGCGCAATGGGTCAGCGGGGCGAAGCGACACAAAAACGACAGCAAAGAAACTGCAAGAAGACGAAAGAAGGGAAAAAGAAGAAACCGCAAGCAATACGATAGCAGGACACTGAAACAAAGAAAGCAAGATCTCACCTCATGAACGTATGACTGCTCCTATAGATATAATGGAAATGCACCGTCGAGTGCAATGCAGCAAAGAAGGACCCGTTAAGCCAACGACGACGTTGAGATACCAATTCAGCGACCTGAAAGCAAACAATAAGCTTCAAGACGATCTGAGAAAGGGAAAAGCAAACGAACTGTATCGGGCACATCTGTAACAGCATAAGCACTCTTGACATAATGCAAGATCCACGAGCCGCCCCGCTTGGAGACCAGTTCCCAACAAAGAATCTATGTTTGTGAGTAAAGGTCAAAGAGGGGGAAAGAGAAAAACTAACCCGATCTTCCGCCAAATACATATTCGCAGTAAAGATATCCGCTCCAGCACCATGCATCTTCTCACCCAAAAAGTACTGTTTGAGCGGTCCTTCGCCTCGTGCATCATTCTGTGGAAGCAAAAGTCAGCGCCCGAAGCAAGAAAAGCTGAAAGAAGCGCCCAGAAGAAACCCACCTGTAACGCGATATACCTATATGCCGAAAACGCTCCCGGCAGCACCGTGATGTATCCAAAGAGCGATTCCAGCGGTTTGTCGAGGATATTAGAGATCTTGTATTCAAAGTTTTGGGCGGCGACTGGGACGCAAGTAGATTAGCCGTGAAGGATGGGGAAGAGCAAAAAAAACAGGCGCGAGGTAAAGAAGACAGGCATCGCGGCGAAGGGAAGCAAGGATCGTGGCGAAGAAGACGACGTTTGTTGGATGGGCAGAGCAAAAGCAAGAACAGGAGTCAAGAAGACAAAAAAAGGCAACTTACCCAAAGGATTGATCAAATTGACACCCCATTTGCCCTTGAGCGCGACAATCTCTCCACAAGCGCCTCCAACGTTCGAGTTGATATCAAAAGCCTGTGGTAACAGCATCAGGACACCAATCAAAACATTCGGCTTGGGCTTCCAAAGGGAGAATCGCGAAGTAAAAAGCGAAGCGATGAAGAAAACAGTTGAGAGAGACCCACCTTCCACAAATGATAGATACTCGTCACCCCAGGCATAGTCCCGACATCCAGCAGCACACAGACATTCGGATTCAGAATGGGTCCAAAGGCGTTGAAGAACCATCTATGCGAGTTGATCTTCTTTTGGTTCTTCTCTTTGAGACAGAATATGACCTGAAACGAGGGTCAGCGAAATGAGAAAAAGACTGAAAGATTATGTAAAAGCGACCCACCTGGACCGGAACATGTCCCTTTTCAGCGCCTTCAATCCTCAAAGACGGGTTGACCGAAACCTATAACATTATCAGCGACCGTAACAAGGAAGCAGCGACTTGAAGAAAACAAAAAATGGAAGCAAAACCAACCTGCGTCGTGTATTCATAGATATGCGCCGTAACAGGCTTATCCGCGACTTTGTTCTGTAGAAGGAAGCGGTTAGCATTCGAATGCGAAAGGGAAACCCAATGCGAACGCGTAAGAGAAAGAGAGAAAACCTAATGAGAATGCAAAAGAGAAACAGCCCCGGGTGCGCATGCGAAAAGGATAGAAACAGAAGGCGAATTCGAAAGAGAATAAAGCCAGACGACGAACCTTGGCCAGCCCATCCTGATATGCTCCCATCGCCGCAATGACGCTCAAGGTTCTCGAGTTGATCTTGGAGCGCCCGTCGGAGACGATACAGACAACGACCTGGAGATTGGTTAGCGATGACGAAGAGACAGGATGTGAGGTAAAAAAAATCCCAAGACGAGACAGCGATACAGGAGCAGGGAGACAAGCAAGAAATGACGACGAACCTTCTTCCACCCCTCTTTTCCCCAAGTTTTACTACGATCTCTCTTGCAAAGATGAGCCACATTCTTCATGACACCATGCATGGTCCGGCAGAAGAGCTCCTGCGAACGACGTGAGCATCGAGTAAGGCGAGAGAAGAGAAGGAGGATTGGAATGGAGTCGGAGCAAATAGATATATACCTCGTCTTCATTATACATCGTCATGACGATGAACAGCTCGGTACGACGCGGAGGATCATAGTGAACCTGTGAAAAGAAAAGGTAAGCATTGAGCGAGAATGGAGAGACGATACGGAGAAGGTGTAAGAGCGACCGGGTCACCGAAGCAGACTGATGAAACAAGCATGGAGGATGAAAGGAAAGTAACATTCACCTGTCGCAGCGTAAAGCCTTCCTCCTTGAAATCATTGGGATCACAAGTCGCAGCGGAATACCTGGAAGAGAGATGGTCAGCAAGCGCTCGATTGCATTTAACGACGTCGAATCTTCCACAAGGGCCAAATGCCGGTTCTCTCGACAAAGCCCAAGCGCCAAGCGCCGAATCCACCAAAAGCGCCAACGTCGAAAGGAAAGGCCAGCTCACCTCATATGCGTGAATTCTCGCTCCGGATCACCGTCGGCCGTTAAGCCTCGTCGTGGGCAAAGGTCAAGGAGCTTAGTTGGAACAGGCATGTCGAGGACAAAGTTTCCGTGGAAGAGCCTAGGAAGAGGTTAGCGCTGTTCGAGAGGCAGAACAAGAGAAGAGAAAGGAAGGTCGGAAGATGAAGGCGAAGCGGCGAAAGAGATCTGGAGACAGCGCGAGACCGGGCAACGGGAAAGGTGGACAGGCCAGGACGACAGAAGACGAAAGATGAAATAAAAGAGAAGTAAAAGGAAGCCACATGTCGTGGAGAGAATGGCTGAAGAAAGAGAAAACAGACGACTCACTCGACTTTCTTAATCGTCCTATATCTTCTTGGCACCCTCTGCGGTATTCTCCCATACCTAACCCTATTATTCTCCTCTTCCTCTTCCTGATTAAACGCTCCCGGCATCGGCATGTCCATCCCAGGATCATTAAACCCGTCCGAAACATATCCAGGCTCATGCACCGTCGATCTCGCATTATACCCCGGCTCATTAACCCCAGTCCTAATCTCTCCCATCCCACCATCCCGTCTCAAAAGCGGAATATCTCCATCGTCCTCATGTTCAAATGGATCCGAATTCAACGTTGTCCCCGAATCCTGCAGATTATAAGCAGGCCGGGTCGCTGGAATTCCGGTATTGACAAGTGGAGCCCCATAAGCGTCGAGAGCTTGCTGAGGTGGATAATTCGGTTGAGGCGACGGTGAACCAGCTCCGAAGAATTGAGGTGGTGGCGGCGGTGGTGATCCAAAATGACTTGGTGGTCGAGGTGTATAATAAGGCTGTTGACCAGGCGGCGGTGGCGTACCATAGCTTTGAGCTGGAGATGGAGAACCATAAGGTGGACCTGGCTGAGGCGATCCGAATTGAACAGGTCTTTGCTGGCCATAGGTATGGGGAGCAGCGCCATAGGGTGCTGGTGGAGGTGAAGCGAAACGATATGGGTCGAAAGGGGAATCTGTAAGGAAAGACATTAGCAAATGTCGCCAAATAGAATCGTAAAAGGTAAATGAAGCCTTCGGAATAGACAAATGACGCATTACGACCAAAGAAACAAAACCAGCATCGACGAATAAAGACAAGCTCACCTTGCGGATCCTCGTGTCCCACCTGCTGAGCATAGGGATTATATCCATCATTGCGGTTCGTTCGTTGAGCCTCATCGGCCTATTGAGTGCATCCGAATTGTTTCCAGGCACAGAAACGGATTCCACCGAGATCAACAGCGACCGAAAGGTCAGCAATAGCGACCGGGAGATTTCGGAGGAATAGCGTCGACGGAATAATGAGCAGGACCAGTCGACAATGTGGAGCCAAGAGCGCCGAGGATATGTCATTGAGGGTTGCCAGGACGCCAACGGGACAGCGCCAGACGACGACCACGACAGAAGCGCAGCAAGAATTCCCAAGGGAATGACCGGGCAAGAGCGAAGAACAGTCGTGACGAAGGAGAACAATAGGCGTATGCAGCGACAAAGTGAAAATGAGAGATAAAAGAAAGGAGAACAATCAGCGAGGAAAAGGATAATGAGCAAAAGGACGCACCTCGGGATATCGAGACATGGCTGCTTCGTCTCTTTATTTTGCCACTATATTCCCCTTCTGTATTCCTTCGCTTCTGCTTCTGTGCCCCTGTACAATCTTTCTCCTGTCTTCTGCTGTCGGTCTAGCGGTGCTCGTTAAAACAGGCGGTCTAAGAATGTGTGGGTAGAGGCAAGGATATATCGGAATTCAGTGGAGAGGAATTTAACAGAAGGAAAGGACTGCGCTGCGCTGCGCCCAAGGATGTGGAGACAGCTGCTGTGACGAAACTGCGTTAAGCGGTGTTTGTGTCACGTGTGGGGATCCCACGATTCTTATCTTATCCGGTGTATCTGATCGGAGACTATCTTATCTTATCGGACTTCGCATGTCGGCCGGCGTTTATCCTAGACAACAATAGAATCCTTCTTCGTTGAAATACTGCTTGTTGGCTTGGTCGGTCTGGCTGGCAGAGACTATCCAAGATACCTACACTAGTAGTAAGTGTAAGTACCTGTACTATGATCGACTAAGTATGCGAACAGATCTTTCGGCCAAATTCGTGAGATAATACTAGGTTCGTCCCAATCTTCGGCGTCGACTGAGGTCTTCTTGTGCCTGATTGACAAGTCAGTAACCTTGCAAGTAGATGAATCAACTTCAGTTATGAATACTTACTATTAAACAGCGGCCCGCGATGATGTTTCATCTTCGCGGCCAGGAAAAAAAGAATATTTGCCGGCCGTGAACAGCGGTGCGAAAATTGATCCGGCCGACATCTGCGGCGGGAATCTTCGCTCAAATCTTCGCGGCCGACAAACATTTTTTGTTTTCCCGGCCGCCGGAAAGCTCAGTCAATTGCGTTGACCGATCGACGCATCAAAAAGCGCAACACAGGCCGGGTCGATTTGTGGCGCCCAATGATGTCCCGAAAGTCAATGGTTGAATCTACATACATGTACTGTGTCACTAGATATCATCATTTTCTTGACCTACTAAGCCTTCAGTCACTCAGCACGTTCCAAGTAGTCATATTACAAGGAGTGCCACTCGAGATCAGAGAGATGATTTTCATACAGCTCTCGAGGGTGACTTTGCCCATGGATTCCTTGAGATTCGCAGGCTAAGTGCACCACAGTCAGGTCCACGATCAAAATCCGGTGACGCAAACTTACCCTTGCATGTAAAAGTTGGATCGGCAATCCTGGGAGTCACGATATGCAGCAGAAGCCGTGGCAGCTGCATATATTCGCTGATAGAGAATCTTTGGGTGTCCGACTTTGGAATCCTGTCACAAAGGTCTATGAAGGCTTCCAGTTGATACCCATTGAGTTCTCTTGGGAAGTAGGAACGGCCTTGTTCTTTGCGCCATCGGACGTCGATGCCTAGGGCGCTGGGGAGTACATGTCGATTACATCCAGACAAGTCTCGAGATATATAGCAGGTCGGTTGGTATACGGTTATGCCATGCAGCAAAGATTCTTCCAGAGACACGAACGCAAATAATGGCCCATCCGGACTGTCTTCGTTTTCGGGTCCATTCTGCTGCATGAAGGAGCCCTCTACAGGTCCAGGAATAGTGATGTTGATCTGGAATGTAGCTGAACTCAGGACTGAAGCCAAAGGTTATTGGTGGAAACAATGCATGGAGCGTTTAGACGACGTACTCTGGAATGTCCAATGAGAATCGCGGTTAAACCACTGGTCAACTTGGGTGAATGCTGACAGTCGGATCTGGTCATCCATCTCTGGAGTCAATCTTTTGCTGATGAGAACCTGGACGCCAGATTCAGAGATAGGAATACTGTGAACTCGTCAGCTTCTGATTCGGGGCATGGTTCTAGCATGCATCCTACCGAAAGATATTCCCAGGCAGTTCAACGTGTTCAACGTGATCTTCAACGCCTGAAAGCGAGAGAAAGGCTTTCTCCAAAAACATAGAATCAGGAAAGGATACCAGATCGCCAGATTCATCGAGTATGCACCCTAGAGGTAGGTTGGTGTAGTCATATCTCGCAACTCCCAACCACTTGAGACTCGGGCGCCAGCGTGTCAGCATCCCACAGGGACGATAGCGCGCGCTGCTAGTTACGCTTCGGTAGAAATGACGGAGAGAATCTGAGTTCAATGGCATGTTGATCTCGTATATCGACCGGTTCAGCGGCCGGCTATGGAATGACCAATCCCATCCGCGTCCGTAGAAGATATGTCGGTTTACACTGCCAGCATAACTTGCGGTCATCTGTCGATCAGGATTCCAGATTTCGAGCTGGCAGAGCTGTAGACGCCCATCTCCGGTGCACAAGACCTCCGTCGAATCGAGATTCTGCAGGATTGATCTTTGAGCGCTGTCAATGGGAGGAATCAATCAAACACCATACCGCCGTCAAACTGAGAGACTGGAGGAATCCACAAGCCTCCTAGGGAGGGCCAGTAAGTTTGTGCCTCCAAGAAAGAAATTTAATCTCGTACTGAGAATTGCTCTTCCTGCGGACACGATCAGTGCGCGATCTTGCGAGCTTCAAGTTTTTGAATAACATACCCATGAGTTGATCAGCGAGAAACGTTCATATCCGCCAGTTGTTTGGAGTAATTCACAGGCCAGCACGACGTTTTCTGACAGAGATGAGTCAGTAGTCTATCTGGAGACTGGAGAAATTTGGTACTATCAGCATGAAATACGAGAGCAGAAAGATATTCAGAGTCACAACATCCATAGAGTTGCAGGACGTTGGGGTGCCTGTCATTGAACCTGTTCAAACAATTTTGAAGGGTTTCGTCTAGTTTCCTTACTTTGCTCGAAGGAACATGTCCCGGTCTTCGCTCCATCGCTAACAAGGAGCTCCGGATCAGCTACTTGAAACAGGAGCAGGATATACTGTATACTCACTTGGAGTGCCATGGTCTGTGCGGCGCTTGAATTGCCACGATACACACGGACAAGCTTTGGCTTTGAGGAGGTCTCCAGCTCAGAAATGCATGATACGATTTCACATGTTCTACAATCACCATAGCCAAATGCAGGCCACGAGCTGGACAAAATTCTTTGGAGAAAGATGTCTGCCTCCATGAGAACATAGATCTTGAATCATTATCATCAGCGACTCAGCCTGACAGAGCCTTGGAGATCATACCTTTCGTGCATAGACTCGAGATCCCCGTGATTGTTCAACGCCGAATCCAGCGCCCAAGAGCGTACTTTGGGTATGCATCGAGCGCTGTATATCTCGCGTCGTGGTGTCAATGTTGGCTAAGCGCTCGGATAAACCTGAGTGCATCGCCTGAACCCCATCATCTAGGTTCGAAATAGCATCGAGGGTCGTTTCTTGAGCTATCCGAGTTCCGACAGATACATGGAGCTGAAATATCAAATCAATGTTGGAAGCCACCGGTTTCATTCATCAAAAACGAACCGAAAAGTTGTTTTTTAATAGTTCTATTCGTCTCCGGTACTCGTCAATTTTGTCCCGTACTGTATTGGCCCTGAAGATTCCCAAGATTCCATGCTGACCCCTCGAGTTCGCTTGGGCTTGAATCTCCTGCGCCAGAGAGCCGAGAATTCTGGCTTTGTCATGAGCATATTCCGCGGTTTCAAAGTCCAAACTCACTGTTCGAAGTCAAGACAGAACTCCTTAAACATGGACGTGTCGCCGCGCCCGGAATGTACAGCCTCCTGCAATACCTGAATCGTCTCCAGCAGCGACCGGGTCATCTCTTTGAAATCCTTCTTGTTCTGACCGGATTTCTATTTTCACGTCAGCCACAGGCTCATCTCACGTACCGAGGGACGATGCGGACCTGAATGAGCTCAAGGATCGTTGCAATGAGACCTGCTACGGCGCCAACGCCTGGAATTGGCACACAATCTCCTGCCGAAGCAGCCACCTTGGCAGCAAGGATCGCCTGGCCAAGCCAGTCATTCTTGCCCCAAGATGGTGCGGAAACCGGTTTTCTGCGATCCATTGCGATGAGAGCAAGAGGGAATCAGAGAATGGACCCACGCATCGAGGCTGTGATGCCTCGTGGTCTGGGCGTATAAAAAGACGTGCGAATGGCGATCGCTGTTAGGACAGCCTGATGGCTAGACAAATAGGTGTGGAATCAGAGACACAGCTTGACACAGATTCAGTCATTGCAACACGACGTCTGTCATTTGAAGGTATAATATACCGTTACATGTCGGTAATCGAAGTTTCAAGCAATACAATCCTCCCACGGCGAACCTATGTATGTGTAAGGATCTACTTCGGCCGATAACCTCCGCTGTTTCCTTTTTAGGTATCCCGCCTTTTCCCGAAGTATAAAAGCCGTAGATACCTGATTTGTAATAGAGGAAGATATGGAGTTGCGCTTCCCGGAAATCTCTTTTGTCGGCAAAGGGATACGGAGACGACTTGGGCCACTTGAATATGGACCAAGTTGTACAGTACTTGTCGATCTTTTCAGTAGAAGGTGACAGTGTACGAAGAAGCGGGGTTATCTCGGGCACCAGGCTGCAGAGGTCGATGCTAGACCGTATCAGAGGCTGTTACTGTGGACTGAATGAGGACACTGGAGCGTCGGAGAGGAACAATAGAAAAGGCTATTTGATCATTCTGGGTGGAAATCTGTGTCGGTGATGTCTTCTGTCGTCCACAGGCTCGATGGAAGACAATTATTCATGTTCTTCAGAAGAAACAAGCGTCTCCAGGTTGTAGTAGAAACCTATCGCGAGGACTTTTCATAGGCGAGTCCATTGGCAAAGATTCGGGGACATGAGTCGCGAAAACGAGCTTTGGCGGTAGAACCTGTACTCCAGCGACGACGAAGGATGCTAGAGTTAAAAAGGCAGACGGAATGAGGTCTATACGGTATAGCGCAACGTTTTTTGATGAGTAAAATATTCGACAGCATGAAAAAGCCATACCTGGACTGCTACTAGGCTCCTCGTTGCAAAAGTCGATAACATGTCCTAGACAATGAAGCAGAATGGGAAAGATGGCCACGGTGGACTAATAGGAAAGTAAGCTAGAGGCTCGAGTAATTTATAGTCATGAAACTGAAAGGTGCTTTCTTGTCGATACCGTTTCCCCGAGGCAAGGGCACGTGCAAGCAGTTCGAGGTTCTGACAGCGAGAAAATCCCATCTGTGGATCTTTGAACAACGAGACGATTCGGAAGAAGGATTTACTTACCTGAAGGGAGAAATAATGCCGCCTGATATTCTATTCGCTGCTTCCTGGGTATCAGGGGTCGACACTGCTTCCAGCACGGCGACGACGTCCCAGTCCGAAATTATGATCTAGAATCCCTAGTGCGCCTCAGATTAAGGATAGAGGATCATATACTAAGACACGTTTCGGAGTCAAACTTCATGACATAAATCGCTCCTGGGCCATTCTGCCGTGGAGAGCCTCAGTAGCGGTGAAGGCAAATATCTGATGTTCTCCAAATAGAACAGGCGATTTATGGGTGACGGATAATTGCCTTTCAATGATTCGTAAAGCGAAATAAATGCGGCGGACGAGGGTCTGGTGGCATGAGACTCGAAAATGGAGTTTAGTGGTACACCTCGTACTGTAGCGACGGCGAAGGATAAGGTAGGAATTCTGATGGGCTGAATGAGGTCCACTGGATATACTGCAAATTTTCCGATGAGCAAAACACGTCACAGCACGAAAAAATATACCTTTTTCGCATACAAGGATCTGGTTGCCAAGGTCGATAATGCGTAGCAGGCAGATGAGCAGCACGACAGGGACAGTCTCTGCCAACGAAAAGCAAGGGTAGATGGAAGCTCGAGAAGTTCGGAGCCGCGAAACAAGAAACTGCGTTCGTTTCGACGACCTTTCCTCGAGGTCAAGGTCACGTGCCAAAGTATCGACTTCGAATTTCCTAGGAAAACTGGTCTGGTGGCGAATCAGCAACATCAATATCCTGAGGTAGAGTTTACTGAGGATGTGCCGATGCTTGCTGGAATTCCCCATTCGCCACTTCTTGGTGTCGCAGCGCCCGGACGAAAACTGAAGGTAGAAACGTTGGATCCGCTGGTTGGTTCCCTTCTGTCGATATTGTATACGGATAAGGGATATGGTTCGACCAGTTGAGCTCGGGCCATGGATAAGGAGTATGAGCGGTCTTGTGGAACACCATGGTTGCGGTCTCTGCCCACTTGAAAAAGGGTTTCCGAGCAGAATGGTGCTCTTTGTTGGCTATTCGTGGTGTTCATGGCTTTGGGCGGTTCCTAATTCGACTGAAGGTTCCACTTTTGTGCTATAAACGAGGCTGACCAAGAATCTATCAGCGGATATCCCGTCACAGACCAACCACAGGTCTCGCCGCTACGAAAGATCAACGAGCGAAAATGAAGCAAAACGGAGAGCAGCTCACGGGTTCGCAGTCAATCATAATGAGACATCTCTGATTCTATACTGAACCGATAAAGGCGACGGTGTCCAAACCGTGTCGCCAGACAAATGACGTGCTGGGCCCACTGTATGAGGGGTAGAAATGGGTCGGAGAAAAAGTACATACCAGCACCATAGAAGGCCCATAAATAGTCTCGTAACAAAGCTCTTTCTCTGGACCATCCGCGGGAATGCAGCTCATTCGCAAATTGACGACTAAGGTCAAACCAAGGTAGCTGGCAGGAGCTCAGAATGCAATTCCAAACAGACGGTAAAAGCCTGCACCTTCCTTGGTCCTTAGCTCGTTGCACGAGACGTGAGCCATGCTCTGGAACCAAACGAAAATACCATGCCAAATTTTCCAGGTTTTGCATTGGCTTTGAGAAGAGCATTTCGGGGGTTACGCTCTGCCCAATAGCGGTATTTCGCGGGTCGGAATTGACATGAGTGGCATTTTGTGGCGGATGAGCAGCCGGCACGACAATGTTGGCGAAGAAGACAAGTTTGTGACAAGACAATGTGACGGATTTGATCGGTATCTTAGGTGGGACAGGACGATCGGTATCTTATTGCGATCGCCGAGTCCCGACCCGTCGACCCCCAATTTCAGATTTGTCAGGCTCCCTCCTCAGAGTCAATATGTTAGTCGATAGAATGGTGCTCTAGCTCTGTTGGAAGCTTTGAAGCTTGCGCTTAGGGTCTCGAAGGTCATCAGTGGTGCCGGCCGCAAATTACGTTGACCCATCGGCGCATCAAAGGTACATCCGCCTTCGGCTGAAGCTGTCTATAGCCAATTATTCTCGCTGAAATCAACCGAAGGGATTGTTCGACAACACTGGAAAGTTATGAGCTACATCTGATTCCCAGTCTCCCTCTGAGCAGTCTTTGTCTGAGGCTTTCTCATGACAAGATCGGCCGTTGATGGGCGCTCCATTGTTCAATGACCGAATCCGGTGAGGGTGAACAACAATGGCCCTTGAACCATCACGTGTATATATAACCGTTGAACCCGCACCCTTTCGTGCCGTCTACTTCTCCTTACCAGAATGTCTGCATTGCGCAAAGATGTCTTGATCGAGGTAACCTTTCGAGAAAAGGTATTTCATTGATATTGTCTCTGCAATGAGCTTCGCGTTGAATTATATCGACAGATCCTGGCCCAACATTATTCAGAGCTTTCTTGCGAGCTTGGAGCCGAAACAGCCCAGTCACCAGCATCTCCGACAGCGATAAATAGGTTGTCAATCGACATCCTGGGTCACATCTTTGTCTTGGGATTCAATCCCGACTCCAGATACCCTGGCATTCGGGGCGAAAATATGCCGAATAATGTATCGAAAGTCTGCACATTATGGAGGCGAGCTGCCGAAGCAACACCGGCTCTCTGGGGTTCTTTCTCTATCAGGACGCCGAAATCCATGGCCGATAGTCAGATTACCCAGACTGCCCTGTCGAGGTGGCTTCAAAATTCGAGCACTCGTCCTCTCGCAATCGGCTTCGTCGGCAATGCCTCATGGAAAACAGCCTTCCTGGTCCCAATCATGCCCATCCTCGAGATCCATTCGTGTCGTTTGCTTAAGATCGGCGGCACCATTCCAGCACCGATTCTATCGTTGGCCATGTCGTGTCCCAAGCTGCAAAGCTTGAGTCTCATAGGACAGAAAGACTCGAACGCGAATGCATTTCCGCAAATGCTCGACTCGTGTCCAAGCTTGCATATTTTCAAGTTTAATGTGCGCAGTGATCTCTATAGATTACCGCGTCTTCCCTTCACCCAAATGCGGGAAATCAGGATCCACTGCGATACACTGTACGTTTCACTTGCAGATATCATCGACCTTCTGCAGTCCTGTATCAACCTTGTCCACTTTGTCCTCAAGGCGAAGCAGATATCCAACCAGATCAACACCATAATGATTCCGATGCTTCGACTCCCAGAACTCCGAACTTTCAGATTCTTGACAGAGGAATTGGAACACAATTCCTTTGATGCCTTCGCCATATTGAGACATCTCGACGTCCCAGCTCTCACTGTGCTCGATATTCGAGCTCCGTTTGAGCTCATGGGGTTTCCTATGGGCTTGGAATCGATCGTTCAGCTCATCAATAATTCACAGTGCGACCTCACGACACTCGGTCTTCACGATCTACAACTACCACAGGACGCTTTGCGCCTATGTCTCTCCCTCACTCCCAATTTGACCAAGCTTCTCGTTTCGGACAAGTGTATCATGAATGATAACACGATCACGGCGAGTCGAAGCCAGTTACTCGCTTTGCTTTCTGTCTCTTCAGAAACTCCGATCATTTGCTCAAAGCTCACGACCATCGACTTCACATTCAACCCAGATTATTTCGACCTCTATGCTCTGCTCGACTTTTTACGCTCTCGATTCACATCGGATCTCACTGCCCAGTTCAAGGAGATTTCGTTGGACTCGATTTTCGAGGATGTTCTGATGGAGATCCCAGCGCAGCAGATATACCTTCTCGAACCGGTCAAGGTTGGAGATAATATGGAATTGGGAATTCTTCCGAGGGCGAAGCCTCAAAAAGTGAGACGAAGGGGCAGGGTCGATAACTGTCAGGATAGGATAAGAGAGAGATCTCCGCTCGGTCTGGAGATGTCATTCGATTTCATGTTGTAGTTGGAACCGATATATGCACGATAACGTTATATATCATTCGATTTGACGGCTGTAACATGTAACACAATCAATGTACTTAACGTCAAGCAGAATGAATGATAGATATCATGTTGAATGAAACACAGTCCAAACTGGTTTATTACATTATGTACCCAATAAATTAATTACTAATATGCATTCCACGAAGGATTATGCCGCTCTTGAAGCGGCGAATATTGTGCCGGGTCAGGCGTCGAATATCCGTATTCAGGAAGATCTGGGTACTTCTCTGGAGGATAAGGGCCATCATCGGCAACCTCGGTCGGATGAGCGACAGGAATAACATCAGGACGTTCAGCCATATCAAATGCATAAGGTTCGCTCGACCCATTGCGAGGGCCACGAACCATGCGCTCTCGGTCGAATGTCGATCCTGAATGCGCCCGACGCCGATATCGTCGCATGAGGAAAAGTGCAGCGATTATCAGTGCCAGTCCCAAGATTACTCCCAGAATGACAGCAAGAGTTGTATGACTCTTTTTTGTGGCCGAAGTCGGAGATGAGGGGTCTTGAGTACCATTACCATCTGAACCTGAACCTGAACCTGAACCTGAACCTGAACCTGAACCTGAACCTGATGCTGATCCTGAGCTGGAACCAGAGGTCTGATTTGGATCTGGGACAGAACCGGGACCCGTTTGAGTGGAGCCTGCTAGCGCTGCGCTGGAGAAAAGGATGAGATTAACATTCGAGAGCGAATAAGAGGACATACCCATGAATACCAGTTCCAGAGGTGGAAGCGCCGTTGATGCTAGAACATAGTTAGATCTGGCAAGCTTCTTATCTAGGTAAACAATAAATCGTACCCATCTGACAGTCCGGCGCTAAGCATCATCAGTAAAGCGCAAGAAGGGAACGGGATTGAAATACCTGGTATTCGATGAATCAGTGGCCGTCTGGTCCGAGCTCAGAGCTGAAGTGGTGCCAGTACTTCCGCTAGAATCATCCTCATTAGCCATTCATCGCTGGGACCAAGCCACGTACGTTGTGACACCGTTTTGAGGCTGATTTGGGGAAGCTGATGTCGAATCATCTGTTGTAGAGCTAAGGAAAATGAGAAACGGCAATGGAAAGATGCGAATCGTCATACGTCGCCGTCGTTGTATCACCGCCCGCTAAAGTGCTAATAGATCCACGTCAGGTCACACCCAGTCCAGTGAGAAAACACGTACGGAGAAGGTTGCTGTTCGATCGCGGTCGTCGGTGTCGAAGACCTACGTCAATCTTGAGGATATATTTCTTGGGGATCAAACATGGACCTACGGTTTCACCACGGTAGCGGGATTATTTGGCGGATCCTGGACTGTAAACTGTGTCTGGGCCAAGGTTTTGCTACTATATCGAAGTCAGCCAAAGGAATCATTCATCATATCCGTTTGACGTACCCGGAAACCGCCGACAAATGATATAATCTTTTCAATCGCCACAAAATCAGCATTCTCGTCGCAAGAACCACGAGAGACTCACCCAGCTTCGGTGAGACCAGGAGTCGTGACTGAACCTGATGTTGAAAATCCCCGACTGACGGTTTTGAATGAAGGACCAGGCGTCGTCCCATCAAGCCAGACGACGAAATCGAATTTGAACTCGAACGGGTCGAGAAGATTAATCCCACTAACGGTCCATTTGCACTGAACAGCGGCACCGAAAGCGACAGGGTTGGATTGGGGAGAGAGAGATAATGCCGAGACTGTGGGGCTGCATCGTATGTAAGAAATTGTCATGATAATCGGCCTGGGGCCGGCGTTTGCCAAGGGCGTACATATAAAGCCAAAGCGCAGCCAATATCCCGAGCATGGGCGGTAGGACCATGCGAGCGAAAACCCAATAAGGAGCGAAGGGAAAGCTGGAGGAGCGACAGGAAACCCGTGAAGAGGGCGGGAAGGGTTGGAAGGAATGAAGGGAAATTTCAGGAACCGTGGGAATATTCCATAGGTCCAATTATAATTACTTGAATCAGGGCGTCCATCACGGATGCTCTGTATTGAAACACCGAGTGGTGGGATCTATCCAAGGCATCGTTCAGAATTCCAAAATATCTGATTGCACAACGGTGGCGATGATCCCTGAGTTCGACGATCAGCGCCCAAGAAGCTACTTTTCCAGGTGAAAGTTGCAGTAAAAGAATCGGTGCCTGAATTCCGCCAATCAACTGCAAACGGCATGGGCGGCGTCGACTCGAGGCCAGAAATGAGGCTGTGCTGCAGATAAGATAGCTCGGATCCGACTGAGCAATAATGATCTCTATTTCGCAAGTTGAAATCAAGTCATCAGAGCCGTTCAAAGACTTCAATCATTCCAGACCAAGACCGCTGAAAACCTCTTTGGTGCATGCGAGCACCATGTTTTCTCCTCCTAATGGATCAGTTTCGCCGCAAGTACTTCATGAACGTTAAATTTCAACAACTTTTGACTTGCATTCAAGGTACAGTACATTTACTAATACAAATGCTTTTTGCTTTATCTAGTGACCCCAGCGCTGCCGAGATCAAGACGCTCTCTCTTTCTATTGCAGATTTTCTTCGACAGCGGCCCTTACTAGTAATGAGCTCGAGTTCCCGAGATGATTTTCGCCGCCCGTTGCAAGAAGCGACGACGACATGAAGGGGTTTTGTCACTTCTAAAGAAGGTGCTGATAGCGAAAATTTGTTCACGGAGGTCGGGAAGTGATGTTCGCTCCTCTCCCTCGAAAGCCAATACCCCTTCAAGAATGTCTGTGGTGCTTTGAGAGATTCGGTAACTCCGGCCAAAAATCTTAGGATCTGTCAAGAACATAGCGAATTCACTGTTCCTACGGGTCGCAATAATCCATGGATACCGGAAAGTTATCAGGCCTGACAGAATGATTCCGAGAGCCCAGATGTCAGCGTGAACGCTGGAGAAAGGGCGGTTATCTGTGTCCGTACCCATCGCCTCTGAAGGGAATTTAGTAAACGGTGAGAGATAGGAGGCGAGTATAACGAACCTGGACTCAGATAAAAGGCAGATTTAGAGTCAAAGTTTCGAGGAGTGCATACAGGCTGGTCGGTGCAAGAACCAAAGTCTGCAATATAAAGTTGTCCATCCGTGGCGAGCCATATGTTTTCTGGTCGTAGATCACCGTGATAGACGTTGTGTTGATGGCAGTACTCTACAGCATCGATGAGCTGAGCCATGATCTTCTTCACTTGGTCATTGTCGGTCAGGGGCACTGATTTGATAAGGGATTCTCCCTCATGGAAAGGGAGGACGACGAATACGAAATTGCGAGACGTGAAGTGATGAATGAAAGGAAGAATATTGGGATGCGAGCTGACTCTTTGGTGGAGACTGAATTGGTGGTTCATGGAAATCTCCTCTGGGGAACCAGGTTTGGGCTTCCACATACATTTGATTGTCACGAAGTTTGGTGAGTGGTCAGTTGAGGACATATCGACGGCTTTGTAAATGATTCCAGGGAAATTATGACCTCGGATGACTTTGTCCAGCTTGTATCGGCCATCAGCAAGGAGGCGACCTGTCAAGTCCGGTAAGTATCCTTCGGATATCTTTGGTGCCTTGCAGCGGCAAGAAGCACAGGCGGCGCAGTCGACGTTGGACATGGTGGTTATGAAGTATTGGTGTTGGAATTTGTGATGATAGAAGTAGTAGCCAGAGATGCGAGACATAGAAAACGATCCAGCACCCCTTTAAATGTTCTACAGAAAGGCCCCTATCGGCTATTTCCACCAAGGGGTTCATTTGGTCTAGACTCAGAGAGAACAGCTGACGTCGCTAACGATTATCTTATCTTGTCAACTCTGCAATCGGGAGGAGCAGAGAATAATTTCTGGCTAGACAGTTCATGAGTATTCACGTCTGGCAAGTGGTTGCTTCTCCGCAGTTCTCCGCCCTTCTGAATGATTTACAGGCAAGCATCCTATATGCCTTGCGGCGGCGTCCAGACATGGTCCGGACGGTCCATCCAGTTCTCAACCGTTTTCCTTTGCGCAGCTTTTCGCGCATTCCACGCTGCAGCCTCCGCAGCCTCCGTCTGCACCTGGACTTTTGCGCGGTGTGCTCCACTCTTTTCTGGATTGTACTTTTTCTTGCAACCGCAGCCATTGCAGGCGTCGATCTTGCTGAGGGGAGCTGGTTTGGCTTTGCAGATTGCTTTGCCGGCACGCTCCCCGGATGAGGAGCAGCTGCCCCCAGCGGCTATACAGGCCGCCGCATTGCAATTTTTGCCAGAGAAGGCGCATTGGATGCTATAAGTAAATCAGACAACTTGATACATATCTTTGAGTTCTGAATCTGGACGCACGAATTTTTGTCGGTTGGGTCACGGGCTTGCAGAACTGAGTCATGACGAGATTGGAGAGTAGGATGGGCTGCAGCGGCGAGGAAGACGGCAAATGTTACAGCGGAAAGAGTGAGACGCATGATGGATGAGTGGGTGGGTGGTTTGAAGACCAGCTTGGGGAAAATGTGAAATGGCACCGTTTTTTATAGCTGATTTGCATCAAAGATCATTTGTCATAGCAACCAGAGGCGATACCAGGAGATTTTATCGGCAAAGACAAGGGTTTCTCGAAGAGCAGAGTCTCGACTGAAGGCTACTTTAAATGAAAATCACATATGTAGAGTGTCCTCGTGTCTGCGTAGCTGTGAAATCTTGTAAAATACAGTATTATTGAGAGTCGACACGGCCGCCGAGACTGTCATGGATACATGCAAGTGATAATTGCCATGTGATGGCATGGTCAGCAAAAACTCTACTTGTGGCGTACGCAGTACCTCCGATGTAGACTGCGAATGTTCATGTAACTGGTTGATATCTGGCTAGACGATGAACCAGTCTCGAATGGGGTGATGAGCGCATCGGGACCGCGTCATCTCTCATCACGTCATCTATCTCCCGTGACTCCCGCCAAAATACAAATCAATAGCTGAGTAAGCCCTTTTTTCCTTGCCCTCCTCCATCGCGATTAGCCCATCGCGTCAATCGTAAGAAGCTCGTCACTGCTCCTGCCATTCCTCACGCCGATATTCGTGCAAAGACCTTTGTCTATTCGTCCAGGTCGGTCTTAATCGATCCCAGCACGTCATGTCAGCTGAATCCTGGTCTGCTAGCTCTACCTTTGTCGACGAAATTAGGGACTGCAGCATCCCTATTGTAATCGGACTGCCGTGCGTATTCAATCACCCTTGTCACTTTTGCGAAAGCTGATAATTGGGTTATAGAAATCGCGTCAACCTAACCCGATTGGTTTTCATTGACCTCGCATTTTCTTACATCGAGACCTTAACCTTTCGCCTTTCACCGACGCTGACATGGCTGTATCACGAGCAGATCTCCTCGCGTGGCTCAACGAGCTTTTGCAGATCAATTATACGAAGGTGGAGCAATGTGGGGCTGGGGGAGCGTATTGTCAGGTCATGGATAGCATTTTCGGTGAGCGATCGTCTGTTGCTTTCTGCTTTTTGCTATATTGCTTTTCCTTGTTCTATCCCTTGCCTTTCTCCTTTTGCTTGGTTTATTCGCTTCATTCGGGATTTGGTCGCGTTTTCGTGGCGGCTGGCTTTGGCGGGTTCGGCGCGTTGTTTTGCTTTTCACGTTGTAGATTCTTTGCCTTTGCGGTCAGGATCCTTTGCTTTCACCATCCTGGAATTCGCTTGCGTTCCTTTCAGCACCGTGCACCCTCTCGCTCTTCATTGGATGTCTCACCATTCGACATTGCCCTTTATCTATCGATCGAATTTCTCCCTCATACCCTTGATTGCGGCTTTTTAGCCCTCACCCCATCTCTCTGCCCTTTGTTTGCCTTCATTACACCTTCATTACACCTTCACTATGCTTCCTGTCCGTTTTGCTAGCTCATATACTTCGCTCCCTTCTTTTTGTTCGCATCTTTTCTTGTCTGCGGGCTTCTCTTCCTCTTTCCCCATACTCGTTCGCTGCCGCTCGCTTTTCTCCTTCGCTGGCTAATCCTTCCTCGTTTCCAGGCGACATTCCGATGTCCCGAGTCAAAATGAATGCCAAGCTTGAATACGAGTATCTGGCCAACTACAAGATATTGCAGAATGTGTTCAAGGCGAAGAAGATTGATAAGGTGGGTCTTCTGTTTTATGGTTTCGGGGCTGCTGTTATGCTTTCTCCATCGCATTTATCGTCTCTTTCGCAAACCTGGCTGCGCTTTTACATTCTTTTCTATTCCTCCATGCTCTTTCTGTTCCTTCGCTGTCGCTCTGTCCTTTCGCTCGCGCTGACCGCTCCTCCAGCCAATCCCAGTGGAGAAGCTTGTCAAATGTAAAATGCAGTACGTGGTCCTGTTTTGGTCGTTGGTTGATTTGCTGATTGCTTCCTTTCTCTTTCCTCTCTTGCTCCTTGCTTGTCGTCTCATCATCCCTTTCGCTCGGTTTCGTCTCTCGGTCGCTCCTGGTGCCTGATAACCTCGACTATCTTGGCTCGTCGCTCGCTCTCCTTTGGACGATTTCGGTCGCTTTCGGTATCTTTGCTCCCTCAGAGACAATCTCGAATTCCTGCAATGGATAAAACGATTTTGGGATTCCAACTATGGGGGGCACGAGTATGATGCTGTCGCAAGGAGGAAGGGGGCGCCTGCAGATGCGCCTGTTACGGTTGCGCCGCTTGGAAGTGGGGGTGGAGGGTTGAAGGTGAGATTTTCTTTTCTTTTTCTTTGTTCTTTATTCTCTGGTTATCCTTTGTGTCTGCTTCCCGTTTGGCTTCTTGTCCACAGTTTTGTCTTCTCGCCCTGTTCTCTCGGTTCGTGGGCGAATTTTCGCGTTGACTTGGATTTGGATTCCACCTGTTTTGAAAACTCTTGTCACGACATATCGCTGATCTCGCTTTTTAGCCCAATGCTGCAGTTCGAGGTAAAACACCTGTTGGAGGATACAGATCGTCGTCGACGCAGCCGAATGAGGCTGTTCAGCTGCTACAGGGACAGGTGGGTATCGCTTTTCTTGGTCTTTGTCCGTTTCGCCATTCCGTCGTTTCTTGTTTTGTTTGTTTCATTGGTTTCTCCCTCTTTCTTCCATCTTTCTCGTTTCTTCTGTACCTTGCTTCTCCTTTGAGCGTGTCCGATATCTGGTCTTCTCGTCGTAGCTCCTGGTTTTCTTGGTTTCGAGGTTCTCTTGGGTTTGGTCGCCTTGACTCTTTCCTGGCTTCGTCTTGCGCTCCGTTCCTTCTATTCGACCTTTTCTTCCTGATGCGTCATTTCGTTCTGCCTTGTCTGTCTGTCTCCTTCTAATCTTACTCCTTCGTGCGACCTATCTCATCTTCATCTTCATTTCTTCTATCACTTTCATCTCTTACTCTTTTATCACTCGTTTTGCTCTGTTCTTATGCTTCCTCGCCTTACTCCTTTACATATCGCTTCGGTTTCACGCTCCTTTGTATCTCGCTTACGCTTATTCAGGTCAAAGAGCTCTCCTCACACCTCGAAGGTCTCGAAAAGGAGCGCGATTTCTATTTTGAGAAGCTGAGGGATATCGAGATTTTGGTGCAGGTGGGTGTCAAATCATTCTGTTTCGCTGCACCGACGCTGGCGCTTCTTTTGTTTCCGTTGGGTTGGGAAACCCATTGTGGCTCTCGCTCCTCTCTCTCTTGATCGCCTTGTAGCTCGAAACGATCGCTAACCTATTCCTTTAGAGCCAACTCGAGACAGATCAGCAAGACGGGGTTCCAGAAAGCGGAACCCTGAAGGAGATTCAGAAGATTTTGTATTCGACCGAGGTGGGTGACGCGTCTTTCTTCCATTTTTCGTGCCCTCTATCTACCCTTGGCGCTGCTTCTTTACCTTTGGGCGCTTCTTCTTAACCTGGACGCTTCTCTGTCATCATGTTTCCTCATCTGCTTTTCCTTCGTCTTTCCTCTCCTTCCCTTTTGTCTCTTTCACCGTGTTTGTTCATCTGCTTTGTCTTTCATCTGCTTCATATCGTCGAATTTCATTGCATCTTGCGTTTCGGGTTCCTTGCTTTCGTTTCTTCGTGCCGCTTCCATTATCCTCTTATCGCTCCCTTCCGTATCCCGATTCCTTTTGCTGACGCCACCCCACAGGATGGATTCGAGGTCCCCGAAGGAACTGTAGGGGACGAAGAGGAAGAGACTTTCTAGGGTGGTACAAAGCTCTTTCTGGCGTATACTCAATGCGGTCTGTACGATCTTTCAATCGGACTGAGGTTCTCGCTCCGCTCTCTCTTTCGCTTTCGATCTTTGCACGGTCTTTTGACGTACGCTGTATCTCTTTCTCTTTACCATTACTGTTCTGTTTACCTACCATTACTGTTTACTCTTACTACTATCATCGTACGATTTTTTTGTCATATATACAAATGGTTTCGGATACCGTGTTGTGCGTCATGAGCGATGTAAGAGAAGGTGATTTCAATCAAGACGGAGAGGTAAGACCTACGGAATTTATCGTCAGGCTGGAAACGAGGAGATGAGGGATGGAGACGAACCTGAGGATGTGGAATAGGTTCAGCCTTTGACAGAGCTGGATGACAGTCGAAGCATTGGGACGGTATCGGTGAAACCATTGATGACGAGCTTCTTTCTCTATGTCTCCTGCGCTTGTTCGCTAGCCACCACGTAGCCTTTGCGGCGAATCCTGGAGAGACAAGCTTGAGTTAGAGGCGTCTTGCAGGCGGGATTGCTCTTCGACGGGGGGATGGGGCTGAGCATTCGGGGGGAGCGGGGGAACAATGGGGGGATTGCGCGCGGCAGCAGGTCATCAAGCTGGGTGACGTCCTGGGACAATTGGCTTCCTGATGGTATCGAGAATGATAAAGCATTCTCGTGAAGGTTGAGCCTAGAGATTCGACTCAGCCTGTATCGAGCGTAAGTCGTCGTTCGAGCTCACCTTTTGACGCTGTTCCTGTTTCCGTTTTCTCAACCAGCTTTTTTCTCATCCAGCGCCCATTCGTCTCCTTATGCTTGAGCTTACCTTTCTGTCTCGGAATGACCTGGTCTTTTTTCACCAGCTCTTTTGTATAGCTCGACATCCAACTTGTCCTTGTCACCACTGAAGAAGCTAAAGCCAGCATGCCAAGGATTTCCGGCAAAGCGACACGTTTGGCTTCGACGTCTTGCTGGTGGGAACTTCTCTTTGACAAGAGGGTGACCACAGTCGAGATGGGAAAGGAAATGGTATCGGGACGACAGAAGTTGGGTAGAAGCTGGTCGAGCTGGGGGTGACGGTTTCTGAGGTCGAGGAAAATAGCCTTCTGGAGACGACGTTGAGACGAGGACATGTCGACTGATTCTCGTGAAGGTTGGTTGAGGCTAGAAAACCAATTCAGCCTGCATCCAATATAAGTCGTCGCTTGACAATCGCTTGAGCACACCTATCACCTAGTCCTTATTTTCGCTTTTCCTCGACAGGCTCTTGTTGCGTTTCGTCATCGTGATCTCCTCTTTCTCCTTCTTCGGCTCGGCCTTGCTCTTCTGCGGCTTTTCGACCTCTGTTTTTCGTCATGCTCCTCTGGGAGCTTGCTCGTCATCCCAATCTGTCCCTGTCGCCTGCGGGAGCTGGTTCTATCATGAAAGTCGAAACATGGATGAGTGCTCTGGTGAAACCGGACAACCTGTGAAGACGAGCTTGTGTCGGCCCTTTCCTTGAGCTGTATTTCCTTGTTCTCCGGTGACGGGTCATCGGATACCCGCGACGAATGAACCCAGGAGAGCGACAAGCTTGCCTCAAACGGCTTGCCGCTGGGAATTGCCAAGAGGACCGCAGTCGAGATGGGAAAGGAACATGGCATGAGCATTGAGTGACGGAGAAGTTTGATAGAGGTAGCCTTTCGGAGATGATGTTGAGACGAGGACATGTCGAACGAATTATCGTGAAGCTTGGTTGATCCTAGAGAACCATTTACGCCTGCATCGAGGATAGTCTGTCGCTTGGGCTCACCTTTCATCCTGTCCGTCTTCCCGCTTTTCTTCAGCCAGCTTTTGTCATGCGAATTCCTTCGTCTGCTTCGTGGCCTTGCTCTTCTATCTTGGCTTGACCTGGACCTTTCTTCACTAGCTCTTCTCGTCGCCTCTCGTCATCGTGATCTGTCGTCGTATCTCCCGTCTCAGGAAGCTCCAGCTAGCACAACGAGATCCAAGCCTCTGGCCATAGACAGCGAGGACGGTCGAAGCAGCGGTTCCGGAATAGATTGCGCTTTTTTGCGCGAACGAGCATGATGCATGGTGATTCGTCGCCGCTTCAAGTGCGACAAAGATGGTTCGAGAATGATTGACTAATATCTCCTCACATGTCGAGCTCGTCATTCATGCCAGTGTCCAACGATGATTATGAATGGACCTAGATAAACGTGCAGCAGGGATAGAGTCGCGGCTGGCATCGTGGCCATGTCGAGCATCATCCTGAAATAGAAATGTTCAAGATGGGAGGCCGTATTGAGAAGGAATGCTGACGTTTTGGAATTTTTTGGGCAGCCATTCTGAATTCGTGCTAGGATGTCCCGAGACGAGTACAGTCGAATTTCGTTGGCTCCGGTATTCCAAGGGGGTTGATGCAAGGTTGATGAAGGAAAAGTGCTCTAGCTGGCCGTCATTGGAATCCTGCTAAACTGGGGCGAGCTCGAAGGTCACCGAAACCACGCGTATTCATGCCCTAGGGTTCACCATTAGGCTGGATGAATTGATGAATTTTTAGGAATACTTGGTTCATTGCTCGTGAGCGTCTGTCGCGTCGAAAGAAAATGTCATGGTTGCCACAAAAAAAAAGCGGTTGTTTGGTCCAAATCAACAAGGTCGGAGCTTGAAGATGCTCCACACATTTTTATTTTGCAGTTTGCTGAAATGGATATTTTCTGAGCCTACGAAGGATGTTAGACATTTCGAGATGGAATATGCGTCAAAATGGAAAATTCCCGCAGCTCCTTTCAACAGGGGCAGATTCCGCAGGAACAGATAAGATAACGGCCGGCCGACCGCCGCATCATGCGCGTCACACCTTTGTCACCAGCCATCTGTGTACAGGATTTTTCCAGTGGCAGCGACAGAGACTGCGTAGTATTTGAAGAAGATCACATCTCGCCGTCCCAACGGTGAGAGAGTGATGGTGAAACCTCAGGCCTCAGGTATGGCTTATGGTTTTGATTATCTGTGACGCTTTATTGATCTCCCAGTAGCAGATTGGACAACAAGTCTATGTACTATCTAGTAACATGACCAGTGGGATAGAGGCCAACCGTTCCGGTGGCAGATATGAGTCCCCCTCTCCCTGTTCTCACTGTACTATCTTTAGCCTATATATGATAATGACCCTAGGAACTCTTCAATGCGGATGGCTGTGGTCACCAAACTTGGTGAATATGGACTATGGACTGGAAAAACCTTGATATGAGGTCAATTATTTTATTCCGGTGCTGAGCTCCGTTTTGGCTCTGATGGAGACAGCAGGACTAGGATATGATAATTTTGTCACACAGTGTCACACCCTATGCCCACTACCTAATTCTTTAGGTACGGGTCTTATAGGGCCTACCCTCAAAACTCATGTGAATCGTGGCGTGACCGTATGGTGGCAGCGATATGCTCGGTGGTTGTGTTTGGCAAACAACCGTGACCCTGGGAACCGGCTTGGAGACTACGGCCGGGACCCAAAAACCAACCAAAAACCCCCAAAACCCACTACCTGCAAACTCGTATGAATTGCGGCATGACCGTATGGTGGCAGAAAGAAAGAAAGAAAGAGTTACGCGGCTCTAACTACGACAGTCAGGGTCCCACGTAGAGACAGCCAGTACCGCTAAAGCAGTGATATGCTTGGTGGTTGTGTTTCAACTGTTTGGAACAATTTTAACGCTCGGCGGAGCCTCGGTAGCGGGCCCTGCCGCTCGCCAGCCCTTCCGCGTATTTCTTTCGTGATAATCTTCATTTTCAGGTCTTTCTACATCACTTTTGGCTCAGATAAAAAAATTGCCATATTGTCTGAATGAAATATCTTGAGAAATCCGAGAGAATTCAGCCCAAAACATGGTCAAGTCAAAGACGGTGACCAAGGAACTGATTTTCAGCCAAATTCTCAGGACTTTTGCATTTTTCATTTGATGCTCACGGGATGGATTGCTCTAAGATCCTGGATGTACACTCTTTCATAGTTCATTCATATCTACTGATTTTCCTAGGATGGTACCGGGACTTGAGGGAGTGAAAATGAAGATTATCATATCTAGGCTAAAGATAGTCCGGAGTGCTGGATCACCGCTTCGTGCGGAGCTTCAATATGCATGTGATCTTGGTGGCGGTAGAACTGCCATGTCCTTGGCATGGTTGCTTAGACAAGGGCTTCTGTATCATCTGTTGAACGAAGACATTGGTCGAGGTAGAGTCTCGAAATGGAACACTTAGTAAGAAAGAATATTTTTCGGTTCCGCAATGCACAGCCACCTCAGTCTGTCTGTTGACCACGACTGAGGTGTGAGACCTTCATTATCTTGTAGTTTCCTTACTCATTATTGTAGTCATATTGTCTCTTTATTCAGGTACATAATATAGTCTGTCTATTGACCATGACTGAGGTTCATATTGTCTCTTTATTCAGATCAGCTCTGCTGGCTCTTCCATCGACGAGACCCGGTTCCACCCTCTAGCTGCAATAGGTTATGGGCCCCGACGAGTCCATGATGTCCACGTCATCCGTAAAAGTTGTCAACAGGCTAAAATTGAAAGATGACAAGTTGAATTGGATCACCTATAAGGAAAGGTCCATGAACTACTTTGTCGCCAAAGGCCTCAGACGGCACGTTATGGGCACAGCGCGAACACCGGTAACACTCGTTGAACGGAATGGTTCATTTTTCAAGCCCAATACGCTCAGCCCGCTTTCCGACGCAGATTTGGAGAAGCACGAGACCGAGCAGGACGAGTATGACCAGAAAGAGGCACAGGTTCGGGAGTTAATCTACGAAACCGTTAGCAACTCTGTCTTCTTGCAGATTAAGGGTCAACCTACTGCTGCCGAAGTCTGGAAAGCTCTTGTAGCCATTTGCGAGAAGCAAGGAAACCTCGTCGTGAGCGATCTGCTGACACAGCTTCAGCTCATGCGGTACAATCCTGATGATGAACCCGACATCGAGAAACACACGTCATGAATGGCCGAGCTTCATGAACTCATCATTGAAATGGGTTTAGCGCTAACCGATGAAGCCTATGTCGCCTACATCCGTACCTCACTTTCCCATATCCCCACATTCCGCAGTCTCTTTACCGCAATGGACGTTGTTGCTGAGACAACATCCAAGAATGTAACAAGTGCTCAACTCATCAACCATATCCATTCTACATGGAGAGGTGAAAAAGTCAGCGAGCACACAGAAGAACTGATGGAAGGAGCTGCAATGTTCTCTGGGAAATCTAAATCCAAGGGGAAAGAGAAAGAGAAGTCGAAGAGCGGTAAATCAAAGAATTCGACCAAAAAGAAGAAAAAGGTCGAGTGTGACAATTGTGGCAAGTCAAACCACACCAAAGATGAATGCTTCGTGGAAGGTGGTGGTCAAGCTGATGATCCAGCTGACTGGTGGGTGAAATTACAGAAGAAGTTGGCGAAGGAGAAGAAAGGCAAGGGAAAATCAGCAAACGTCACATCAAAGAAAGATGATGAGTTCAATAATAGCGAGGAAGAACTTGATAGCTCTCTCACATGGGCCGATGACGACACTCCCGCCGCTCTCACATGTACCTCCGAGTACGTCGACACTTCTATCCCCGACGAAACCGCCAATTCTGCCGCACGAAAAAGTCGTGGTACAATCTTGGACATGGGTGCCAGTGCTCATTTCTCAGCCGAACGAGACAAGTTCGAGAACTTTCGAGAATTGACAGCATCCGAGACGTCAGATATCCGTACAGCCGATGGACATACATTCCGTGCAATTGGAAAGGGAGATATCATTGTACCTTTACCAATGGGCCATGAGAAACCGACACCAATCAAACTCCGAAACGTCTATTACTCACCAAAAATGGCGTTCACTCTCATCTCTATTTCAAAAATGGACAGAGCTGGTTACAAACTGTTCACTGGAGATGGAGAATGTCGGATTATCTCACCCAAAGGAAAAACTGTCGGAATTGTTCCTCTTATTCACAATCTCTATCGCGTAGCTGATCCAATGCCTCCGATTGCCAACACACTCTTCGCCAATGCAGTAAACCGTCGAGTCACGATGACTGAGCTCCACGAAATACTCGGTCACGCCAATCCTGATTATATCCGGAAAATGATAAAGACCGGTATGATTCTGGGCTTTGATCTTGACGAGGACTCTGAGTTAGGGTTCTGCGAAGGATGTGTCAAAGGAAAACTCACCCGAAAACCTTTCCCTCGAATCTCCAATAGTCCAAAAGCAACCGCTTATGGAGACAAAGTCGTATCTGACATTTGGGGACCAGCTCTAGTCAAAGCTCTATCCGGCGAGCGATACTATATGAACAACATGGATCGCTATTCACACGAGCAAAAGGTTTACTTCTTGAAGAAGAAGTCGGACACCTTTGAGGCATACAAAGATTATGAGGCATGGTTAAAGAAACAGCGAAACTCCAAAGGAATCAAAAATTTTGGTTCTGACCGCGGTGGAGAGTACATGAGTGACGAATTTAAACATCATCTCAAGCGTGCAGGAACAGATCGGCATCTCACTGTCCACGATTCACCCCAGTCAAATGGCGCTTCCGAACGAACTAACCGAACACATCCAGAACGAGCTCGCACTATGATGCACTCGGCAAATGCTCCTGGCTTTCTATGGAAAGAAGCTATATCACATAGTGTTTGGCTCAGAAATCACACGATGACACGCGCGTTAGATGTCGCAATGACACCGCATCAACGAGCAACTGGGGAAAAGCCAAATCTCGCCAACTTACCAAAATGGTATAGTGACATATGGGTCAAGGCACTCAATGTTGGCAAACTTGAGCCTCAGGCTCGGAAAGGGAAATTTGTTGGAGTTGATGAAGAATCTCTGTGATTCAGGATTTACTGGCCGAAAAAGAGAAGAATCACAGTTGAAAGAGATGTAGTTTGGGACAAGGGACTTGTGGAAAGCAAGGAGATTGTTCACCTTGAGGGGGAGAGCAATACAGTCAAGCCGAAATCTCCTGATTCAAACTCAAATTCCAGCGCCACAATTCCAGTCCAAACTCCAGCACCGCCAGTTCCAGTTCCGATTCCAACTTCTCAACCTTCCACATTATCCCAGCAACCAGCACCATCTTCACCTGAACAAAATGAACCAGATCCACCTGAGAATGTCCTTCCAAAACGGTACAGACCACCGCCGGGATTTCACAACTTCCAAAATCTCCAAAAAGCGGCCTGGTCCAAGAATGCAGCTTCAGCAGAACTTGAAGAGGCATTGAGTTCAGAGGGAGAAGATTGGTTTGCAGGTCTGACAGAGTGGGGAATGAGTGTGAGCGACGATGAACCATCACTTGAAGAAGCCCTTAGCGGACCAGAGAAAGCTCAGTGGACCGAGTCATATGACACAGAAATCACAGCTCTCGAGGATTTCAACACTTTTGGCTTAACAATTCTACCTGAAGGTGAAAAGGCCATTGGTTCTACAGCAGTACTTCGTCGCAAACAGGGT
This sequence comes from Mycena floridula, assembly GCA_029320655.1. Taxonomy (NCBI): domain Eukaryota; kingdom Fungi; phylum Basidiomycota; class Agaricomycetes; order Agaricales; family Mycenaceae; genus Mycena; species Mycena floridula. The sequence goes on from JARIHS010000051.1 coordinate 472,410, forward strand.
GCTCAGAACGAAATTCTCAAGTACAAGTCCCGCATCGCAGCACAAGGGTTCGACATGAAATATGGTGTCCAGTATCATGACACTTTCGCTCCCACTGTCCGTCCGGCATCTCTTCGCGTTGATCTAGTTATTGGTGCAGCTCGAAATGCTGTTATCGAACAATGCGATGTGAAAAACGCGTACCTCAACGGCCGCCTTGACGAAAATGAGGTCATTTATATGAAACTCCCACCGGCCTACGAGAAATTCCGAATTATTCCACCGGAACTCAAAGCTCAAGGACGCGTTGTATGCCGACTACTTGTTCCTCTCTACGGCACTAGGCAGGGTGCTTTCAAGTGGTACCAAGTACTCAAGAGGTTCTTCCTTGAGATTGGTTACACTATCTGCCAAGCCGATGAAGCGGTCTTTTACTACATTGATGGGGAACTGATGATTTCACCATCGTAGCAGACTCTCAAACATCCGCCAATTCATTCAAAAAGCAACTTGGTGATTGCTTCAAGATTGTCGACTGGGACCTATCAACTGGTTACTTGGCATGAATATCATTCGAGACCATGCTAATTATACCATTTCCCTCAGTCAAGAAGCTTACATTGACAAACTTGCAGATCGTTTTGGTTTGCAGGATGCACGTCCAGTCCATACGCCAATGGAACCCGGTGTTGATCTTTCGATTGACTCCCCGCATGTTTCATCGACATCACTCACTCAGAAGGAGAAATCGCTCTATCAAGAGATGATTGGATCTTTAATGTATCCAGCCAACATGACACGCGCTGACATCATCTTTCATGTCGCCAAGCTATCCCAGTACCTTGAAGACCCTCGCATCACCCATCTCAAAGCTGCTTGTCAAGTCATTGTTTATCTCATCACTACCAAGAGCCTTCGTCTTGTTCTAGGTGGAAAGAACTTTGATCTCAGAGGCTTCTCTGATGCTGATTGGGGATCCCACATGGATCGACATTCAATCTCAGGTTTCACATTCTTTATGGGGTCTGGAGCTGTGTCATGGAGCTCTAAGAAACAGCCGATTATCACTCTCTCAAGCACCGAATCCGAGTATGTCGTGTTGACTCACGCATCCAAAGACATCATTTGGCTCCGTAAACTCTTGAACGAGTTTGCGCCACTTATCCCTCTTTTGAAAGATCCGACTACCCTTAATTGTGACAATCAAGGGGCAATTTGACTATCAAAGGATGCTACATTCCATGCTAGAACAAAGCACATCGACATTCACTTCCATTTTATCCGCCAAACAGTTTCTATGGGTATCATCACCCTTCAATACTGCCCGACGGATGATATGATTGCCGATATCTTCACCAAATCTTTGCCGCACGTCAAATTCGAGAAATTCCGCGCTTTACTCGGCATCCTTCCACCTGGTTAGTTCCGACACTGGCTACCTCGAGGGGGAGTGTTGAACGAAGACATTGGTCGAGGTAGAGTCTCGAAATGGAATGCTTAGTAAGAAAGAATATTTTTCGGTTCCGCAATGCACAGCCACCTCAGTCTGTCTGTTGACCACGACTGAGGTGTGAGTCCTTCGTTATCTTGTAGTTTCCTTACTCATTATTGTAGTCATATTGTCTTTATTCAGGTACATAATATAGTCTGTCTATTGACCACGACTGAGGTTCATATTGTCTCTTTATTCAGATCAGCTCTGCTGGCTCTTCCATCGACGAGACCCGGTTCCACCCTCTAGCTGCAATATCATCTCCTTCCATATGAATAGTTTAGAACAATATGGTACTTGATACCCAGTGGTGGTAACCATAATACAGTTGAAAATGTGCAATCTACACCAATTCTCTGATACTCAGAACCTCGCCTAAGCCTATTCAACAGGTGCAGCACAGTCTTAACATACCTTGCTCACATTTCCACACAGTTGGGACCAGATACAACAGCTGTACCAGCATAAGTAGCCCAATTTCTAGCCTTTTACTACCAGTTAAGTGCCACTCAGGGCCAACTACACTTAGCGCTGACAGATTTATGTCAATTTACACCTGATTTACACTTGATTTACTGAGACATGATAACCAAAAAGGTCAAAAATCATGATTAACCGCACTCTGACCATCTTTTGGGGCCATCGGACATTTGTTCTGTTAGTTTACTGGTATCAGATGTCTGGATATGTGATTTTAGACCATTTAGCTAAAACAATATTGCAGTATCACTGCCATTTGCCAGAAATAATGTTCTCTCAGCTCAGTAGAGTCTATTACAGCTATTTCCGGTACCTAAGGCATGGCATCATTTTTGATCATGAATTTGATGCCACCAAAGAATAAATCATAGCAGGTGCAAATCTTGGTGGATTAGCCTCGGAATAGGCTCTAATTTTATGTCTCTGAAAGCTTTAAATCATAGGCCACTTTTCTCCAATATACCGTGTGAATTTCAGCAAGGTACAGGGGGTAGGGGTGATTTGATGAAGTCTGAACCCTAGAACATGCAGGATGCTTTGGGGACTCTCTTGAAAGGCCTAAAACTTTAGGTATATGTATCATATACCTATAGAAATTATTCCAGCAGATATACATATTGTACTCTAGGTAGTAAATCCAGTAGAAGGTACCTTCAGGCTACAGCCAATTTCTCAGCCCCTAGTGGTCTCTAGATGCCTAGGGTACTTGATAAGACATATTATAGTGTACTACCATGTTTACAAACATGTTCCAAGGGAAATTGGGATGCTTAGAGCCTCCTACTGCCATTCTGAGAGGTCCAGCCGGTTTGTCACAAAGTGTGACATAACAGTCCAAATCTGGCCAAGTCTCTGGGAATGCCAGCACAATGCTCTATGCAGCCTCATTTCCCTCACAACATGTTCTCACACATTGTAGTGCACTATAATATCTGTTATGAAGTACTCCAAGCATCCAGAGACCACTAGAGGCTGAAAAATTAGCTGTAACTTGAAGGTACCTCCTACTGGGTTTACTACCTAAAGTAAGATATGTATATCTGCTGGGATAATTTCTATAGGTATATGATACATATACCTAAAGTTTTAGGCCTTTCAAGAGAGTCCCCAAAGCATCCTGCATGTTCTAGGGTTCAGACTTCATCAAATCACCCCTACCCCTTGTACCTTGCTGAAATTCACACGGTATATTGGAGAAAAGTGGCCTATGATTTAAAGCTTTCAGAGACATAAAATTAGAGCCTATTCCGAGGCTAATCCACCAAGATTTGCACCTGCTATGATTTATTCTTTAGTGGCATCAAATTCATGATCAAAAATGATGCCACGCCTTAGGTACAGGAAATAGCTGTAAATCTGAAATAAAGCATCTGAGCCAATTCTTTAAGCATCAGACCCATGAAAATATCTCATTCAAGCCACTAATTGCCTCAATTGTGCCTCAACGTCTCAACATGAGATTGAGAAAATGAGAGACTTCACCTCTGATTTTAGTTGATCACCACTCTGGGAAGAGTTCATTGACACTTCATGAACATTTCTTGTTGCTTGCACAAGGTAGATGCATCCAAAAGTGGCCGCGTCGGCCACTTTCTTACCTAATCAGATACTCACAATCCTTGAACTTCAACCAACTATTTCACCAATGGCTGAAGTATATTTCAACACATGGACCATTCCACAGCACTTATGTGGTCTTTGAGGTCGAAAGAATGAGTTATTGAGGCTGAAGGAAGTGCCGGTGGCGTAGAAAGTCAAATTATCTGGGTTTGTTGATTTGGATGACTGTTAAACACCATTAAATGAGGTGGGCTCAAGGCAAATGACTGGTATTTGCCTACTCCCTCACTGGCTACTTCCTTTTGGTGCTCCGCAAGACTGCGCGGACAGCGACGGAGGACAAAAATGGCCTGAGAACAGTTGCGGCACTATATTACGGTCATGCCGAGATGCCGAATTCGCGTTAATTCACATTATTGTGTAAATTCCCACGATTATATGTACTTAACAAGCATATTACTTCAGCCTGATTACAAGATGGCCACGTCAGACAAGAAGCTGTGCGGAGCACGTGATCCATCCCCACTAGGTTCTTTGATGATGAGATCACGAAAATCGCTCACACCCAACAAACGAGCCCCATGAATGGGACTCGTAACCGCTCATCGGGTACAAATACCACCAGTCTTCATTCCCATGGCCTCAGATGACCGAGTAAGTCAAAGTCGCCAACTTTCCAGGCTGGATGCTTTCGAGTTTCCAACCAGTCTCTTGACCAAGCGCTTCAAACTCAGCTTCCAGACGCTCCTTTGCATCATTAGCACACATCATCTAGAACAGAGTCAATACTAGCATTGGTTATGGCGAAAGGAAACTTACCCCCATGTCCAATGCTGTGGAGAAACCTGCGCCTGCGATCCCGAAGTTGGCGAGAAGAGGAAACGGAACTTGAGGTTCTCCTGCAACAGGACAGGTATGTTGAGCTAGTTTCTCGAAGACGACGAGCTTGGAATTGGGACCAGCAGCGGCGCGTAACTGACTCATGATTTGCTTGACTTCTTTGTCGGGCCAGTTGTGAACGATATACCGAAGAAAATAGACTGCGGCATTCTTCACTGGTTGCGGACTGAAGAAGTCGTGGACTGGCGCTGGAGATCAGAATGAATTGGTCGACGGGATCTCAAGTACTTACCTTGTAATTTCACGTGTCCGCTCGTCAGTGCCTCAGGGCCATTCTCTTGTGCTTTCCAATACTGTGAAACAATAAATATTGAAAGATTAGATCGGGAGAGTAAAAGGACAGTATCCATACCGCAACTGCTTCTTCGATCTGTTTGTCGAGATCCTGGACGACAAATTTGAGATGAGGATACGCTTTCCAAATGGCCTGTGTCGCTGTTCCGATACTTCCACCCACGTCCACCACCACATCATCAACTTTGAGTGACTTAGCATCGATACCTTGAAAGACCCATCAATCAAAATCTTTCCAATGACAGGACACATTACCGGAGATGAGAAACTCGGCAGGGTGTTGTCCCGCAGCTCCTGCCATAGCCGCCGTGGAGCGTTTCAATTGAAATTCGTTTCCAGGCTCCGTCAGCCAGTCCCACATCTTGCTTTCCGTTTTCATTGCAGCGTTGAAAGGGGGGATAACTGGGTGTTGAATAAATTCCGACATATGGGCAGCGACGGGCAAGAGGTCGGCGCTGAATACAACATGAAACTTGATTGTTAACTCGGAAGAGTCTTAGCCACACCTTTGTGAAATGAAGGCCGCCAGAGGTGCACCCTCGAACCGAGACTCCGGGCTGTAAATCATGTCGTTAAATACTGCGAGACAGATACTGGGATCACCTACTCTGCTTGGATTTCTTGCAGTCTTCCGCTTTTTGAGAAGCGAAGAGATACGGTTATTGGCGAAGACATTGGGAGCGACCTCTTTATAGATGTGACGGGTTGCGAGATATCGAAGGATTCGGCCTATATAAGACGCCTCGACGCCATTGATATCTGCAATATCGTCCAGATGCATTCCCTGCGCCACTTTCAATCAGTCTTACATGTCTTCTGCAAGCGACCGATTCCGTACCATCTCAGGTCCCTGGGCCAAAATGTCAGAAATATGGAGATTCTCGACAATCGCAAGATTGGCTGTGGTATAGAGTGCTGTGGACTCCTCTAAGAGCAACTCCGGCGGCGAGCGTACAGTTGCAATGAGCTGAGCAGCAGCAGCTACAATCAGCCGTCTAGTCTCAGCCAGCTTTGGATCAAAATCGAGCGGGGCAGGCTGGAAAGGCTTGTCCAGAGATGGAAAAGGAATCCGACTCTTCGAGTATTCAGACTCGAGATTTTCGACTTGAGTAGTGATGAGAGCACCAATGCCTGCAGTGGGCTTGCCATGGTGAGATGTATGAATTGACTTTGCGGACATTTCTTTTATACTCTGGTCACTGGCGTGCCCTATCCCTGGGTCGCAGCATGCAACATGCACGGGCGCAGCGAGAAATATTATCAGATATGACAGGGCGCAGCAATCAGATAAGGATAAAGATCCTGTGGCTTAATTAAGATGTGCCGTGTACATACGCGGCATGCCGAACCGACCCTGATAATTGTATTTTACAAATATCTCCGGGTTCAATTCAATTACAGTTGCGCAACTGTCATGTAAGGCCCTTGTACGACCAGTCAGCTAGTTCCATCGCAGCAGAAGTCATGATGAGGGATACCAAAGCAGAAATCACAGTCTGGGTCCGGTACTTGAACTCCGCACATTGCAATTGGGAAGGCTCCAGACCTCTCTTCAAGTCTTGTTCTTCAATCGGTATCCCGTCTGATGCGCCCCTTGATACGCCGTCGGGGCCTTGATCGAAAGGCGCATCAATTTCGGGGCGGGATAGTGGCATTTCCATGCGCAATGTCTAACGGGCTTTCCACCTCGAGGATACAAGGTAACAAGACGGTGAGTTGCTCCAACGCCATGGATAATGATTCAGCGGCATGGAGATGCCACAAAGGCCTTGTATCAACCTAAAGGCCACAGGGTCTTGCGAAACGGTTGTTTAGGTGAGGGAGGAAGGAAGGAAGAGTAGTGGTTGTCGAAACGAAGGCGGGACGCAGAGTCATCGGTGTCTATACCTATCTCATCCCCGATCCTCCCGAGAAATAACAATGTTTCCATAGCGTTTCCATGAATATCATAGATCACCTGTTGATCGAAATGACGGGTCTAGCTAGAAAAGATCAGTGTATGGAGATCTGCAATACTTCCGCAGTACACGAAAATAGTATGTCTCAGCTGATTGGCCGACACATCTTCCAGAGAGAGGGTCTTTGCGCAAAGGAGAATGAGGTGAGATGAGTCATTCGATGGTTTTGTCACGAAGTCGTAACAGGCAAAATTCTATAAGAACGAGGGCTCATACCGAAGATTGTTCAGTATCATGTTTTCTCTTGTCGCGTTGATCGCACCTCTGCTCTGCTCTGCTCTGCAGTCTCCGCCTCTGTGCTTGATGTCAGAGATGGAGCATCTCAATTCCACACTTTGCTCGATTTTTCTTCCGTTTCACTAGGCCAGGACGTCGCGAGCTTCCTGTCGAGCAAGGGATTTTCCATCAGCAACTATGTTGACACCTCCTCGACTCCTATCCAGCACGACTACACCTCAGACAATGTAGCCTTTGGCAAGGGTACTCTTGGTAAGGCTTCTCAATAGATTCCCTGTTTCCTGCTGATATCTGAGATAGATATGAAAGTTTCTGCCTATACATCGGGGATCATCCACGGCGCCGAGATTACGACCGAAAATACAGCGAAGTTGGGTTCAGTCCGGGTTGTGTACAAATCTAGCGCGACCCAAGGCATCGTCGAGGGCAACTTTTTCTACTGCGAGTCATTTCCTCGATCGACATTGAAGGGTTTCTGAGAGATGAACAGTGAACGATAATCAAGAGATCGACTTTGAGATGCTTACTGCCACGACTCTCACTTCGAGTCCCGACGTCCCTACAGGAATCTAGGCTACCAATCAGGTGTGTATATCTATTCTAAATCACACCATAACTCCAACCCTTTCAGCCCCTCGTACCGAACACTCCTGACACACACGTTACCGTCCCACTGACTTTTGACCCATCTACTGAGTTCCACGGTAAGTTCTCTCTTGATATCAAGCAAACGTTGAGCTAAGCTTGAACTTCAGAATATCGCATTGATGTGAGTCATTGGAGACGTTATTGACCATAGCTCACTCTCTGATAGTGGAACGGCACTGCCACGACGTTCTACATTGATGGCATCCAACAGACCCAGCTCACCACCAATGTCCATGATTCTATTCAAGTACTTGGTTGATACTCATAGTCATGCAGGTACCGACTGACAATTTGCGCTACATCTTCAATGTCTGGTCTTCTGGTGACCCAAATTGGTCTGCCGGTAAGTCACCATTATTTCTGGCTCTCAGATTGATGCTGAGACGATGTAGGGCCACCAACGGCAGATTCCATCACACAGATCAAGTCCATTGATCTGTACCAGGGATACCTTCCAACTTGAGTGGTCCGTGGAGGGATACGAGAACATTATTGAATTTGCATTCATCGAGAATCGACACAGAACAATCCGGCAAGTGCGGCCTTGACAACCGTCAGATGTTAGCTTTGTAGAGGAAGCAAGAATACGAGAAGCTTATCAATTATCTATCATATTTGAGGACCTTGAGACATCAGCTATAATCGACATGCATTTACGTATTAATTTCAGATGCTACATAGTCGATGTAGGTCGATGGTAGCCGACGCCCACCGATACTAGTTGATTATGGGGCAAAGTCGCTGACTATCGACGAGCATGGTGGGCATCGACTACCATCGACTGGCGATTAATGAACTAGGGTATAATCATTTCAGTGAAACCGGAATCGCGCTTCAAGGTCGATACCCTGCTCATCGCGCGAGATGAGACGCTACCCCGAGCTAGATCCTACTGTTGACTTAATTGGAAATAATCTCTTTATGGCTGGTTTGGCGAAGACGTTAACAACCCTCCCGGCGGGCTTCGCGATGAACGGCTCGCACGTCCAGGTCGATTCCACGGTCGTCGCGCGAATTGAGCTCACCAACCTAAGCCAAGTCTCAACTGTTGACTTGATTGGAAAGAATTCCCTTTGCGGCGGGTTTGGTCAAGACATTCACACGGGAGGCATCAGCCGACGCATTCCAAACGGAATGCGTCACTTGCAGTTTTGATGCATTCCCGATCGACACATGCGTCATAGCCGGCTGTCATGGCCGGACCTTCGGGTCATGGGCGCTGTTTTGGCACAGTCACTGGCACATAGTTTCTTTCATCTGCATTTCATTTTGCATTCCAGTCGCTATTCATTCCTTGGGTTGTTCCCAATGCATACATACAGCATAACCCAGTTGAATGTTGTGTATTTCTGGCCTTTTCTTCATGTTGTTCTCACCAATTTTTCAGGTACTAAACCTTTGGAATTCCTGGAGCAACCTTCAATGATGGCACAAAATTGAACACCTAGGGTTTATAGTCACCTGCTCCATGTATGCCAATGATGACAAGTGACTTTTCTTCCACCAATACTAGCACCTAATAAGCCCGGAAATCGGATCATATTAGACATAACATACCCCCCAAATGATGGGTCTAGTTAGACGGCCTTGATACAGATTCCCAACTCATGAATAAATATGCTTAAATATCAACTTTACTTGTGAGTCCTTATCATAGAGACCTCAGCTATCCGGTGCATGGTTACCGCCATCATACTTGTCCTGTGACCACTGACCATGTGTTCGCTCACTGTTTCCCGACATCGGATCAGTCGGAAATGGAAAGGCGCTTGTGACATGTGCGCTCACTGTCCGCCTCCCGCCTGATGTCCTAAAAAGGTAGTGACTTTGAGATACATGTATATCAAGGGTCAGATAGAGTGGGGGAGGTCATGGAATAAATAGTGCATATATATACTAGGCTATATAGAGGTGTAATACTGGACTATGTATTGTCTAAAGCTAGTGGTATATCAATAAACTGATTGTCAATTTCCTCATCAGAAAGATGGCTTATGAGAGTGTTTTTAGACCTAGGGTAGTTGAGTCTACCAGTAGAGAGTAGATAACACTGACCGCTAGGCTTACAGTAGTTATATCTGTCAATGTCCGCTGTTATAAGGGTGTATTTTATCTGACTATCTGAGGCCAACAACACTTAGAGCCAGCGATAGGAACTTGAGACAATATATAGTAGTTGTCCAAACATAAAGCGCCTGCCCCGCCTCCAGAACTCCGTGCGAGAGAGGGATTGCGACGAACTGTGGCGCAGACCAAACACGACCAAACACAATCAGATTCAGGTCCGGAATGCCTATAACTCTTGGTTTGTACACCGGACCTTGCTTGTTTTTGTCGGATATGACTCTCGTATAACGTCTTGACTATAATATCAATGACAGTATGCACCGGAGAGCTATCTGAGCTTTCAATGACATGGAAGGTCAGAGTGCAGAACAGTGAAAGTCCCATTGCACCATCATGTAGACCTCCTAGGGCAGGTTAAATCATCGGATATTGCATCTTTAGGTGAGACAATAAATTGTATGTGTCTTTTACACTGTCCAATGCAGACACCAAAAAGGAGTTGTTCGTTGTCTTCCTGGTCATATTAGACAAAAACTGGAAGATGTAAAGAGGCACGGCTCATTTGCAATGACTATATACTACTGGTGCAGATAAATAATGGTGATTTCCTCGGCTTCCGAGTGGCTTGGGGAATAATATAAAGCACTAGCTGTGTGCCAATAGTGGGTACAATGGAAAAGACAACCTATGGACAGGATCATGGCATCAAATACAGTTAGAACCTGATATTATCGTAGAAGGAAGGTACATGAAGATATTCCGACGATTTTCATCAGGCTTGGAGGTGTCGATAGACCTTTCTAGGGGTTCCGAAATGGGTTTGATGATATTTGGCTTTATTTGCTCTGCGCCACAGTTCAATGCGAGTCTCACTCCCGTTTATCCTCGACAATTATTTGCCTCGTTTAAGGCATCATTACATTACATTTAACTATTACTATGCCTTGTACCAGCTGTTCTGGCTCATTGGCTCCATGTCAGAAGCAGGCATAAAGCATGATTTTCACATACACGCAGCATTCAACTGCTTCCCGAGTTGGCGGTTAATCCTCTACAGGCTGTACTGTCAAACTCGAATACTTTATGCCTGTAAACACCCTCCCAAGTCATCTCTCTGAGAACAAAATTGAGAATCACTTTATTGATATACCACTAGCTTTAGACAATACATAGTCCAGTATTACACCTCTTTACAGCCTAGTATATATATGCACTATTTATTCCATGACCTCCCCCACTCTATCCGACCCTTGATATACGTGTATCTCAAATTCACCACCTTTTTAGGACATCAGGCGGGAGGCGGACAGTGAGCGCACGCGTCACGAGCGCCTTTCCATTTCCGACTGATCCGATGTCGGGAAACAGTGAGCGAACACATGGTCAGTGGTCACAGGACAAATATGATGGCGGTAACCATGCACCGGATAGCTGAGGTCTCTATGATAAGGACTCACAAGTAAAGTTGATATTTAAGCATATTTATTCATGAGTTGGGAATCTGCATCAAGGCCGTCTAACTAGACCCATCATTTGGGGGGTATGTTACGTCTAATATGATCCGATTTCCGGGCTTATTAGGTGAATACTAGAAGAGGACTGAGGAGAATAGTTGGACTGTTGCAGCGGCTGTGTAAAAAAACAGCGCCCATGACCCGAAGGTCCGGCCATGACAGCCAGCTATGATGCATGTGATGATCGGGAACACATCAAAACTGCAAGTGACGCATTCCGTTTGGAATGCGTCGGCTGATGCCTCCCGTGTCATCCCGAAGCGAGTCCACACGCCGAGCTTGGAGATCCACGACAGCCTGGGGTGCGCTGCTGAAGAGGGAACCTGTGAGTCCTTGGATATCATTTCACTTCAATCAGGAAGGAAGTACATTGGGACTGCGATGGCGGAAGAGGCAACAAGGGCCATGCAAATGACGTTGATAGCGTTGATCATGGTTGAAGTTTCTGGGGTAGGATAAGCTAGTAACCAGCATAAGATGATACAAGAAGGATTTAGACCAGCTGAGGAACTTTGAACTCGAGGTCCTGGATTTATATAATGTTGAAATATCGGTGGCTATGTGCTGTAGCCACCGACTTAACAGTTCCGGGTCATATGTCGATGTTTCCTTGGTATTGGCGACCGGAAGGAAGGAAGTCACGGGGACGCTCAGCTTTCCATTTTGGACGTTAGACCTTCCATCACTATCGCTCGGTGTCCCACTTTGGGTTCAATTGCCTATTGACCAGAAGTATGGGCGCAACTCGTTTCGTGAAATTAGAGCGGAGCATCAGGGGATCGGAACTCGGTCGACCAGATAAGATAACAATCTTGGATCAATTCTGTCATGCTGTCACATTCATGTCACACATTCACTGGCTTTCTTCGCAACCATCGTCTCCAACAGAGCATTGGCATCCAAGTCGGTTTGAATCGTAAAATCCGTGTTTTCCGACTTGTATGATCTAGGAATCATTACACCAAAGCTGATGCGAAAATTATTAATATTGGCGTTAATCTTACCACCGCAGAAAAGGTACAGAATTCAAGCAGAATTAGCATTTCACCTCCTGTTGATCCTGGAGCGCCGCCTCAACAAAGCTAGAAATCAAGTGCCGCCTCGCCTCCTGTTAACGTATCCCAGCATTCTGTTTTGTTGCACAATATCTCCCTATTTGCTCGCGGACAGACGAAACAGGCAACGAGCATTGCACTCGACTGTTATAGATCCCGCAATAAAAGAAATGTGACCCAGATTACACCGGTATCAGGCATATTTCGAGCTTGTGGCGGTACCACAGATCTTCGAAACCTATTCGAGAGGGCTCTAACGGTATGAGGCATACTTATTTCAAGCATGGGCGTCTCTGTGTACAAAGGCCGATCGTTTAGCGTCATATGTTGGTAATATGCATGTTCCTAAATAGCTGTTTCGTCATTCATATGCTCGCCTATAAAAGCCACGGCGACGCAGTGATGCTCGCTCACTACAATGTGGTCTTTTTTCATTGTTTCTTCATTCATCAGTGCTGCCTCCGCTGCGAGTTGTGATTCGTATGTGCTTCGAGACGGAGCAGCTGCATTCACGAGTCATATCCTTCTCGATTTCTCGTCTGTTACTCCAGGAGGAGACGTCGAGACCTTCTTGTCCGACAATGGATTTTCCATTAGCGATTATGGGCCTCTCGACTCGACGCCGGATCAACATACCTTTACTCCAGACAATGTGGCTTTTGGGAGTGGTACCCTTGGTCTGTACTCGCCTCGTGTTTTGCTCGATTCTGATAAATAAGTTCAGATATGAAAGTTTCGGCTTATACTTCGGGAAGTGTGCAATGTGCTGAGATTGTCAGCAATGATGCAGCGACGTACGGTTCCGTCCGTGTTGTATACAAGTCTAGCACGACGAAAGGGGTCGTCGAAGGAAACTTTTTCTATCGTGAGATCTGTTTTTTCCTCCTTCCGAATAATGACCTACCGAGGTACAGTGAATGATAATCAGGAGATCGACTTTGAGATGCTCACCACTACGGCGGTGAATGCGAGTGAGGATGTCCCTGCGGGGATCTGGGCTACGAACCAGGTCTGGAGGTCTGTATCAGGTTCTCAACCAGACTCTAACACTACGATAGGCCGTTGTTCCCGGCGATGATCCCACATTCAGCACGATAGCACTTGACTTTGACCCCTCGGATGATTTCCATGGTCAGTGCTCTCGTCGTATTGAGCAATCGTAGGGCTAATCTTGAGCGGCAGAATATCGTATTGATGTGAGTCACTCGAGACTCGATGCCGGCGCATAGCTCAGTTTCTACAGTGGACTGACTCTGCCACGACCTTCTACATTGACGGTGACCAAAAAGCACAACTCACTACCAATGTCAGAGGTTTTCTCGTCGCGTCGCATTCGTGCTGAAATTGATGCAGGTACCGACTGGAGAATTGAGCTACATATTCAACGTCTGGTCCTCGGGCGATCCATTCTGGTCTGCCGGTACATCTGTAGTAGTTCTAGCTGTTCAGATGCTGATACATTCATTATAGGGCCGCCAACGACTGACTCTATCACTCATATCCAATCCATTGAGTCTTGACCTGTATCAAGGATACATACCGACAGCCATTTGGAGAGCCTGTGGGATCTAGCCATATCGTGATTAAAAGAAGATGTGTTGGATAAATTCGGTGTTTAAGCAATGTATTGAAGATGATATACAGTTCAACTAGGTCTATTTTGAGTCAAGCATAGTCATCAATACAGTTACTGTAGTACTTGGAGTTCCAGCCGTGGTGTCGATGGCTTGCCGGAAGTCATACTTACCGTAAGTAACACGAAATACTGTATGTTTGACCCCTCATTTGCTGCTCAAGCTTGGAAGCTTTCCAGGGATTCCGATTCAAGCAGCCGAAAAGGTCGGCAGCCCGTTGAATCAATACACTATCATCATTAAGCCAGACTCCAATAACAGATCGGTGGTGCAAACGTTCAGGTACTAGTAGTAGCGATTTAAGATCAAGCTGGACACAGGGACAGCGACAATTAGATTGAGAAGAGTTGCAAGAAATTAGTCAGCGACAATAATCGATGGACTTCTTGACGTACCTGGCACAAATTTCCAAGTCTGATGAACCCCTTTCCAACGGTACCATAGCGTAATTGGATTCCCAGGCGTGGCATCCCCATAGTTGTACAGATCCAAGTTGAACCCGGTGCCGGGGATGAATATCCTGAAGGACGGTCAGGTTATGGATAGGATGAAGAACGAAGGCATGATAACGAAAAGAAAGAATTTGGGATGCCGGAGAAAGGAAAAGAGGTGAAATCAATACCTATATGCGTCATGGTTCGACTCGTCGTGCCAAATATCCCACTGGCAAGGCTCCGGTGCTGCGACGAGCTTGGTACCGTCCGCAGGTTGTCCTGAGATGTTGAGGTAGAGCCCGGAGGAGACCGAACGGAAGGTCCAGCTGTGACCAGTCCATGCCATGGTCCACTGAGAAGACCATTAGACGAGGAAGGATAAAACCATGAAGGATCAAGTAGACGGCGAAATAATTACACGTACCTTCTGGTTTGGGCCGTCCTGGTCTGGATATCCTATGACTGGGAATAGATCAGTCTTCGTACTCGACGATGGAATCTCAGTACTCACTGGATCGATTGTCAGTACCAGAAAGGTCCATCACGACGGTGCTCGACTTGACGTTGACGAGCTTGTAGGTCTGACCGGACTGGACGAGTTCCGCAGGAGCCATCGTTGGATATGAAGATGACTGGTCAAGGAGAATTCGAGATGGTGGAAGACGCTGGAAGAACAACGAGAAAACCCAGAAGGAAATTATCCAGGTTTAAATACATTTGCTGTAAGATTTAGAAGGACTTCTGGAATGTATGCGTTGAGAATTCTGGAATCGAAACGTTGAGACGTAATTTCCGCTCCTAGTGTATCTTGAAAGATTCATATCCGCGGAGGCGTATGTAGTCAGATTTTTCCCGTTGCTGCATTGCGTATGTCTGCTCAGAGCCTTGACAATGACCACGAACTTGAAATTGACTGGAACCTCGATGACCTGGCGGGAGAAACCGTGATAGAGATGCACGATACGGGGACGTACTAGAGAAGGAAGCGGAAACGTCGTGAAGAAGCAAGTTATGAAACCATGGCATTCTTCTTCGGATGAGCGCGGGGTTCACAGCGATGCATCGCACAAGTATCCTTGCCTAGCTATCGGCAATGGAGGCGGCAGGAGCTGAAGTTCATCCGTCGCGCTGTGGTTTTCTCTTTCTGCCTGCAGAGAAAAGGCTACATTACCCGGGAGGACATCAGAAGTCGTTGACAATGACACCTCTTCGTTTGATGCCATTACCCATTCTGGCCAGATACGCGGCCTTGGTACGCGGCCTGAAGCATAATTGCCGCACTGACTGACTGATGAATACAATTTCGCCGTGGACGGACAATGAATCCGACGTTTCTGCAAGGGTCCGCTTTGCAATCTTTGAATTGGGCTGATGCTCATGCTTTGCCGAGCAATAATGCAATGAATGCCTCAGCGAGCAATGATTCGAGACTTCGGAGCGACATTATCGGCTGGAGTATTCGCACCCAAGTCGCTCACAATGCAGCTTGATTTATGGAGATAGAACGAATGATTCTAGGCTTGGTTCTTCTATTTCCCCATGTTCTAGTCACAGTCAGCGTTGAAAAGGACCTGAGACCACTCGGTCTCGCTGCCTGGCTAAAGTACATGGCATACTTATAACGAAATGGTTCGCCGTTCGGAATGGCTGATTGCCAGTGGGATTGGCAGTTACCTAGTTTCTAAGTTCTGACTGGGTTCATTGCACCTGCGCAGTTGTCGCTTGACCCGTTAGACTGAGCGACGCGATGCTAGAGTATCAGGTGACTGGCGAAAATACAATCCTCGATGTCACACGATTACGTCATGTGTCACAAAGCTCGACCTTTTCGTCTCCACGGTTTTCGTCTCTCGGCTGCTCATCCACCAGAAACTGGCATGTATGCCCATTTCCATCACCAAAATTCCGCTTTAATCCCATTCACAGCCCATCAAACACAGGGTCAATGGCGCTAAAGCCTGGACGAAAAGCTTCTGCAAAACTAGGCTCGTAACCAGCCTCTCTACGGGGCAAGAGGCAAAGGCTCCTCATAGAGGATCGGTCACCGGACTATAAAAAACTGGGCATCGTACTTTAGGAGACCGGAGCTTACCTCCAGAACGACTATGCTTCCAGGACCGTTTTGCTCGGATTCCATACCAGCCTCCAATTGTCGTCGATTCGGGAATGAGCTGGGTCCAGAACGAGAGCTTTATTCCTAGAACAGGAGGAGCTTCTCCAAATCGCTGGTATCGTTCTTTTTCTCTCCCATTTGCATGTCGATAAATTGGTCCCCGCACGTCATTCGATATTGGTCATTCGACCGTCTCACCGCTTCCTCCTTTCTCGACAGTGGGAAAACCAGAAGGCTTCGCCCTCGCCTTCAAACTGTAACATGCACCCTACTTTATATCTCCCGGTCTTGTTCGCTGATTGACTTTCTGCTTCCTTTCTGCAGCTGCACTCGGCTCTTTTTGGTTCTGCGACACCAGATTGGAGCCTGGGCAACACAAAACCTCATCTCGCGCACTGAGGGATCTTCGCATTGTACTTTTGCTTTCAGAGCTGAAGCTCGCAAGCCCTTTGAGTGATGCTTCGTAGACTGTCAGCGTTCAGCTTCTACAAATTCAGCGATATCTTGGGTGAGAATTTCTTCGTTCGCTCCTTCGTCCATGGCTTAATAACATCATAGGATCATTGTATCAGTATGGTATTACAATGACTTCGATTACCGACATCATGATGTAGCTCACTGAGTCAACGGGGTATAAGTACCTTAAAATGACATGTGTCATACAAGACTGAAGCTGTGTCTCTGATTCAGAAACCTTTTGGTCAAGGTATTGAGGAGTCTTAACAGCAATCGGCATATATCCCTCAGACTGAAAATCTAGCCTTTTATGGCAAATAGAAATAGACGCCCAAGCCACGAGACATCACCGCCTTTTTGCCCGGGTCCATTTTCAAATTTAACTCCTGCTCTCATCGCAATGCATCGCAAACAACAAGTTTCTGGCCCATCTTCCATCAAGAATGACTGGCTTGGCCAGGCAATCCTCAGCGCCAAGCTGGCGGCCTCTGCAGGGGACTGTGTGCCCATTCCGGGCGTTGGAGCCGCAGCAGCTCTGATAGTGACGATTCTTGAGCTCATTCAGGTATGTGTGATTCTTCTGACGCGTCGGTTACTCCTGAGAATAGTTGCTGACGCGAAAATAGAAATCCAGTCAGAACAAGAAGGATTTCAAAGAGATGACCCAGTCGTTGTTGGAGACAATTCAGGTATTACAGGAGGCTGTTGCCAGTTCCGGGCGCAGCGACACGTCCATGTTCAAAGACTTTTGTCTCGATTTCGAAGAGTGAGTCTGGACATCTTAAGCCGACTGATGCGCTCATCCGGGATCCCTAACCAGGTATCTCGGCTCCCTAACACAGGAGATCCAAGACCAGGCGAACTCGAAGAATCAGCGTGGAATCTTAGGTATATTCAAGGCCAACAAGGTACGGGATAAGGTTGAAGAGTACCGGAGACGAATAGAGCTATTGAAAGGCAACTTTTCGGTTTGTTTTTGATGGATGAAACCGGTGGCTTCCCATATTGATTCCATATTGCAGCTTCATGTATCTGTTGGGACTCGGATAGCTCAAGAGACGACCCTCGATGCTATATCAAACCTAGATAATGGATTTCAGACGATGCATTCAGGTTTGTCTGAGCGCTTAGCCAACATCGACACCAGGACACGAGATATCCAGCGCTCCATTCATAATCAAAGTATGCTCCTGGGATCTAGACTGGGCGCTGGTGAAGAAATACAGAATGGCCGAGTCTATGCAAGAAAGGTAACGTTAAACAGACTCCGTCAGCTCGCTGATCACAATGGCGTAGATCTATGTCGTAATGGAGGCAGATATCTTCCTCCAAAAGATCCTCTCCAGCACGTCGCCTGCTCCTTACTCTGTTCGCAGAAGGAAACAGATCGCCGACTTGGAGACATGCAACATTGTGTCATGTATTTCGGAACTGGAGAGCTCTTCAAAGCCGAAGCTCGTCCGAGTGTATCGCGGTGGTTCAAGGACCGGGAGGACCCTCGCAATTCAAGTAAGTCAACATCTTTCAATAGCTCAGCTCGCTGATTCTGAATCTGAACTCGCTAGAAATGGAAAGAAGATCGTGATATGTTTCTTCGAGCAAGGTGAAAAGCGCATCAGATCCGTCGAAGAGTGTTCTGCCGCTGACTGATCCAAGACACCCGAATCTCCTCCAGCTCTATGCTTGCTGTGACTCGTATGATCTTGCTGCACTTATCTTCCATACTGATGGTAAGACCTTCTTGCCATAGTAATTATTCTTTGCGATGTCCTTACCATGCTTCTGTCTCAGCATATATCGGCCTGGCTTCTCAGCTCCTCGACAGCGTTCAAGGACTGCATCGTTTATCATTGATCAGTTCGTGGGTATGTTGGTGAAAATCAAACTTTCCATAACCTGATCTTATCGGAATTTCAGGAATCGGAATTTACAGTATGATGCGTTCATTCCCTTTTCGTGATCCAATGATGACCGCTCTTAGCATGCTTCAGACTTTCTCAGATCATCAGATCTGATTCCGGTAAGTCTTTCGGTCCATCCTCTTCCAATTTCCTTGTTCTGAAACCGTTTAGATCCTCGATTCAACGGAGGCCTTGTGCACGCCTGATGGAAGGTTACAGCTCTGCCAACTACAAATCTGGAACCCTAATCACAAGACAATATCCACTTCTGGTGGCAACCAACATGTCTTTTACGGTGGCACATGGTGGTGGCATAGTCCTTGGATACCGCCGATACCCGCACTCGATATGCCCTTGACTCCAGAGTCTCTGCTCCATTTCTACCAAAATCTAACTCGCAAAACACCGTATGCGCCTCAAATGCTAGCTAGAACCTGGCGGCCGACTCGCCAGCAGTCGGGAACCGCGATGCACTACTACGGCAACCTGCCTCCGGGGTGTCTGGTCGATGATGCTGGTGATCTGATATCTTTCCCCGATTCTGTGGCCTTGGGAAATCTAGCTATCTGCGTTTCTGGCGTTGATTATGTTGAACTGCCTGGACATATATTTCGGTAGGATGTCATGCTAGAATCGCGCGCCAATAGGGAGTTGACGAGTTCGCAGTATTCCGATATCTGAGTCTGGTGTCTCCTTGCAATTTTCCATCAGCAAAGGATTGACGCGAGAGATGGAAGACCAGATCTTATTCTCGGCATTCACCCAAGTTGACCAATGGTTTAACCGCGACTTTCATTGGACGTTCCAGAGTATGTCCAAGTTTACGCACTATTCTTTGTTTCCACTGATCATGACGACCTCTGACTTCAGTCCTTCTTGAGTCAGCATTCCAGATCAAAATCAGGGTTCCTGGTGTCCTAGAAGGCTCCTTGATGCAGCAGCAGTTGGGATCTGACACCGATGATAACTTGGACGAGCCATTATTTGCCTTCGTATCTCTGGACGAATCACTGCTGGACGGCATGATAGTCTATCGACCGACCTGCTATATTTCTAGAGATTCGTCTGGAAACAATCGACGCGATGGACCGCCCAAGGCGTTGGACATCGAAGTGAGCTGGCGCAGAACCCGTAATTACTTCGGCGCAACACAGCCCAATGGGTTCCAAATGGAGGCCCTTATGGACCTGCATGCCAGAATTCCGGAGAAAGTCTCGATTAGCGAGTATCTTCAGATGCCACTGCCGCTCCAACATATCGTGATGCCTAGGGGAGTCGAACCGACTTTTCCATGCAAAGGTAAGGTGCCATCCAGATTTTGAATCGTCGCTGTGACCTAGTTATAGGCTGTGAAGCTCAAGGAACCTATGGACACAGTCATCCCCGCGAGCAGTACAGAAAGTTTCACAGTAACTCATATCATCGGCCGGTTCATCCGCAATGGCACTCCTTATGTTGCAAATATGTAGATTAGTACATTTGAAGTTCTTGGCGTCTGGCACATGGTTGATCAAAGCGCATCAATATCGGGTGGTAGGATATCTAAAGTGGAACGTGATCCGAGCTTTACACATATGTAGCCAAATCTAGACAAACGTCTACAAACGTTCAGCTGAAGAGCACCGCCGGAAATCTGAACAGGAATGTTGGTCTGGAGCTAGTGTTCGGCGGCCGAGCCTCATTTCGCCGTATCGCCATGATCACAATGTGGTGTATGTAGCAGCTCCGTGGAACTCCCGCAGCACTCAACAGCGGCATTTTCGCCCGTTGAACTAGGGGTGTTTTCGTACGAAACCGCTCTACCGGCAAGGCTCCGTAAGCAGGCCGAGCACAGCCTGCGGCCGGGTAATTTGCCCGCTGTGCATCCATGGCATCGTTCATCAATTTTTGTTTCAAATCAGCTGTTTCACTCATGAGACCACATGTAACGTCGTCAGCCGTCGTCCTATAAAAGCCAAAGCGCATGCAAAAAGTGACGTTACCCCCGTTACCACCATGTTTTCTCTTCTCTCGTCTGCCTTTCCTCTTCTCCTCACGAGCTCTTCAATCATTCAAGCTGTTTCCGGCTCTGCCATTCCTTCTACGCCACACAAGAGATTCCAGGCCCACACCTTCCTGGACTTCTCCTCTGTTACTCCAGGCCAGGACGTCGCGAGCTTCTTGTCCAACAAAGGATTTTCCATCAGCAACTATGGACCTCTTGAGTCGAGTCCCATTGCGCATGACTTTATTCCGGCCAACGTGGCCTTTGGCAATGGTACTCTTGGTACGACTTTTTTTGATAGGGCTTCGGTTTCCTCATCGCCCCTGGGATAGACATGAAAGTTTCTGCTTTTACTTCGGGCGTTGTCCATTGCGCCGAGATTACCAGCGACAACACAGCTGAATGGGGTTCGGTCCGTGTTGTCTACAAATCTAGCACGACCAAAGGCATCGTCGAGGGCAACTTTTTCTACTGTGAGTCATCTCCCCGATCGACATTCATGCAGGGTTTTTGAGATATGAACAGTAAACGATAACCAAGAGATCGACTTTGAGATGCTTACTACCACGACGCTCACTTCGAGCCCCAGCGTCCCTGCAGGAATCTGGGCTACCAATCAGGTACGGATGCCAAATCGGAATTCCAGGAAAACTTCAACCCTTAGATAGGCCGTGATCCCTGGAACTGATGCGACCGACGTGGTCATTCCGCTCACTTTTGACCCGTCGGCCGATTTCCATGGTTCACCTTTCTCTTCGTATCAAAGGCGGTTTGAACTGAACCCAACCTGTAGAATATCGCATTGATGTGAGTATTTTGATCTTCTGCACCACATCTAGCTCATTTCCATATAGTGGACCGCATCTCAAGTGAGGTTCTACATCGATGGCGTACAAAAGGCAGTCTTGACCGACAATGTACGAATGCCATACCGAGTCTTCATTTGATATGATACTAAGAGAACTGCAGATTCCGACTGGATCGCTGAGCTACATCTTCAATACCTGGTCCTCAGGCGACAAGTTCTGGTCTGCTGGCAAGTCTCAGTCCATCCCTCTTTGGATCGCACTGAGAGATTGTAGGTCCACCTACGACAAACTCGATCACTCATATCAAGTCCATTGATCTGTATCAAGGATTCCTGCCCACGAGCTAGACGGAGAGGCTATTTGGTCTGACATGTATATCCAAAAGGGACCAAAGTCTTGAAAGAACTAGGTAGTTAAATGGAAACTGGCTTTAGATGTGGTCAGGCACTTGAATTCCGGGAGCTGGGCTCATGTCAACCTTCGGGTTTGAAGCAAGTCAGCCAACAAAATTACAAGGTCCAGCAAAATCGAGATACCATGCTTCGAACCAACCTCGTTTGCGAAGGGAGGAGCTCGCATCACACCTATCAACGATGTGTCGATTGTTGGACGAATTGGATTGGCACCTGTAGGAAGGGAGTCGGAGGGAGCAACTACCAGGGGATGGAGTACAGTATCACAATGAGAAAACATTTCAAGGTGGTATTGTCGGCATATAGTGTCTGCAATTTCCGTATTGCAAAAGGAAATCTTTCTAGCTCAAGTTTTAGATAAGTTACCCTTGAGGAATCCCAATCCAGGGGCCATTTTTCGTACTTTTTGACTTACTTTTTACTTATGGCAAGTCAAAAAACCAAAAAGTAGAGACGTGAAACAATGTAATCATTATGGTCAGTATTCGTCGAGATTGCAGCCATTGAGGACAGGCGCAAAACATCTGAACCAGGATTCTAGACAAAGAAGGGTTTGAGGTCAGCTGATGTCCAGCACCGCTGGGCCCGGTCCCGTATAGTAATATAGTCACATGCCGGGCGGGCGCCCGCCTTTGAGGGCGCTGTGCTTTAAGTAATGTCAAATAAATACATTGACATGTCTCTGAGCTTTTATTCAACTCCAACCTCTTTTAGAGACTGGTCTATGAAATTCAGGTCTTTTCAAGGGGTGCGAGAAGAGTACCCGCCATTCGCTCCCCTCCCCCTCGCAAGCTCGGAGGGTCCCCCGAGCCTGAGAGTCTCAGGCAGGCATGCTAAAGATTTGTTCCTGCTTTTAAGGAGGGTACCGATGGTCAAGCCTTTATGGTCGAAACGAGAGACTGAAAGCGGGATTGAACATTCGACCTCGTGACGAAAAGGCAACCACCATACCACTAGACTGAAGAGAGTTGATAAGTAGCGGTCTCCCAATCATCCCGGGACCCGCCCTGTCGCTTGCGGGCGGGAACGTCACATGATCTACTTATCATATGGGGTATATCCCAAATGGGATTTGTGGCCCTGGGGACTCGGAGAAACTCAAAAGCTGGCCCGGTGTATCAAAGCACGTGTATATTCCCACCGCATGTTCGCGCAGCTTTCACACGTCGCCAGTCCAATGGTCGACTGTGCATGACATTTTGCTTGACTCCCGCCTTTGGATTCCGACAGGTGACATAAAAGCTCCGATTGAAATATCATTAGCATAGAGGAAGGCCCGAACGCCGGGTTGGGAGGCTGAGGGAAAGCTGGCCTTTGGCATGTTTGAAACATCGCTGTCCTATCCAAGCACTGGTTTTTCTTCTTGATATTTCTCAATATATTTCAATCTTCATCTTTTCCGATTTGTGCGCCCTTCGAACGCATTTTTCATTTCTATGCCATCCTATGCCCATGGGCCAGGGAAGAATGGGAACTTTTGTATTAGATCACTCTTCAGAGGTGTCTCCTCGGATCTCATACAAATGGAGCCATGTTTAAACGTGAGACGCGGGGAATGAAATTGACATGGGAAGCGGGACCTAAATGCAGATACAATCCTTCCTGGTGCACCATCCCTGTGGATCAGCATGAGGGGTTGCGGATAACAGTCCCGGAATTGTTATGGAGACATCCCACATACCATCCAAAGCACTCATCACGCACTCCAGAGGACTCGAAAGGACGTCGACGCAGAAGATGTATTACGTGATGGAGCAACGGCCCCACACGAAGTCCGAGTCTTCGACTTCTTTCAGAACAGCGAGGTTTGTTAACCCTAACGTGTTCGAGGTTACGATGATGTCGACTATCGCTCACCCGTCTCTCGACCGGGGCCCATTGACCAGATGATAGCAAAGATAATGATGACTTGATTTGAAGAAGAACCGTTGGAGTCAAGTTATTGATGCCCAAAGTGTTCTGGTGACGTCGAATAATAACAGGTAAGATGAAATAACACCGACTTCGCGACTCAGAATAGTTGCGCGAGCTCCTCAAATAACCATCATTCAATTCATTAATTCAGAAAAAGCATCGTGCTGAGTGCCTCGGGGTCGGAAGAGGCGGCGCGGTTCTGAACTTTAAAATCAGACAACTTTATGGACAAGCCGACTCATGTTAGAAATGAGGAGGAAATGAGGACTAGTTGCCATGTCAAAGTTGACATGCCTTCGGACCGAAGAACTGCTGCAGTGTCCTCATCCAGTCTCATGCCGCTACGGTGGTCAAAGATTGGAACGGGAGCTTTCATGTGGATCCATACCTGAGCTCTGACAAGACGCATATGTCTCGAGGATCACTGATGGATCCGACGGAGACTGTAATGACCTTTTGAAGTTATATATTCCATCTGTGATTAGTTAGGAGTGGTCTTTCAATAACGATATATGCCGAACTTGAGGCAACTCTCCGCGGATCTGAGGGCAATCGCACCGAGTAACTGGGCTTGAACAATTCCTGACGATAACTGAATTGAAACAAAACATGAGGCTACTACTCCACTTGGTATCATTGACGTGGTCTAGAGTGAGTATGTTCTAACAGACAAAAGCTACCCGAGTTGCATCAAGTTTAAGTCACCGATGGCGAGGTGA
Organism: Mycena floridula; assembly: GCA_029320655.1. NCBI lineage: Eukaryota > Fungi > Basidiomycota > Agaricomycetes > Agaricales > Mycenaceae > Mycena > Mycena floridula. The sequence goes on from JARIHS010000051.1 coordinate 496,971, forward strand.
TGATCATGTGACCGACGAATGCGAGCTGTGAGAACTATGATCCTGGGACTAGACAACGCGGTGCTGAACTTTAATCGCAGGAAAATATGACTCAATCGAACAGAATATCGTTGAATTTCATATCTGTATAATGGGCCACTGAATTTCATTCATGGTCTTGAAATTTGCAGCTGGCTCCCAGGTTCGTGAGACAGAGAAGTGACGAAGAGTTTAAAGTCAAGCGCTCTCTCACGCCACCGGAACAGTTAAGCGGGGCGCTGTCCCACGCCACCGGAACACGGCAGATACTGGAAAAGCACCGCAAGTTCTGAAGACCGTGGCTGCATACTGTACCTCTATTTTACGTTTATCTGACGTCGCTTGCTTGAACATATGAGATGTTCGGATCCGGAAACACAGGTTCGAACCGTGGTAGATAACCATCCTGAGCTGCGAGAATGTTTGGAGTTGAGCAAACGGACACTGAAAAGTGACAACCATGCTCCAAGGTCTCCGAACGCTTGAGATTCAGAAGGATCTTGGAAAAGACGAGTATTGAGCAAGAAAGCATAAGGAACACCTTACTGGCCGCCAAAGTCTGACCACAGTGTAGATAACAGTGCGTGAATACCGACGTGAACCAGACTCAACGTCAGGTGAGGAAAAATCGTTCACGCTCGTTCACCTGTGTGGAGTCTGGAATTGATGACAGGGCTCCGCAGTGTATTGACTCGGGGTTTTAAAATAAGCAGTGCCGATGGGCGGCCTAGCAGGCGCTCCAGCTATCTGCAGCGCTGCGGCGTCAACCTGTTCCCTCTAAGCTTGGAAAACGGCTAATCCTGCCTTCTATTTTACCAATGACCCATGATTAATTCCACCACAAATTTCACCTGAAGCCTTGCTGAAGCCCCGGCTACTATCGGCTCCAAAAAGGGGTAGACGTGACGGTGTGCCAAGCAGCCAGGCTGAGACCAGTCGCGCCTGCCCCGGCGAAAAATCACAATACTTACATATCTATGCTTTCTTGGCTGCAACCAACATGATCGGTGGGAGTACAATATTGCTCAGGGTGATACTATGGGACCATCTAGGACCACATTTGTACCCAAATTAGATCAGAAAGTCTGAAATGAGCTGTCGTCCCTGTTGAGGGAGGGTCAATTCTAGCCTTGTTCAGGGAAGGAAGACTACTCTGAACTTTGCTCGGTGCCACGTTTGCAGGATCAATGAAGAGGATCGACGACCAAGGATCGACATGGCCCTGACCTGCAGTAACTCTCGGGACCGTCGATGCGCAAGGAGGGTTCAAAATTTCACTGAAGTCGCCAGTACAACTTCGAGTCTCCCTCGACAAAGTCACGACACCGTCAAGAAGGTTCTCAGCTGTACTGTAATCCTCTGATATGATCATTGTCTCTATCGGCTTGAATCTCTTTCGAGAACACTTGAACCCTCAGGAACAGCGAAGCTCTCTCTGCTTGAAGCTGTATTGATTTTTAATGCCGCAGAGTCCGATGATTCAATTGCGGCGGCATCACTTGTATATACCGCAAACCGCCATCACCAATCCGCTTCGGATCAGATCTTGCAGGGTTAACTTCGATGCTAGGGTCCTATCTCAGTGGCGCAAGCCCCCGCAATACAAGGAGTAACATATTAGATTCCCATAACACGGCTTGTCAGTATACCCGAAGCCCGACAGGTCGCTTCCCAAAGCAGAATAGCTTGGGTCGCTGTCTAAAACAAGAATAGACTACGCTAGAACATATCAGCGATATAATGAGACGGCGACCTCGACAACAAGCAGGCAAAGTTCCTATCTCGTCTACCACGTTGGAAACCGATTTTCGGCATAAGGCAAGGAAACCGATGGGCGCTCCAGCTGACCGTCAAAGACAATTACGTCATACACAACATACCATGTTGCTCATTTATTGGGATTATTTTTGCTTCTTCTCGGGGGGCAACACCGATTCTAGTATGCCTATCGTCTGTCTTCTTGCTCTCATCCTTGCTCATGTCATCAGTGACTGTCAGAGCTGAAACAGAACTGCGTTCAAGATTCCACTGAATCTTAGTGCAGTTTCGAATGGTGCCTCATTCTCACACCATCCAAGTCAAGACGGGGACCTTGAGCGATTTACGAACCTTGGATAGTCGTTACGAGTCAATCAATCCGCTTGAATAGACTTGTTTTTGCTCTAATCGTGGCGTAAAAGGGTGTAAACATCACACTAATTAACCAAGCTATTGTGGCGTAGCGCTGCAACGGAGATCCACATGTCTAGCGAGACCAGCGAGACCCGAAAGTGAACCGGCCGATCTGGCCAACGACGACCCAAAAATTACTTCTACTCATTCCCTTATTCGTCCAGAAGAAGAACCTTGTTTTGTCCGCTTATCGCAATCATTTGTTTCTCCACAGCAACAATGCAACATCGAATACTGAATGGGTCTCACAGCAACTGTACAGCCTTCGTGACTTCTACAGGTTTTCTGTATAGTGTCTGGTTCCTCTACAGCTGAAGGCGACCAGTTTTACAGCAGAGACAGCTCTCTAAAATCTTCTCAACGGTACTCGAGAAGCCTGGACCCTGCACATGGTCGATCTCAGATCAGTTATGTTAACTATCTCCATTCCAATGTGCTTCTATCCCCATGTTATTTCAGGTCATCGGGCGATTTCCGTCAGGGACCAGACTCGACAAGGGTCCAGGAAAGATCGACCAACCCAGCTGCCACTTTCGCCCAGCATCCGATCTACCTATCACTATCTTGCGATGAGGCGCTAGTACATGGACGACGGCCGTCGCCTTTCGAATCATTTTCGAATATTTGTTTCTTCCCAGGAGCAGGCTGTAAAGATGCAGGAAAAGGTGTGTTTTTTTTTTGCCGAATTGCCTTGCGACAGATTTCTTCTGTGAGGCAGATCTGCTTCCACGGCCAGCTTCTTTCCAATATTTTGGGGAACACGTGTTTCATGAGAACCGGAACGTCGCCGAAAGCGGCGGCATCCAAATTGCTGCCGACCCAGGAATCTGGCGCAGCCACATTTCGTAAATCAAACAATTAACGTTAGACGGAGACAAACATACGTTGGTCTTAACCGCGCTTATTGTCGCATTTGTTCCTTCTCCTCTCCCTTTTCTCGTCCCCAAGTCCAAGATTCCTATCGCAATGCCTCGTGTCGAATCAAGAACCTCTGTTTCGCAGCTGTACCATCATGAATCCCCATCTCATTATCCCAGCATGGACAGTTATCCATCGGTCGGACAACCTTCCGCTGTCGCTCAGGCTCCAGCGCCACCTGCTGCAAAGAAAAAGCATATTTGCCCGACTTGCGAACGCGCCTTCACGACCAGCGGCCATTTGGCTCGTCATTCCCGGGTGCATACAGGCGAGAGGAACCACAAATGTCCATTCCCTGGCTGCGAGACTCGGTGCTCCAGGCAGGATAATCTTCAGCAACAGTAAGTCTTTCTTCTCCTTTGTCCCTTGTCCCCTGTCCGTCTCTTTGTTTCTTTTACCCTTTTTCCCGTGTTTTGCGCGTGGCGACGTGCCAACCGCCTAATTTGCATTATCTCCATTGGTTCATTTTTTTCTATTTCGTGCATTGTTTTCTGTTCAAGTCGCTCATTTTGCCTCTCTTTAGCTATAGAATCCATCTGTCTCCTGGCTCGCGACGCAGCTCCAACCGGTCAGCCCTGACTCGCGTTGTGGGGTCCACGAGACGAGGCGGCATGGTTGAATCGTCGTCGTCGGTTTCATCTGCATCACCACCGCCATTAGCGAGTCCGCCGGCCTTGGAGCCAGCTCGGGTTTATACTGAGCCTCCGACTCGTGTTTACACCCAGGTTTCCCCACCGCCAGATTCTCCTCCTGCTCTGGCGCATGCAACGCTTCCTGCGACTGCCCAGCTTCCAGAATCGGTTTCGCTCTCCTCTAGAGGGTCATCGTCTCCCGATTCGAGCTATAGCCAGTCTCATATGACCTCGTCGCAATTTGCATACCGGACGTATCAGGAGCAACAGCAATCTCAGTATCCTTATGCGTCTGGGAGCAGTGGCTCGTCTTGGAGCTCGCATAGCTATCTTCCTCATATCAACACGTCGGTTTCGAATGGGAATGGGTCGTCACATAGTCCTTCGCCGGTTTCATCGAGACATTCGCTGAACCATATTTCACCGCCATATCAGGATTCTACGAGTCCGCCGTCACCGTCTTCTGCTCATCCCATTTCTTCTTCCTCTCAGCATCCTCAGCGACACTCTGGCCCTTCGACCCCGACGTACACCGGGTATCCGGAGGAAGAATATCATGGCAATGGTGTCGTCAGGGAGAACAGCAACGGCAGCATGATTTCTTCTGATAGCCAGCTTGTTCATGCTGGATATTCGCCTACCGCCGTCTCGTCAGGATATTCACCGACAGTACCTTCAGCGACCTATTCACATTCACCGACAGTTGAAGTTCCAACGCGATATGAGTCGCCTCGTCCGATTCTCGCACCTTTACCTGGATTTCGCCGGGAAGAGACAATGATGTTTCGACGAGAGGAAGAGGCTGCGCCGATGTTTCGTAGGGAAGACGCGGCGACGATGTTTCGACGAGAAGAGGCGCCACGGCAGCACCATGCTTACATGCATCATCCCCAGAGCGACTTTGGGGCGTATCATCAGCATGGTCATCATGAGTTGGGCTTGTGGAAAAAGGGGATCGTGCAATAGAACATGATTCGACCTCCTTCGACCGCCCTTTGGTGACGACATGTTTCCCACCACTTCTCAGTCTCGACTCCACTCGACGTCCCTGCACATCCTCATAGATTTCTCTCGCTCTCGCTTTCATCGCATACTACTCAAAAGGGATCTGTATCTTTTACACCATACATTTCATTGTGCCATAAATTCCGTGTTGTTTTACTATACATTGTTCCCGAGACATCTCCTGCATACATTCCATGTGCTATACATTGTTTCCTGATACATCTATCTCTACCCACATGGTTCGCTCTTACATTTCCGTGTTTTCATAAACCGGATGCTACTTCTATTGTATATACTCACAGCACTGTTGAATATTTAATAGCTGATGTTAATATACTCGATGTGGATATCTAAACGGACGCTTTAGAAGACTCAACGAGTGATTTGGGAAGTTAATGAATCGATGAACGAGTTTGGAGATGAATGAACGCGATAAGATTTTGGAGATTGACTTGCCAAATAACCGCTTGAGCTTCGCTGCTAGACTGATTGCGTATCTATCGGGTGAGACATTGCAAGACGATGATCGCTTTGGTTGTCTTTCGGTCAGGATGGCATGTATGTCTTCCTGCAGCTGGAATTGCGAGTTTACATTGCATTCGCGGCGTCGTACTTTACTGCGTTTCATCACATGCTAGGTACCGCCGTGGTACATCGTCTTGGCAGCTCGCAGACATCCCATGTCCATTGGATCTGCAACATACATGTCAAATACTTACGTCTCTTTCCTTTCAATGTTCATTCGCCAGTGTATCGGTGTGACTTTGCACCGATCCGCGGAGAGTTGATATTGGTCTAGACTTGGCTCTGGAATGGTAATTGACGAGGGCTTCCAAAGATAGTGTGCTGTAAAGAGCGTCGATAGTACGGCTAGTGCTGTGGATACTCATCATAAATGTATCGATGGAGACAACAACGGGATTCTCGTCTCTATCCAAAGTTCATGGGTACAGCTTCAATCTGATCGAGGTGAACAGCGTGAACATCTAGTTCCTGTTGCACCGCATCCACTCCATCTTGGATCCATCATCGATCCTCGAGGACCCACGTTAGCAGTCAGGGTCTCTATACAGAGACTGACATATCATCTGGGGAAAGGAATGCATATATCGCATCCAGTTACAATAATTCGTGTATGGATCCACACGGTATTCAATCTGCTCCCGTCTATTGCTTTGAGCGCTATATCAGCGCCATATCAGCGCCCGCAGTCGTGCTTCGTCCCGAAATTAAGCCACGAGGAGAGCATGAAGATAGGTAGTTCAGGGCCGGAGAGATCAATGAGGGCAAAGGCGGTGCTGGTCTCGACATGATAACACCTGCGACGGACAACCTTGTCTTTCCCTCATTTCAACACAGTTTTTTTTATATGTCCATTGCATGCTCAGTTTCTCCAGAAAGTGACTGATGTCGATGGTCATCTACGCAATAAAGTTCAGCACCGCGCCGTCCCCGTTGTATTCCCAGGCACTTGCAACTTCTTGTGCAATAATTCAACGAGGCTTCTATTTGATAATAGATATTTCGCCTCGTTAGCTAAAGCCCAGTTATTATTGGATTCAAACACCAGTCTCCGTATTATTGGCCACTGACTTCTAGTGTCAGTATCCAAGCGAAATCTCGCCACATTCCTCTCGTCAAGTTCTTCTCGACATCTCACCAACGACATCACCGTCGAGGGACGAGTAAACGAAAAATTTCGTTATAGGTTTCAGTCGTGTTTCCAAGATACAGCGGAAAGAGTCGCACTATCAGAAGACCGGATTTTAGTGGGGCTGGGTTCCCGTACTCTATTCCTATTTCGGACAGCGCCGAGAAGGGCGGGATCGGCTGCTTTCACATTGACATAGGGTATTTTGATGTATTGTTCAGGAGCTTGCGCCACTGACATAGGACCCTGGCAATCGACGAGTTAACCTATGTACGAGATCTGATCCGGCGCAGATTGCTGATGCTGGTCTGCGGCATGCAAGTTCCACGGACACAAGTCAATAGAGCGTGTTCCAGGGTTTGCGTGTCCTCGACACTGAGCAAGTTGACGCTGAAAACATGAATCGGGGATGATCGATGATCATCGTGACGGAGACCTTTCTGATCAGTCGCGATTGGGTCGAAATTGAAGAGACTCGAGGTCATGCTGCTTATCTGAGTATGATTCTATGGCTCGGACGCATTTATATGAATCTACAATGCTGAGATTTACCCCAGAGATTCACTGCAGGCCAGGGCGATGCCGCTCCTGCAGCCTCGATCGTTGCCCTGGCTTGTCGATCTTGCAGCCCCGAGCAACTCAGAGCAAGGCTCAAGCGAATTTCTGTCCCTGAGGGAGGGACTTCAACTGATATAGTGCAGTCTGTTCGGTCACAAGAAACAGCCCTGTGAGCATCGAGCTACGATAGTTGCCTGCAGTTGAAGGATGACTCTCGGGATGAGGAACTCGCTATCCACAGCATAATGAGTTGTGACATTGATCCCGCGTCGTGAGGTTCTAGTCATTTAAACCCTCGACAGTTTCACCGAACAGACTACCGTGCGACTCGGCTGGCCATGTTCTTTGATTCTCGAAGTTGGAATCTGCAGCAATCTGCAGCTGACGTCGTCACGCATCCTTATTCTCACGCCATCACGCGTTATTGTGGATAGATTGGCCATGTTTGTTAGGCTACGTGTCGCTCTGCCATGTCTCTCACCTCCATGAGCACATCTTCTCTCAGTGAGTGAAATCTGTCCCAGCATTATGATATTGATGTATCTCGTAGAAGGAAGTGCGAGAGTCGCGGTATCGTCAGGTACAAGCCAGCGAGTAGCATCGTCGCAAACAAGTGGCATTGCGCCATCGAAACCCCGAGCTGGGGCGAAAGCTCAAGTCCGACCGACCCATTGTAAGTTCATTTTACCGCGGTTCTCTATTGGATATACTGCAATCTGTTCCATTCCGTGATATCATTCTGGTATCTAACACCCTGCTACAACTTTGCTGCCCGTCTTGTGGTCGTCATTCTCGTCTCGTGCTAAATCCCCATCACCGTTTCGTCATATTAACATTCCTTCCCAGTTCTGTCCCTCTCCCTCTCCTCACATGTATCGCTACATCAAAAAATGACTGCATTTCGGGAGGCGCTGTTGGAGAAAGCTCAAGATATTCCTGGTCTCGATGCCAGCATCATCACTGATCCCGTCAGGTTGCACATCACCATTGGTGTCATGAAGCTTGCAAGTCCAAACGTGGCGGTGAAACCTCCAAAACGTCAAGTCGGTACCGCACCCGAGACGGACAGCCCTGCACGATCGGGTGGTAGTATCCCAGCTGGAACCCAGACTGTGCCGCCAGAACCTACCATCGAAACAGCATTATCTCTTCTTGAATCCATAAAATCACAGCTCATCCTGCTGACGGACGGAAACGGTGTTACAGTCCCCCTAGAGCGACTGGGATACTTCAAGGGCAGAAATAAGAGTCTTGCTCGGGTTCTATGGGTCGGCCCTGATGATAACATCAATGTTGAACGTAAGAAGCTCGAAGATGTATGCCGTATGTCCATTTCTATTTGCTTCTTGCTCTCGATCTCCTGCCTTTGAACTGATCCCCCATTTTGCTCAGAATTGGTTCTCAAAACTTTCAAGGATGCAGGATATGTGACCGATTCACGGCCATTGAAGGTTCGTTATCCTTAATTCAATCATGACATTCCCCTCTGTGGTTTCATATTATTCACTCCTTTCACAGCTTCATTGTACGATAATCAATACTGCAAACCGTCGCCCTCGCCCAAAGCGTCCAAGAGACAACCAGGAGTTCTCGATCGATGGGGTGTTGAGTTGTGAAGCGGCGATGGAAGTTCTCGGGGGAAAACATGAAGCACTCACGCCGGCTTCTCGATCTGAGGGTCCAACTCCGTCTGCTGGCCCTGTTCCTGAACTCAGTGATGCTGTCGACACCCCATTATCCCTTAGATCCTTCCCAATCACCGTATCACTGGGATCCTGGCCAGTCACCCGCGTAGACCTTTGCCTCATGGGAAGTCGTGGACCTAGAGGAGAATATGTGAGCTGTGGGGGTGTTGAAATTTGATGATTTGAGCGCCGGTTGATATCGAATTGGACATATCTTATCTCATGGAAATCGAGACAGGCATGAGGTAAGATCTTTCTCTGGTCTCTGAACTTCTCGTTCCCTGCTACTCCTGTATCCTACACTGTACCATCGCCAGGATGCGAGATAGGACCAGATATTCAAGCAAGGTATCGCAGATACTCGCTCAGGACATTGGAGATACTTTCATTCACATATGCTGAAGGGGACAAAACGGTGGATAGACAGTATGCACAAGCACTGTTTCAATTCCAGAGGGTCTACTGGCGAGCGATGCATGAACACCTCACCAACGTAATCGGTGCTCACGAAGGATATAAGAAGACAGTTCGTAGGATCTGGCAGAGGTAACATTTCTTTGAGACTCGGGTTCTCCGGCTGATGTTATTTCGTGGTAGTGCTCGTCACAGACCGCAGTTAAAGATCACAAGTGTTGTTTTGACTGTATCCGAATCCGATATTGCTCGCCTTCGTGCCAGAAGACTCACTGAGACGACGGGCATAGTGACTCTTGCATTTTCGCCTTAGTAGGTCAGCTCAGTTCTGGGCCTATCTGTCGGGCGCCACTTCCTGAACAAGACTTCGTTTAATGGTTCCTCGAAGGAATCTTCGAAAGATTCGTTCAGTTGGACAACAATGTCCGAAAGCTCAAGGCAGTGAAATGCGCTTTTCCTGCCCTGATGTATAGTGATTACAGTGGCGGAGGAGTCCACTCGACAATTTATGGAGGACAGGAGTTTCTTGATCACCCAAACTCTAGGGTAAACGGACGAGCTCGCCAAAACGATGATTCGAGAAAGTCGTGCTCAAGTGGTTTTGTATTCCCTGATTATGGACACGTATGGCACACCCTATGCAATGTTTCACTCTCTGCAAAGACAAAGTGACCCTTTCAGTTCAAGCTTTTGACGACCATATCTCTTTTATTTCAATACACAGTCTGCCACCGAACAGGAATGGTCCGTGATGCATGATGCCCAGTGAAAGGTCGGTTGATGCTCTTCGATGCTCCTCGATGGCAATCGATGGTGACCGATTTTGCTCGATAATCGATTGGCATCGACTAGCATCGAGGTAAATCGAGGAGCATCGACCTGCATCTGAAATCCGCGGCCGGTATCGATGCAGGTCGATGTGGGTCGATGCAGGTCGATGCAAGTCGATGCCTGTCGATTTATATGGTAGGCCGCAACTATTATCCAATAAAAATCCATAGAAATCGATTTATTGCACTAAATAATACATACCAAGTCGTAAAACTACTCGACAGACAAAAACTTACCAAGTCCACCCAACGACCGTCAAGTCAAGTCCCCGGTGTGGAATCCACTGGAGGTGGTGAATAAGTACCACCGTAAATGATAAAAGAAGGAAGACTTACTGAATCAGCTATTTCATGCGCAAAGGGTGAGCAGAAAAAGATAAAGGCTGCCGTGAGCATCAGCATTTGATATTCCGCAGGAACCTGGACTTACCATGATGGTCCTGAGAGACATAGATTTGCTTAGAATATGGATAAGAAAGAGGAGCAGGGATATATGAAAATCTGGGCGGAGGTATGTGAGCGACGTCAGAGGGAAAAATTAGCGGAAGACTTACCTGCTTGCCAGCGCGAAACCCAGACCCGTCACCATAAAAGAAGCATCCTTGAAGCACCATATCCACAACAGACCGGGAAACAGACCACGAAGCAGCTGTAGTCGCGTCAAATCAGCCGCCCTCGTTGGTGAAAAGAACAATTGATGACTTACCGGCTCTTCTATGCAAATACAAGGCTCTCAGTGCATCCAAGACGAGGTAAAAAGGCTCTAGAGCTGTGAAAGAAGGAGCTTGTTGCCAGAGCGAAGGAAGAATCTTGAAATTGGGCCAAAATCTTACCTCGGCTGTTGGTGAGTCAAAACTCGGGAGAATGGGATATAACCCGGGATAATGACCTATGGTAGTGATGGAAAGGCGGAACCTCCCAATTTAGATAATACCGCCAAGAATTGATGCGCTATCACCCTGGATTCTTCAATAAACATCATGGTAAGTATGCACAGGTAGTCGACTACGGCACATTTCAAGATGAATATATTCTGTGCATGACTGAATCAGTAAGTACCAAGTGTCTCAAAAGCGGTATGATCCAGGTTCACACATTCGAGAGTTGTCAAGTTAATCCAGACATCCATATTTATATAGATACTGTACAGAATGGACCGAACTCAATACTCTCTTCTCCAAGATAGCGCTCGCTGTAATGGACCCACAGTTTTACATCAAATACTGTACCTACAAGGCAGTACTGTTGAGATCAGTCGGGACCGATGTGAAAGCAGAGACCCAGGACGGAAGAAAGTCAGTGTTCCGGATGTTCTGAATGAACTATCAATCTCTCCGTGCCAGTCGAAATTCGAGCATTTGATATTGATCATTGTACCTCTCGGTCTCTAGTCATGTAATGATTTTCGCCGCTGATCACCTCGGATTGATGGGCATTGAATCAACACGAGAACACTGCCCCATCGTCTTCAAAGACAACCACAGCTCTTTATCTTTCCTTCTATATGGCAACGACGCTCGAGACTCAAGGATGATACTGACGCCGATATCGTCTCGATGGATGGTCGAGTTACTCATGCTGGATCTGAAACAGAAACAACTCATCCCCCTACTTTAGCGGCACGAGGTGGTAGAGCACCATTGGCAGCTCGATCTGCGTTAGTAAAGGCCATTTTCGCTGCTTGAAACGCTCCGAAGGACTGCGATCCGAACCGATACGGAGGTCAGAGAAAAAGAACTGTGAACTTCGATACTTCTAAACTGTCAGCTCAAGTAACTCCACCGGTCATCTTCTGGTGTCGGGGACTGACCGTGGGGCAACTCTTCCGCATTGGAACTACACTTCTGGCATTGAGATAAGACTTCCGAGAATCTGTTACAGTAGTTCGAGCGACCCAGAGGGGAATCTATACGGCTCTTCTCCTTTCGATGCTAACTATGCGGTCATCGGAAATGAATTGGAACCCGCTCCGCTAGCAACAAAAGTAGTCAAGGTCCGATCAGTGCTCTAGAGCTGCTCTCCAAATGGTCTCTCCTCTCCTCATCTTTGCCACCACTCTAGCCCTTCTCCTCGCCGAAGTCATCAGTTTACATATCTGTTGCTCGATATCCCGAGATGACAGGCTCATAGATGTCTTGCGAACCTGGTAGAATTGCATTGTGCTGTAGTCGTCCAGCGAGTCTCCACTGTCTGTTGTACGAGACATCATACTGATACATGTGTAACCCAGCCAAATGTCGCAGTGGAGGGCTTGCAGCATCCTCCGTTTGGGTGTCGCTCAGGTTTCAGTCCGGTGTGCTGTGACCCTGATGCGGTTTGTGACTCGTTTACAAAAGACGTTGAACTGATGGTGAACTAGTTAAAAGAGAAGCAGTGTTTTGTGTGATGGTTTTTACAGCCTTTTCTTTACCATTCGTTCCACATAGATCTGGTCTCACCTAGTATGATTCAGCATTACACAGTCTTATTTTTCAGTCTGTTACTCGGCGCCGCGTCTTTGCGCCACAGTTGATTGAACTGTCATCCCGGCAGCATACCATACATGAATTACTGTGGTTCATAATTCAAAGGATCGCAGGGCAGAGGACCGAGACGAACGGAGGGTCCAAAAGATCAAATGTGGTGTCTGCATCAAGTACGCGTTCTAACCCGCCACAGTCAACAGCGCTGTTCACGTAATTTATCAACCTGGATTCTGAGTATAACGATCGGAGAGAACCTCACGTGAAAATGCGACATTGAAAGCCGTTGGATTGAGCGCTAACGGCCTCAGCGTTCAAGGTCACACAGTCATTGAGAATGCCGACGTCCTGGCATTCTCCAGTAAGGTTGGCGTCGGTGCAGGCTCTGAGAAAAATTCCGGGACCCTAGAGATTGCATGAGTTGGATATACTGTCTACGACGTGCCAGCTTACGATTGGAGTGGCAGCGACGCCGAGAGCGATCACAGCTAGGATGGCGAGTTTGGTCCAAGCGGATTGCATCATTGTAGGCGAGGAAGACTTTCAGGTATGGGGATCTGAATGAACGTTTAGTAATGTTTCCTGCAGCCTTTTGAACTGTGCTGTTAAGTCACGGGAGGATGTCGTATTCTCCCGTGTAAATGCGGGAACTAATCAGTCTCGTGAAGCGGAGGTGGAGCCTGTCAACTATTCCCGTATTGACCATTAGCTTGGTTTCACTTGAAATGCCTTAGGGGAAGACTTTGTATGTCAGTCTCAGGTTCTGCCTTTCAATTCTTTCTCTGTCAATCTGAATAAAGACTATGAGTCCCAATGGTCCAATTGCTGGATAATCCCACATGCTCTTGTCCTGGAACATTGGGTCTCTCGGGAGTCGGAACTGAAGATAGTAAGGATTGAAATGACAGGCATACACCAGGGACGAGATATAATAATAGCAGCGCAATATCCCTCACCGGTATTGTGTTTCACCGAGAACAGTTCGCCAAGAACATTACAAAGTGAAACCGACTGCGGTGGGATCAATGCATTCCTTGAGCTTGTTTGGATGGACTTATGACGACTAGAGAAGACACAGCACAATGTTCAACAGTTGCAACCAATAATGATAAGGGTTACATGTGTTGGAGAATTTGAGAACCATGGCGAGGTTCCAGGTGAGAATCTTCTTCATAGCAGATAATCTTTGGTTTCAAAGGCGGAGAACCTGCACTTCAGAGTCCGAATCTCTTGCTGACATCGACATATCTGGTAAGCTCGTTGTCCTGCCCTACCTTGGATACTCGCGCGCTTGATTTCGTAAGCGTTGTATCCACAGTCACGTTGAGATCGACAGTAGCCTGGGATCCTGGCTTTATGTATTTGCCGAACCTGTGAGTACCCGAACACTTTAGAGTCAGGAATGCCATCTCTGACCTTCAGATGTGAACAGAACACAAGTGTGCTCTTGCGCGATGCTTTACTCTCAGAACACGATGGGAACATCAGCCGAAAACCGGCAATCGGGCTGACTCGGAAATTTCTCAACTTTGGGAGGCTACCGGTGTCACAACCGTAACAGGTCCCAGGCTAGACCGACGGGCACTTAATGACGCTGATGTCGGGACGGAGCTTAAGGTGATGGCGGCCTTTGACCTCACCAACCAGAGAGGAGATAAAGGTGGGGTTTATACTGGCTCGGAGACCATTTACCTAGCTTGATCTATCTTGGATACTTCTCTAGACTTAAAGGCCTCTTGGCAGCCTGATTCGTCCCCATCTCAAGCAGGATTTTCTTCTCTGAAGTGATGGGGCAATATTGTCTCAGATCCGTTCGCATAAATGTGCTGGATATTCCCCAGTGGCGTTGGACATCCACTCTCATTTTCCCTCGCTGGTAACCCCCGTGGTGTTCTCATATCTCATCATCCGACAAGCAGAACCAATTGGGAACACTGGCTTGGGAGATAACATTTTGATTATAGTTCGGCTGCACCCAAAAATTTGGTGAAACGCCGGTGAAATGGTCCTGATGCTGTCTGCGATTGATGCATATGTACTCAACGCCATCCATTCAATTCAGCTCATCAGTCAAATCATTGTTCTTGACCGGTCATATGCAATTTTCAGCACATCGAGCCTTTCGGGTGGATCCCATACCATCCGAGTTATCCCAAGTGGTGGGGCAGGTCTCAATAATTCTGTGTTATTGTTATTCTGTTATTCGACTATGCTGTGGTCACGTAGCTCTACCGTTGGACTTTCTGATGTGCTTTGACGGAATCCCGGGATGATGGTATCGTGGAGACTTCAATATCGGCAAGTTAGCCACAAAGCACAAGTACGGCAACCCCCATCGACCCTCAGTTTACCCGAAACATTACCGTCAGTCATTCTGAAGCAATCACACCAATGTCAGGCCCTCCCTGTCAAGCACATCCAAAGGTCGAACGACCTTGAATTATGGTGCTCCGATTGGTGGATCAATCGGGGCTTTTATTTCAGTCCTATTGATCTTACTGATATTTTGAGGATTGACGCGGCGACGTCGCAGGTATCACAGCAATGTGATCTCAAGGCCATTTGAGACTGCCACAGTCCATCCGGAACATCCACCATATTCTCTCCTTCGAGCATTCACTGCCAGGAAGACTTGTGAAATGAAATCCGAGTCAAATGGGCCTGGGCATGCTGTCAAATCATCTTCATCTACTGGAACAACTGACACTATCTCGGAGTCTGACAACCTGGATCTACGGCATTTTGTTAGAGAATTGATTGTTGAGGTGGAAATGCTGAACCAACAACTTCAGCAGAGCTATACAGCATCTCCGCCACACCTAGTTACAATGATGATAACCCCAATTTTCCTTAGCTCCTTCGACCACAATACAGACTTATGGGAAGCACCGAGTCACAAAAAGTTCAGTTGATCCTTGCCAGCCCACTTGTCATGGCTAATCGGCAGGTTCCTTCCCGGCACCACCCCAGCTCACTATTCTTCCCATTACGGAGAGGCCTGTAGCACTGAGTTCCTTCAGTTGAGAAAGCAGATGCTTTCGATCGAGGGGCTTTGAACGTTAACTGACACCAATAGATAAGTAGATAGATGGACAGCTAGATTTACACAGCCCAGGCCCAAAAAACACCAACCGGCGTAGTACTAATCTTTTGCACAATGCAAACGGGCTTCAAATCGACAGGCGCCCATTTGGATCACGGAGGTTGACCGGGACCTCACGATCCGAGATACCGAATGCACGTGGCGAGTCTAGAACTCGGCCCGAAACGCATCTTTTTCTCACACCTAATTTTCCCTTGCCTCCGTCGCACATGTTGTGCTGGATTCTACTCGATTCGCCGCTGGAAATTCATTCGCGCCTGAACTGGCCTTCCATTCACGCCTGGAATAATTGGAGCTGCCAAGTCCGTCGAGCTGCTCTTCGTGTCGGTTTGGTTCCGACTTTTCTGTCCAGGTCTTCTAATATCTCATAATTCCATGAATTCTGCTGGATTTGTGGTTTCTTTTCTTTTGGAATATGGTCAGTTAATGATCTTTGTCATCGGTACCCCTCCTGACCCTTCCTCCAGCGTCTGCTGCTGTAAGGCCATCAATATCGATAATTGCCAAGGCCATCGTTGTTGTCGAGGCAATAGCAAGCACCAAAGGCCTCGGGCGAATCTTGGGCAAGCTGCTGTCTCTGGCATTTCCTTCCACGTCAGCCATGGGGCTTGCTGGTCCACCAATCCGTGGAAGGAGGAGCGCTGTATCTTTGGCCATGCTCGTTGATGAGGATCGGCTCGGAAGCAAGGAAAGCTGCGCCGCTCGCTCCGATGAGGTATGGTTTTCGTCCCTTTTTTCGTCAAGCTGCTGATGCATTTCACAGATCAATTCTTTTATCCTGCTGCTCCCTTGTCCTGTCGTCTTGACCATGGAATCATGGAGAGAGAGCTCTTGACGAAACAGGCTATTGAACGAGGATGGATGTACCGTCGAAAGAGAATGGATTGAGCATGCCGTTTCTGTTGGCTGGTACGGTTTGCTTTTATTTTCCGTTGACGATGCTCATCGTATCTCCTAGCTTCACTGTCCTGTTGCTTCGCCGCTCTCCTGTTCCTTCCTCATTGCCTCTCGCTCTGCTCGTCGCCGTCCATCTTCCCCTTCAACGAAACAAAGAGGATGTTCAATGATGAAGCATCGGTCATGCATTATCCAGCATGTCCTCTTCGTTGTCCTTCTTCCTTGGCTAGGACCATCCGTGGTTATCGTTTGGCGCCCTCGTTGGCTGCGAATCTTTGTTCGACCGAGAAGAATCGTTTGTCAACCATTCCTGTCTCTCATGACCCACGGTAGGCATCTCATCGTCGCTTTTTTTAATCTCTTTGTTTACGAGACACTGAATCCTAGGTATCATCAATGAATCAAGCAGTCAATCCATTGTCCGCGGATCAACCAGGACGAACAATTGACCAGTGGGCTGAGGCATCAATGGCAAGCTCCTCGATGGCAGGAGACACATCGTACCAGAGACATGTACGTTGGTCCTCTTACTCCTGTTTCTTGTCCCATTATTGATAGTCATTGTCAGGCCATTATTGCGAATCTCTGTTTCCATTCGTGGTGCTGTACGCACCTTTTTTGTTGATATATAAACTATAGGCCCTCTTTCGCCCGTCATGGTTGCATCCTGATTGTAGGTAGATTGCTATGAACACCGTATTTTTGTGTTTCACTTTACAGTCGCGATCTAGTTTTAAGAGCGAATCATGAGGACAGCGGCTCTCCATTACGACACAATGGCCTCTTTCAACAGAACAGATATGTGAATCTTTATTCAAGGCCCAAGTCGGATTGGTGATGATGCGTGACGGGAGGTGACGGACGGTGAAGGCGTGGGTTGGGAGTTGCGGATGCGCGCTTAGGGACGACGGCTGCTCGTTTTCGGGGTTCAAGCCAGGTACCTCTCTCTTCGTATTCCTCCACTGAAGCACTCGAGACCATTTTGACACGATTTTCCAAAAGGAGCTGCTCTGTAAACGACGCATAGCCCGAAGGTGCGTAATTCCTCGTTGACCAAAAATCCTTCTTTTTGACAGAACAGTTTAGGGCGATAACCCACCGACTTGGAGCGTCTTATATTCTGTCCGTCAGCAGCCCGTTCACTATCGTAGCAATCAGCGACGGAGCAGCCTCACTGTCACAATGGCTGAGAGTCGAGACGCATTCGGTATTCGACTTGGCAGCGCTTCATCCCTCGAGGGCTCCAACGGTCGCTGAGCGTGGCTCTAACGACCTCTCCCCTTCTCAATGGCTTTCCCCACACCTGCAATTACCGTGTTTTCATCCAGAGCATTCACCGACGCTGACTTCTACCGCTAACCAGGCTCCCAAAGTCATTGGGATTTGTTTTGGAAATGGGCTCCGGGAGACGAAAGCAGACGAGAAGGGGGGAAGAGATGATGGACAGCCTAGATGCTGTTCCAAACCTCCTTCCTCTCATCTATTCGGTCGTTAAAGCCAACGTTCGGCAGACCGGTCAACGACAAGGCCGTCCGGATACAGCATACCTTTCTCCAAAAGCGTCATTTGGCTTGTCACCTGACGTCCATCATTCCAATTCCGATTCCAATGCTTTCTTCAGAGCTCGCGCTTTGCAGACTCATGATTTCTCTCAATGCTGCTCAGCTTCCATGGTACCTTTGGCTCGAACGATGACCTTTTCTTTCAAACAGCGCTCAAGACGGAAGGTCACAGTGTCACACTGCCGGGAGGATGCGACAGCACCTTCCCTGCGGCGGAGGGTGAAGGGGTGAAAGGTGAAGAGTTGGCTCCGAATGCGCGGGATGTGGGAGGCGATCGAGGTGCGCAGGTGGGAGGGACCAGAGCGTCAGAGGGAGACGGTAGCATAAAACACAACTATATATTCAGAGAGCAGACATTTGAATATAGATACTTGAATTTAAATGTTGGAATGGGCTGAGAGAAAAGTGTCATCAGATGAAGTTGAGCCATTCTCTGATTCATTGTCAAAGTCAATCTCTGAGTTCTCTGCAGTCAACACTTCTCTGGCTGGTGAGTAGATGTCTGACTCTGAATATCCTTCTTCAAATGTAATCTGGTGAAAGATAAAAGGACTCACCGGGTTCCAAAACTGGTTCAAGCAGCGGGTATCCCAGATACTCAGCCATCTCTGTGCTCTCTGGGTTGAACCCACATGCTTTGTGGATATCCCAGAGGATGGGATATATCTGCTGGGGTATGTGATATGCATACATACTGATCCTGGTATACAAGCTGATATTGAATGTATTCTCAATCTCAGTTGTTGGTATGACGGTTTGACCCTCCGGATCAGTTGACCACCAAGTATCACTAGACGTAGTGTGGTCAAACCAGAGGTATAGCAGTGTACATTGCTGAAGACCATCTACTGCAGCTGTGGCAGACTGTCCATTCAATTGTGGAGCTGCAGTGCAGGAGATCCAGATGGTTGATGGAATCTCTGAAATTCATGCTTAAACCCTTGTGCTTATTGTAAAAAAAATTTTGGTGACTGACTTGTTTGCACCTCCATATCATTTATATTCATTTTCTTGCTGATATGATGCACCTGGCTTGCCCATAGATTGAATGTTCGAATGATAGATGCTTGACTGGGTTCAGAGGCAGTGGATTGCACTCCAATAAGAAAATACCGATGAAAGTTCAAGGTATTAAGGTCTGATGTTGGAATGGTGCATCTGAAGTTTCATAAAAATCAAGGTAAAATGGTAGAACATAAACCAAGTACTCACCGGATCAACATATCTGGCATAGGTTCACACAGGATATGATCTCCATCAGAATGCCCTTTGCCAAGCCTGAGAATATATGGTTCAGGCACATACAATGTTGTGGTGCCCTCCTGGTGCTTCATGGAAGCATTGAAGTTGTTTATGGTGTGCCAAGAGCCGTGGAAGCTACAGTTCACTGCAAGTAGATGATAATATTTCTCCAGCAAAGACTTGGATAATGAATTGTGGTTGAATCTGGAAAACAGGTGCTGTATATCTTGACTGGATTGATAATAGACCAGCTTGTATGACGTCTGGTCAGGTTTTGGTGAGAAGGTATGGACCACCAACTGGCCAGCATGATCAACATTGTAAAGAGACAGATGTACGTCCTGAAGGAGATTAGATCTCCACTGATGTCTCCAGAGCATTATTACTGACCTGGGGTCCTAGACCATGTGTATGCAAAGCATCAGCTGCTGACTGCATGTTTGTCAGTGGCCATAGTGATGATATGCGAAATGATGAGTATTCACAAGGAACTGATCAAACTGTCATCCTCTGAGTGATCCATTTGATATATGATTAATTTACAACTTACCAGGTCACAAACATAGCTGACAAAGAATGGTCCTGACAATGAAAGATGATAGTCTTGGACAATGTTTTGGTGCCCACTGTGGAATATGAGAGCAGTGAAATGTCTTGAATCACAGACACCATATAACTGAAGAATATTTGGATGTCTGTGTAAAATAAGTCAGCATCCAGACTTTATGCTGATTGCCATGATATGTCAACCTCACTGCAGAGAATACATCCAGATCTTGTTTCCAGTCCTTCAATGCAAGTCCCTCATATTTGCGAATAAGCATTAGCCGGCTGGACTGATCACAGATGTATCCGTTGTATACCCGAATCTGACCAGCCTCACTGAGAGTCCCATCTGATTGCAGCTCATGATGGGTGTCACCAGATTTGAGCTCCTTTTTGAGAACAATGTCTCCAACTTTGATTTCAGTATACTGCTCAATCAAAATGAATCAACCCAAATGCAGGGAGTTGGGAAATGCTCACATCTTTGTTGCTTGGAGCCTGATGGTGGTTGCATACAGTGAACTGGTTATTTGAGAAGACTGGGCCATTGATGTTATCTGCCAATAACATTATTCAGATTTTATGCAATCTCCAAATCTACGAACCAAGTCTTGCATTGTGAAGGCTTGCAATCAATGCTCCCATCTGAGCCCCACCATCATTGGCATTGAGTCCTTCTGCAATCAGGCCAGCAATGTGGCTGGTTTCTGGGGCCCTGTTGCGACGATGGAAACGTATGAGCTTGAAAGGCATGGGGGGAAGAAGCAAGATTGAACGAGCCTCATGACCAGTCCTGATGCTGTGTTGTCCTACAACTTTTTCACAGCGCTTATCTAAATACAGCATGCCACAATACTGTTTCTGGCATAATACAGCATTATTTTTAGTACCGCCTCATTCATGTGGTCTACTGAATAGATTGATCTTGTGCTTCTTTTAATTCATTTGTTCAGGTGGGCCGCTCCGACTGGTCTGGACAATTGTTTGATGCCCCAATCTGCTGAAACATGACAAGCACCAGGATATAAATGGACCTTGAAGAATTCTGCATCCATGCGAGTCTGTCTTTGAACAAATTTGATTCTGCAAAAAGCCTGTGGGAACATTAACCGGATCTCGACGGGCGCAAAACAATGATTTGATCCGTGTCCCGTAATCACTCCGCCCTTGTCCTCGACCAGGTCGCCTTCCGCGCCTTTATTTCTTTCTTCACTATTACAGCGATGAGAATCCTTCCATCCATAAAATTGAAAGCCAGCTATCGACACTGAAAAATGAATCAGAGTTGATAACAGTGACATATCATTCCCGGTTAGGGTTGTGATGATTGATGGACCGATTGTTATTACTCCTTTTGGGTTGCGATAGTTGATCGATGTGAGGCGGGTCTAATAATTTCTTTCTCTTGGTGGATTGCTCCGCAATTTCCCTGACACAATATCATTGGTGCAATGAAGCTCATTTCGGATTTCTCATCAGAAAAGTCTTGGCTGGCTGGCTGGCTCATCCGAGTTCTTATGGTCTGTAGCATCCAGTCACTGGCAGAAGGAATCTATTGAGTCTCATTGAAGCAGTCAGTTCATATTGATATTAATGATTCAAGTTTGTATTCCACATCAGCTAGGTCTCTTTTGGTTCATGGTTAGATCTCAAAATGATTCAGTGGGCATTCAGTGCTTAGAAACTCAAAAAATGCAGGAATAATACTAACAGAATCCGTACAGCAGACGTCTAGAGAATCTCCTCGATTGCTTGAGCCTCCCTTCAAGCCATGCTCGCCCATCAGATCTCCTACGCACCTTTTTTGTTGATATATAAACTATAGGCCCTCTTTCGCCCATGTTGGTTGCATCCTGATTGTAGGTAGATTGCTATGAACACCAGATTTTTGTGTTTCACTTCACAGTCGAGATCTAGTTGTAAGAGCGAATCATGAGGACAGCGGCTCTCCATTGCGACACAATGGCCTCTTTCAACAGAACAGATATCATGCTCTCAATGTAGGTCTATGACTGACCTCCTCTGATTTGGCAGGTGATGCTGCTGGGAGCATGCGAGTCCGGTAGGGAGGTTATGAGCAGGTGGTATTGAATGATTTTAAGGAGGTGGAGAAGTGGCGATGAGACATGGGATGGGCGGGATGTGGGAGGTCGTGGAGATGGGAGGTCATGCGTGACCGTTATACGGGATGTCAAAGTCATCGGGATTTGTTTCAGAAATGGGTTATTCGCGAGATGAAAGCAGAAGAGAAGAGGAAGAGATGATGGACTGCCTAGATGCTGTTCCAAGCCTCCTTCCTCTCATCTATTTGGTCATGAAAGCCAAAGTTTGGCAGACGGTCAACGAGAAGGCCGTCCGGATATAGCATACCTTTCTCCAAAAGCATCATTTTGCTTGTCGCCTGACGTCCATCATTCCAATTACGATTCCAATGCTTTCTTCAGAGCTCGCGCTTTGCAGACTCATGATTTCTCTCAATGCTGCTCATGCTTCCATGGTACCTTTGGCTCAAACGTTGACTTTTCTTTCAAACAGTGCTCAAGATGGGAGGTGTCGCTGCCGGGAGGATGCGACAGCACCTTCCCTGCGGCGCGGAGGTGAAGGGTGGCGGAGGGTGAAGGGGTGAAAGGTGAAGAGTTGGTTGCAGATGCACGTGATGTGGGAGGCGATTGAGGTGCGCGGGTGGGGAGCGACCAGAGCAACAGAGGGAGACAGTAGCATAAAACACAACTATATATTCAGAGAGCAGACATTTGAATATAAATACTTCAGTCTACATATTGGAATCTGCGGAGACAAAAGTGTCATTGGATGAAGTTGACCCATTCTCTGATTCATTATCAGAGCCAATCTCCGAGTTTTCTGCAGTCGACACTTCTCTGCTTGATGAGTAGTTGTCTGATTCTGAATATCCTTCTTCAACTGTAATCTGGTGAAAGACTAAAGGACTCACTAGGTTCCAAAACTGGTTCAAGCAGCGGATAGCCCATATACTCAGCCATCTCCGTGCTGTCTGGATTGAACCCACATGCCTTGTGGATATCCCAGAGGATGGGATATATCTGCTGGGGTATGTGGTATTCACAGGTAACAATCTTGGTATCCAAGCTGATGTTGAATGCATCCTCAATTTCTGCTGTTGGTATGACAGTTTGACCTTCTGGATCAGTTGACCACCAAGTATTACTAGATGGAGTGCAGTTAAACCAGAGATATAGCAATATACATTGCTGAAGACCATCTGCTGCATCAGAAGACCATCCACTCATTTGTGGAACTGCAGTGCAGGATGTTTCAATGTACCATGGAATCTCTGGAATTGGTGCCTAAATCATTATGGTCCTTATAAAAACACTTCGATGACTGACTTGTTTGCACCTCCATATCATTTATATTCATTTTCTTGGTGAGGTGATGCACCTGGCTTGCCCATAGATTGAATGTTGGAATGCTAGATGCTTGACTGGGTCCAGAGGCAGTGGATTTCACTTCAATAACAAAATACTGATAAAAGTTCAAGTTATTGAGGTCTGATGTTGGAATAGTCCATCTGAAATTTCATAGAAATCAAGGTAAAATGGTAGAATATGGACCAAGTACTCACCGGATGGACATATCTGGCATACATTCACACAGGATATGATATCTGTCAGAATGCCCTTCATCAAGCCTGAAAATATGTGATCGAGGCACATGCAATGTTGTGGTGCCCTCCTGGTGCTTCATGGAAGCATTGAAGTTGTTTATGGTGTGCCAAGAACAGTGGAATCCACAGATCACTGCAAGTAGATCATAATATTCCTCTAGCAAAGACTTGGATAATGAATTGGGGTTGAATCTGGAAAACAGGTGCTGTATATCTTGACCAGATTGATGAGAGACCAGACTGTACCACCCATGGTCTGGGCTTGGTGAGAAGGTATGGACCACCAACTGGCCAGCATGATCAACATTGTGAGAAAACAGATTCAAGTTCTGAAGGAGATTAGATCTCCACCAATGTCTCCAAAACAAGATCACTGACCTGGGGTCTTAGACTCTGTGTCCATAAAGCATCAACTGCTGACTGCATGGTTGTCAGTGGCCACAGTGATGACATGTAAAAGGAGAAGTATTCACATTGAATTGATCCGGCTGTCATCCTCTCAGTGGTCTAGTCAATTTATGAGTAATTTATCACTTACCAGGTCACCGATCCAGGTGACAAAGGATGATCCTGATAATGAAAGATGATAGTCTTGGAAAGTGTTTTGGTGTACATTGTGGAATATGAGAGCAGTGAAATGTCTTGAATCACAGACACCATATAGCTGAAGAATATTTGGATGTCTGTGTAAGTCAGTCAGTGTCCAGACGGTGCACTGATCACTATGATATATCAACCTCACTGCAGAGAACACATCCAGATCCCGTTTCCAATCCTTTAATGCAAGTCCCTCATATTTGCGAATAAGCATTGACCGGCTGGAGTGATCATAGATATAACCATCATACACCCGAATCTGACCAACCTCACTGAGAGTCCCATCAGATTGCAGCTCATGATGGGTGTCATCAGATTTGAGCTCCTTTTTGAGAATGATGTCTCGAACTTTGATTTCAGCATACTACTCATTAAAGATCAATTGACCTAAATGCAGAGATTCACCAAATGCTCACATCTTTGTTCTCTGGAGCTTGATGGTGGTGGTATACCGTGGTGACATGGTTATTTGAGAACATTGGGGCATGGATGTTACCTGTCAATAGAGTTATGATGATTTTACACAATATCTAGACCTACGAACCCAGTCTTGCACCGTGTAGGCTCAGCATCAATGCTCCCATCTGAGCCCCACCATCATTGTCATTGAGTCCTTCTGCAATCGGACCAGCAAGGTGGCCGGTTTCAAGGACCTTGTTGCGGCGGCGGAAACGTGTAAGCTTGAAAGGCATGGGGGGAAGAAGCAAGATCGAACGAGCCTCATGACCAGGCCTGATGCTGTGTTGTTCAACAGCTTTTTCACAGCGCTTATCCAAATATAGCATGACAGCTGTATGATGGACACAGCATGGCACAACGCTGTGAAAATGTGCGTTTCTGGTATAATACAGCATTATCAGTACCACTCGTTCATGTTGTCTACTGAATAGATTGATCCTTTGCTTGTTTCAGAATATAATCATTTGTCCAGGTGGGCTGCTCCGACTGGTCTGGATAATTATTTGATGCCCCAATCTGCTGAAACATGACAAGCACCAGGATATAAATGGACCTTGAAGAATCCTGCATCGATGTGAGTCTGTCTTTGAACAAATTTGATTCTGCAAAAGGCCTGTGGGAACATCAACCGGATTAATATTTCGACGGGCGCAAAACAATGATTTGATCCGTGTTCCGTGATCACTCCGACCAGGTCGCTCTTTCGCACCTCCATTTCTTTCTTTGCCATTACATTGATACTGATCCTTCCATCTATAAAATTCAAAGCCAGCTATTGACACTGAAAAATGACTCAGAGTTAATAACAGTGACACGTCATTCCCGATTAGGGTGAATTACTCCTTTTGGGTTGCCATAGTTGATTGATGTGAGGTGGCTGTCTTGAATTAATCTAGCACCTTCAATTAAACAATGCGGAGAGTCAGCCAGTGCTCTCCCGTTATATTATTCTGTGACCAGGTGCGGTCTTTCTGCTGTTGAATTCCGACTACTCAATTCACGCTACACTCAACAGCTTTCATTGGAACTGACTTCTTTTCTGCGGAGCCCTAGCATGGGACGAAATTCCATCGTGGATTGACACAAAACATGCACCTAATGAATGCTATCTATCAAGCATGGTTGCATATCTAAAACCTCTCATGATTGAACAAAACCAGACTGTCAAGTGACAAGATATCAACAATTCTCGACCTACAGAGTCCTGCTACAGTTTCCTGCTGTCAAAGGTACTTGGTGGATTGTATTTCATGTTACTGCTGCCTTTTTGAGGCCTCTGGTCAAACCCCTTTGTAGTCCTGTTTGACGTGGTCTCTGAGGAACACCCACATCTTGATTGCACCTCGAGAGAAAGTCCTAGTCAAGTATGTACTCGGATCACCCCGCAATTTCCCTGCCACAAGAGTCTCACTTTTATCGCTGGGGCACCATCGCGCTTGGACATTGGAAACATCATCATCACGGTCTCAGATTCGACGTGCGTAACCTACCTTCCTTCCTTCCTTCCTTGCTTTTGGGATTCAGGTATTGAATGAGAGGGAATAGCGCACCATCATCATTCCTTCCGATGCAGACATTACCGCCACCAATCATGCTTCCGTCTTTCGTCTGGCCTTCTCGCGCCCTACCCAGCGCTACAGCGTCATCATTGCCGACATCAACAACGATACCATCTCTATCACTCAAATGTCTCGTCGTCCTTGCCGTCGGTCTCGTCGCGGCTCTCGGGCTAGGTCTGACGGTGCTTGCGGCGGCATTGTGGTTACTTTGGAGACGGCGCAGGATAAAAGCTGCGAGTCAGTTTACTCTGTCGTCGGGCTCGTACAGCCGTAAAGACCGCGAACAGTTATGGTTCCGAGGGATTTATGGATAATGGATGTAAATTCTAGTTTATTGTGAGCTTGAGAAAATGAAGTTGAAGATCAGATCCAAGAATGAAAGGTTTATTCAGGCTCTCAACTGCCGAAAGACACAAACTTGTGTGTGCGAAATTAAGATTGACATTCAATAGGAGATTGAATTCTGGGTGCTGTGATGCAACATTTCCACTATGACTCTCATAGGCGGGCTCAATGACCCAAGATCTTACTTATCGTCTGTCAATTTCACAGGTCTCTTATTATACTCTCAAGCCATTTCAAAGAGACCAGTCACCAAATTTCCAAGCAGGTGCATCACTGCGCCGGTAGTAACCAGTGATCCCGGACATCTGGCATGCAAATAGAGTCTTGAAAACATTCAATGGTCTACCTGCAGTGTGCCATCCATATTATATCAGTCGCACATCGCCACTACACCTCCAAGGTACTGTATTTGGGAAGCGCATTTTCAACTTGACGTTTTTTTACATATCACGTTCAAAGCGTCCATGTTTGATCGAATTTTGAGGCAATCTATCCCTTTTTTGAAGCAAATTCACATAGTAATGTTTTTCAATTTATTGTATACTATTTCTGCTATGCAGTTATGAGATCCTCCGCTACGCGCATCGAACTCGAAAAAGTGTATTCCAATTTTAGAAATTAGAAACTGAGACTTCGATGAGTCGAAATGGAAGTCCTTGATTGGCTGGGTGAACAAAGATTCTTCCTCAGTTACAGCTGCCAGGTCTCTGATCAGTTGAAGCCCAGGGTTCAAATAAAACATTGTCAAAACAATATCCGCTCTGAATCCGACACCCTAGGGCATCGGGGCACACAACAAACTTTGCTGTATGTAATAGAGCCATTTATAGATGTCTTTGGTATATTCCAACGGGTTTCCACACTGTTTGCTCTATTGCACTCGTCATATAGATCTTCTGGCCCACATCGTGCTTCATTTTTGGCTGACGATACAGTATCCCAATTACTGCACAAGTCAAACTTTGCTTTCACAAAACAATGAGCGATAGGTAAACCATCCTTTGACTTGATTTCGTTGATGACCTGAGGATGTCAGGCAATATGATAGCGGTGTTTCACTGTCCATTCGCTTCCGCGTCTGTATCTACATTTGAGGTAGGAATACATGGCTCAATGTGAAGTCAAATCCTCGGCTCTCCTGCCGGCGACGTAATGAGTCATGGTAAGTGGCGTGGGTTTGCGTGAGTCATGGTTGGCGCGGGTTTGTGCGGGGCGGGGCGGGGCGGGGCGGGGCGGGGGAGCTGGGACTCGGAGTACGAATGGCGGTGGCGGGATCTGCAGTAACACCCGTCTTGGCCGTTGCGTGATCCCGATGCTGCTTGGGATCCTACATTTTAAATACCTTGAACTCAGTTTGAATCAAGTAATCACGGTTCATTCTAGTATTCAATGTACTCCATGAACTTCACTGGGTAATATAGTTTTGGTTCTAAATTCAGCTCCCGAGTGCAAATGGGAAGCGAAAGGCTTCTGATGTTCAGAGACATGGCTGCTTCCAAGTTCTCACCTGTCGGGGTTTTGAACAAAAGGGTTTCAAGAAGATATAGGTCTCCAAAGTGGTCACGAGCCATCATCGAGACTGCAGCGGGTGGTGTGGTGAAGGGAGGTACACAATGTGATGAGTCAGAGATCTGAACGTTTGTATTCCATAACGTACAACCACCTATTACAACCATTAGAGTCCTTGGAAACTCAGTGTTTCAATCTCTATTCCAAGGAGCTTTAACATTGAGTGCAATCTCTGTAAACATACTGTTACTGGGCAACCAACCATTTGGAGGCTAGCAGGCAGTTCCATACAACTGCACGCACCTGTCTCTCACTCCACCACTACGTAACCTCCCTCCCGCGCACTGGCACAGAGGTTGGACGGTGGAGGGCTCTGTCTGCGGCACAGAGGAGGAAGAAGGGAGGTGCGGCAGACAGAAATTGTCACAAATCCAGGGAGGAGCTATTTGTGATTCAGCTCAAGATCTTGAACCAGTATCAAGAGACTCGAATTGCCACCTGATGCATACTACACAGTCATTAAAGAACGCTCTCCTAATCCTGGGTTACCTCTCCGCTGTCCCAGATTCATTTTCCTGCAACCAAGATACAAATAGAGTGTTTGGATTTCTAGCTTCATTGCGATTGGGCCCAAGCTCGGGTGAAACACATCAGTATATCATTATCGTCGTTCGGGTACATCGAATACTATATTCCAATCTAGTTTTGGCCACTCTGTCCGGTCAGGAAATATCGACTTATAATGGTCTAGCTCAGGGATCGCCTATATGCAGCATGATTGATCCTTGACCAAGGCCATTTGCAGTCTTATCAACAGGTAAAAATCAAAGTGATCGCAGGATCAGCATGGCATGATGCTGCTCGATTGGCTTTCTCCGAACCTTTCATGAAACTTTGCAAAATACGATATTGAGAGGGACGTGACCAGTTCATCAGGATCCGATCCTGCGATGAACTTCATAAAGAGAAGTTACACTCACTGTTCAATATTACCGTGACGGATAATGTCCGCTATATTTCCACCTTTGAGGACTGTCTGCCGGACGAGCATTCCCGTCGGAGAGATCCGACCTTCCCAATTGAGCTTGCTATATCTGATCGGAGGTGTGCATCAGATGTTCAGGACTTTGCCAAATCAGGAATGAATGATAATGTGAGGACAATCCAATTTATCCAGCCATTCACCGGAAGCGAAGCTAGTAAGTAGCTCAACCACATCCGTGTCATTGTCGCATATCACCAATTATAGATGTTTTTCACCTTGTCATGCATAAAGGACATTGATCAAGCAAAAAAAAGATCTCTTATCCCATGTCTAACCAGGTTTATGAGTCAATCCCTGTCACCAGAGCTTGGCCTCCCAAGCATACTTTTTAATCAATAGAGATCCTATAGCAATCTGATTGGGGTCTGAGCCCCAAGCAACTGGACTGAAAAATGAACGGCTAATGCTTGAACTCGATAGCCAAATATCTACTCCCTTGAGCAGCTTGATTGGATGTCTGGGGGTCTACAGAGTGTTGCGAAGATCTTCCCTTTTGGTTCAAAGTGAGCAGCATTGGGTCTGATCTCTGGGCGGTACAAGATGAGATGACAAATTCAGTTTTCAGAAACGAAAGATGTGTTCTACTGAGGATGTTCAGCTAACGCCAGTCATTGGTTTCATGTGTCTTGGAACAAAGGTGACTGGACCCAAAACATTATTTTCTTTCGTGCCATACAGCACTTCATATCCGTCGCCAGACCTAGGTGCCGCTTCTCAGAGACTTGAAGACTCCAAATAGGTGAACAAGGCCGCCATCAGCATTGCAGAAGTGGATTTTCCAGACAGAACACATCCAAGTTGAATCATTAGATCCGAACTTTCCAGTATAGCCCAGAGTATCGTATTGTATCCTGTAATCTAACCTTATCCAACTTCGGCGCTGTTGCATTGGTACTTGGCCAAATCCGGGTCAATGGCGCCAGTAAGGAGCAACACAGGACGCGCCAGTTCCCGAAATAGAAAGTGTGGCGTTGGAAGAACTGCGTTCAAGGTGTCACTTGGAGGTTGGAAGGAGATATAGCTCAGCCTGATAATCACAATTGAGTGCATGATTGCCCATGTGAGATCTAGCTCTGCTCAATCTGTCTATCAATGATGGATCAGGGCAGCTGTAGGAGCTTTGAAATAGCTGGAGCGGTCTGAAGCGTTCTATGACCAACTCTGCACCGGAAAAAGTTCGCAGTGCGCTGAGTCCATTACAACCCCAGTTTCGTCGCTAAAACATGGCTGGTGGTGTTAGTCCACTGTCATCTTTTGGATGCTTTTTCCGAACGGGGTTGGCCGTTCCAAGTCGCAAGACCAGGAACATAACCTCCTCGCCGGTGCTTGACATCACTTACTCCGTTCAATTGCCACTCACAGATTTTTTGCTCTCCGTACAGCTTATTATTTTCACTTGAAGGCACTATGACTGGCTTTAACACGCTCAGAAGGTCTGGAAATCAACCGTCGCGTTCCATCACGTGGTGGGAACATCACGCCGATCCGACCCGCTAACCGCCAATCATAACCAAACAACGCCTTTGCTGTTCCTCGAAAAAACGGCGCAGCGACTTCGGCCATTAACCAACGTCAAAAATGGGTTTACCCACGAATTCAGGTAAATCCTTGGATTGTTTGATGATATTGGCGAGCCAGACTGACTGCTCGTTGGCACAAAGATTGTTTGCGGCATCATCGGTGCAAAATGTCAACGAATGGGACAGGGTTTGCGTTAACAATCACAATTCGGACCTCTAGCGCCAGGAAAACCGTCCTGGATCATGATTATGTTGTCATTTTGATGCCAGCACGCTTAGCTCTAGCCAAAATGCTCTCCTGCTCCCGAGGGTCATCCAAATTGTCAAGGTCATTATCTGGCCCTCTCAAGGATTTCGCAGGGCGAAGAACCTTTCTCTGGAATGCAGGATAATAAGGTATGCTCCCATTCGGTCGTCAGTCTGGTCCGAGGTCTGATAGAACCATTTTTAGGGTTTGGTTGCGTTGATTGACCTGGTTGTACAGGCGGTTTGCACGCTCTAGCAGGAAGAATCTGTTTCCTGTCGCAGCTATAATGATTATACGGGTGGCTCTTTGCCTCTGGAACCCATCGACGGCTGGCAATGTCTATCAGCATTTGGGCATCTCGGGCGTTTGCTCAGGAAGGGCAATAGTGGTGGCGTATCGCTCTCATTTGCATTGAATATTTGACATGATCATGGTGCGCCTCATTGACTGTATTCCGCTTCTTCTTTGCTAACGAATCTGCGTCATGTAGCTCTGTCCTGCATCGGATCCATGCTGGGACCTTGATTCTCAAGATGACCTTGCACTTTGCTTCCTGCCGTCTCCGCGGCACCTTCCTAACCCTAGAGCCCATTCCTTAACGCTAGGACCCTGCGAAAGCTCTGCTCATCCCACAAATCCGCAGCCAAAGTCCTGTCCACGATTCACCCTGTCCAAACCCCACCACCGAATGATCGCTTCTTCTGCAGTCGAGCTATTCAATCCTGGCTCAGAGCTCATCTAAGACCTTGCTCTATCCGTCGCGAAACCTTTCTACCGGCATTCATCTCACAATCGCCGAAATTCTGCGCCAGGTCATCAATCTCCCGACCCCGATTTCGGGCCGAAGTTGTCCTGCAGATTCCCTAGCGGGATCCCAGTTTCTTCTCTGCAATACTGGAGACCACAGGACGTCGTCGCGACTGTCGTTCGTGTGGTGTATGGAGCTCAGTTACAAGCAGGAGATGTGGCGTATTGGGTCAGATGACATCTTGGACGGATTTTGGTGGCGAGAGGGCGAATTGTAGAAGAGAAGGAGTAGGAGAATGCGTAAACCAATCCCATGGTATGGTTGGAGGAGGCGAGGCCTCATTGGTGTCACGTATGTCTTCTGTTCCTTTTCGGACCATTTTGCTAAACCAGATTCAGGTCAGATTACTTGCAGTCCTCAAGGGTTCAGTACGACATAGAAAAATGACGGCTCTGGTGAAGGACAAACAAGACAAAGACAAAACCGAAACCGAAACGCTCTGACGATAATAGCATGGTCATGTCGTCGTTCGTTTATTGAACCCATTCTATCGGAATGTTCTGACATCTTCTGCTCTAGAAAGCCAAAAGTCCTTCTTGTTGTCTCACTACCTTTTACCTGGAGATCCACGCCATCAAGCGTCCACCATGGTCATCTCGTTGGTGTGCCTCTGGAGCTTCACTGCTGTGCAAATGGCCATTTTGCGAGCGCCATTTAGCTTCCGCCGGTATGGATCATTCTTTTACTTTTGTCTCCTCGCTCATCGGCCAGCAGAACAGAATGTATTGCAAAGGCTGTCTCGACAGAGATGCCGCTCAAAGCATGTTTTGCCATTCTGATTTCCTATCATCTCGGTGCTACCAGCTGTACAAAACGACGAATCTGTAAGTTGTCGTTTCCCTGTGCGTGCGCTATATTCAAGTGCGACTTTTCAGCAGACTATCGGGCTATTGGTCACGAGGAGGATAGTAGGGACTAGTTCCGGAAAGTGGAAGAGCGAAAGCAGACGGAATAAGTATCATAGCTTGCTCTTTCTTCTTCGAGGTTGCCCCTCTTCGGTCCGCAGATGTAAACATTTATTTTTGCCAATTTTGATTAACTTTCAAAAGCTTCTCGGTCTCGACCGGTTTCGTCCATAAAAGCTGAGCGGGCTCGAGCTCTGGCGGCGGAAGTCCTGGCGACATTCAAAGACAACAAAGAAGCTGTCGTCATCCTGGTCGAAAGGGAACAAGTCGTGTTCAAGCTCCGTGAGCTCACACGGTTATTGACGATGTTCGAGAAGATGAATTGGGAGCCTGGAGTTCAAGTACATGTCTGGTGGATTATGGATGTGAGTTGCACAGAATTTATGTCTTTTGTACGGATGCTGGAGAGGTAAGTCACTCCTCGAATGTAACCTCTATTCTGATCTCGTTTGAAAGTCTCGGCGTCACCGCGACATCAACAGTGAAGCCTCGGTGCACTTCAGTTCATCTCCTTCAGGTGTTGCGCTGCACCACTCACGCACGACTCAACTCCCCGATCTTTCTTCGTGTCCTGGCTTCGACACTTTGCCAGATTTATCCCGAATAGCAATAGACGCAAGGGAAAGCGTTTTGGTATAGACGAACGACCAATCCCCTGAAATGTGCCCCTGCGTCAGAAACCGCCGTAGGAAACCGAATACCAATGGTCACAAAAGCGTCAAGGGAAAAGATGGGACAAATACTGACCTTGTACGAGTCTTGCAAAGGACTGCTGCTGGGACACTTACAGGGATTGATGTGCCCTAAGCCCGAGAATATGATCCAACCCCGAGAATGCTCGAAAAAGGGGAAAACCGGACTTGGTGCTCTATTTCGCTGGATTACCAATGCAGGGCGACGCTCATGACAATATGAGGGGTACAAGAAGCTTGTTTCAGCGGACGAGGGAGGTCTTTTGACCGCCATTCGTCGTCGAAGTTGCAATATGGGGATTCCGAGGTAGACGAGGTAATTAGCTGGATGGATGGATTGGGACAGCGATAGTCACCTTGTCAAATCTTATCTGGGAAGATTTACACTGGTATGAGCTCGCATTCGGCTTCGGGTAGTCCAGTAGTGAAACCTACAGGGCAGCAATGTGTCGTTGATATTTGTCTGCATTGAGTCGGGTTACTAGAAGGTTTGGCAGGCTTCAGTGGCTCAACCCATGGATATCGAGACTCATGAGCGGGCGTTATATTTTGTGCTCCAGGTTTGCGGCAGGAAAAAGGTCTGAAATGATGACCGCGGTTCAAGAAGAACTGTGATGCAGAGTGACTCGTGACGGCGCTTGATGGGCGCTTGAGGCCTTCCAAGTATTTAAGAGTGCGAGATTGAAACCACACATTGGAAATGAGATACAGGTTATGTTATTATCCAAGGAAATCGAAGACACGCATACAATAAGAGTGATTTCTACTCCTCTACTGGTCTGCATCCTCCACAGATCTCAAACGAAGCTAAAGCATAATGTCAGTACTGTAGAGAGAGACCACGGAGACTGACACGGACAAGGCAAAGCCGACAATGCACCGAAGAGGAAACCCGATTCGTATGATCTTGACACAGCATAGAGGCTCTGTGGCAGGGTTTGGCACCGGAATGTGGGGCGAAGGTAGCTAGGAGGGAAGAAAGCTGCCAAGCTGATTCAGAGAGCAAAAAGACAAGGAGCAGAGGCAATATTTACCTTCACGATACGTCCAGGACAGGATGGTCAACTTTGTAACATCGTTGGAATCCAGGTTATCCGCCCCGCATTGCAGACCATCCGGGAAAAGTCGTCGTAGGAATGCCTACGAAAGCGTAGAAGCCTCTCACTAGCGCTTACCAAGAAATCTTTCTCGATTCTCGCTACAATCGCTCCATATGCAGATCGGCATCGATTCTTACACGCTGCGAAGATCCTGGGGGTATCGGTGTTGGAGGGTCTCAGCAAGGATATGAGCAATAGACCAGCGGATCTAAGGTATCTCTTAGAAACATGTCAACAGAATCCGAGACTTTATCGAAAAAGACGCACCTGGAGAAGCTCCTTGATTAGCCATATCCTGCAAACGCAACCCAGACCGTATCTATCGGCGTGAATCCTGCTCTCTTTCTCTTTCTCTCTCCATTTCAGGTTCAGACCGAAGCGGAATACCGTTTCTGAAGAGCCTACCAATTTGCTTCAGCCTGCAACAAAAAAGGAGACAAAATGAGGTATACCTCGATATCGCCTTGAAGACCTCAGCGATCTCGCCCTCTCGAGTTCTTCATGAATGGCTTGGTTTGATTGCCTTGGCCGAATTAACGAAGATTATGCCGTCGAAGGTGTGCGAGAGCCTTGAAGCATGTTCAGCAAGAAACTCGACGACGAAAGAGTCGACGGACCAGGACGATTCATGACCATAGAGCTGTCTGCCTTCTTCTCAAGGGATGCCAGCTATCATGATTTTCTTGGTTTCGAAGGTGCTGCGGCAGTGCTTCAGCAAGGAATTCGATGGAGTAGAAAGGAGCGACATACGTGTCGGACGTATTACCCAGCTAGGAAGATCGCGCTCCAAACACGGCCATACTCCCGCCTGGACCTGTATCTTTCGTTCAGCATGAAACCTAATTGAAATTCGGGCGGCGAAACTGTTCCAAACGAGCTTGGAAAGAATAAAACAATGTACGAGGGATGGTTTTACTTTATCTGTAGGTTCGCAACCTGCGCGCCATGCGCAAAATGAAATGATGGTGGGAGAGGTTATTCGACACTAAGAAGAGACATGTGTCAACGTCTGAGTAGATCATAAGAGATATACGAGTCATCTTTGACCACCAGAACGAGCTTTTTCTGACAATGCATTCATCACCGCGCAACTGAAGTCAATCGTCAGCATGGATCCAACGAAACGAGTGACTATTACTTACATCGCTTTCCTGCATCATGATGTTGAATTATAGCGAGCGCTACCCAGGTGGTACTGTGAAATGAGCTTCGAAATGCCAGAAGCACGACGCGCGTCTGTTTCACCTGTTCGACCAATGTTAGAAGGAGTTATCAAAAGGGGGAGAAAAGCGTCACCTTGTGGGCCTCAATGTCGAACAGATGCATCGATTGGTTCGAGACAGGCGTGAAGCATGAACGAGCGACGACGGTCGATAATTGATACATGGTCAGCGAGTCACAGTTGTCCCCTACGATTCACAAGGGTCAATCCTTATCCGTACCGTCACGGAAGCCTCCACCACGCTGCTGCTGACGATGCCACTGTCAAGAATATAAATCTTGGATAGCTGGATGAATCGAAGACACTGACGTCGAAGACGGATGGGGGAATAGCAAACAAGGAGCGAAACCGAATTAGATCGATAACTGGTTCAGAACATCAGTACACGCCGAAGCGAAATGGACTGTAGAAAACGCACTAATGATCCTGGTCTGCCTCCCGCCGGTAAGATGCTGGAGCTCAGTCCTCATCCTTTCTGGCCGGCCGGCCACTCTCTTGCTCTGAACGAATGCTTGCCTTGGGCTTTCGCTGAACATTGACTGCAGCAAGGATGCTACGAGGCTTGTTGTCAGTGGCGATTCGTGTATCGGTTTCGAAAACGCACTATGATCCTTGGATCCTTCGGTTTTTTCAATGTCTCAAACCGCTGGTGTTTTAAGGTGGATGAATCTAAGCATAGTGTAGCTCGGAAAAGGAATGAAGGACGAGCGAGCTATCATGCATCATAGTCAAGGGATTGTCCACTAGAGGAAAAAGATGATACGTACGCAGGATTTTGAGCATTTTAGCGCTACTGAGCCAGGGTATACGGCAAGCGGCGACGATACGCGAGAGCCCTCGTCAGAGATACAACAACACTTTCCCAGAGAGGCGTGGCAAAAGGTTTGCGGGCTCAATCTTTTTATGTCATCAGCTGAGACGCAATGTAAAGAGGGACTCACCAGCATGAATCGATTTCAACTGATTTGACGTATATACGGAATTCTATTGGGTCGGGAATTCCGCCGCCGCGTGAAAGACCATTCCTGAGGCATTCGATCGGACAAGGAAAAGACCTGTATTCATGGTCAGCATCTGAACCGGTTCTGGCGACAAAATCGACTGGCCTTGTCTGCTGAGCCTGACGACAGCAGCGAGGAATCAGAATCCAGATAGCTGGAGAATGGCTGGCGGTTGCTCTATTCAAGGCCCCGAAGGCTTTGCGGTAGGCGTTGGAATTTTGTGACGCGGAGAGAGGCAGCAAAAAGGTTGACGATACTGGCTGATGACGGAAAGATCTAGAAACTGTGACTCGGACGTGACGCGGAAAGAAATGTCACTCCGGGAATTCGGCCACCGGCTTCCGATTTGCTTCAACGCGTGGCGTCACGTCATTGTCACAGCTGAGCTGTACAGCGAAATGGAACTTTATTTCTTTCCCCAAACTTGATAATTAGCGGACCATCGGGTGACTGACACGAAGACTGGAAAAAGGCGTCATCTGTATCCGGTACGACCGTATAGAGCACCAGTTTCACATTCTTCGATTCCAGCATCTCTTTCACGGTATCTTCGACCTTGGTTAGCGATTCAATGTAAAATTCTGAAAATAGACTTTCACGGAGCCAGATCACTGAGTATTGGCGCGAACCATCGATGTGGGCTTTTCTCTAAGCCATATCTCGGAAATCCAAAGTTAAATAGTGAATTTTGACAGGAACATTGAGGTCTCTAAGTCCGTAAACAAAGCAACGATTGAATTTGAAGACAGAAATAGTTAAAAAGGGGCTGAACACAACTTCATTGCGAGTAATTTATGATATCAGACTGTGAGAACTCACCATTAGACGTTTCGAAGTCGCGCCCAGTCCTAGAGAATATAATCCTCTGACTAAATGCTTTATATAGTACCTGGATGGTACCTTGGAGACATATGCATTAGAAGATTGGGCCCAGAAGAGAGAAAAGGGCAAGTACTGGTAGTATCTGGATGGTACCTGACTGGTGTCCATTGGATATATAAGGAAAAATGGATGAAAGACAGTACTGGAGAGTACCTGGTAGTACCTTGTCCACATGATATCATATACGGGGATTGGAAAGATAGGCATTTCCCGTACTGTGATGTATAATCTATTGTACCGAACTGAAGGTGGCCGCTAGGCCACAAAACTGATATGATGCTGGATGAGGACGGGGAAGGGTCCGAAGGACTGCAGATGAATGGAGACATACTGGCATGTGTATTTGGCTCGGTGCGCTGTTCCATCTCCATGGTTGTGATATCTCGGTGATGCATGGCCATGATGCGGCGGTTGTGCGAAACTTTTTTCAACGATCGACATCGAGGCCGCATTATACTTGGTCTCTCGGTGCCTCCGTTTGTTGCAGCAGATAATTATATCCAGCTGTCGGGTGCGTCTCCAGTGTCACATTCTTTCAAGGCGCATAACATATAGTTTCATTTCCAATTTCTGTGGCGCTCATAGCTCAAATGCTGTATTCCCTTTGCATTTTCTGCAAGGGCTTTTGTGGGTGCCCAACTTTGACGATTGAGATTCAGACGGTCAGTCGGTTCTCGTTTTTCTCCTGAATTATGTTTACTGAAAGGACTGCTAGAGCCGCTTTTGCCACATTATCAGCTTCTGACTCGACAGTGCCTGTTCCTCGCTATACGAGCAGCTTCTCGATAAGCGCGACCCTTCCGGGTCACAATGCATTCCTAGACTGGTAAATGTCCAGCTCGTTTCACGACATCCTGGTCCATATGGCAAGCCAACACACGCTGCTGTTGGATAAATAAAGAAAGGTGCGTCCGACTTGAGTCGCTATCCTTGCTAAACGTGCTAATGATCCATCTTCAGGAAACCGCAGCTCGCTTCCGCTCTCATATCTGTAGTCAAATTGCACCTGTCATACATATATCAACATCCATATCATGAAGGAGGCTTCAGGAGTTTAAACACAAGGCGCGACGCGTCTTGTCACGTGGAGAGAATATGGCAGCGGCCCGATACACCGGTGAGACGCTCAACCAAACAATTGGATCATCTCTTCCTCTCCAAATGCAACGCTTCGTGCTACAGCCCACCAGCAATCCAACGGGTTGTAGAAACGAATCCAGGTATATTATGACATGCCTTGGTGCCGATACCAACCAAATCTGACTGGTTCTTTTCCTAGATTTCGGTCGGCGCTCTGGTGCACCCGACGACAAGGGATTCGTCGGGCGTCACGTCAAGAATGACCAGTCCAGGCCCTAACTCGATCGTATGGATGCTGTGCTTGCCATCGGCCCACTGTGCGACTGTTCCGCGTTACCATGCATCCCTGGGTCTTGTAGATGTCGAGCTCTTTTCACGACTCTGACAAACCGAAACGTCCTCCTGGTGGATAACTAAAGAAAGGTACATCCGCCTTCAGCCGCTATCCTTTCTAAACGTGCTAATGATCCACCTTCAGGAATCAGATTTGCACCTGGGTCAACTGGCTTGCTCGTCCGGTCCCTTTTTGGCTGATCGCGCAAGAACAATAGCCCTGTAATTCGCGATATGCTCATTATCAGACCCCATAAGGCTCTAGTCTGCATTGCATTTCAATGGGGGCATGGTGCGTCGTCTCGAGGACATTACCTGCTCGTATTTCTGACTCGATTTGTTTCAGATTTCGCTACATCAGGATTCCCAACACGACCTCTATTTTCTCTCGACGCCTTTCTCGATGCATTTGCCAAAACCAGTCATCATTCTGCAGACGGTCTCTTTCTTGGATCGAAGCCTATTATCGGCCGACCTTTATACATCGCCTTGTCTCTCTAGGAGGCTCGAAATCATACGGTTATTGTCTCAATTCGATGTACGAGACCTTTCATTTACCTCCCTCGATCTATTGACAGTCTTCCACAGACTGCTTTATTCTTGGCATTCCCGTGATAAACCTGCCTTGGACGACTGGCCACAGGCTCTCGAGATCATTCTTATGCAGCATTTCTTTCAACTGGGGGTATCGGGGAATGACGTAGATGACGACTTTGGAGCATCCAGGCGCTATGAGATGTCGAAGAGGGACAGAGAGGGATAACAAGCTGGGTGGTTCTCTGTGGAGCGCTTCATTCACTGGTGCGTCGCTTCCCTTTCAACGTTGGCCTTTTCTGAGCTTGTCTATAGGTTCCTTTAACTGCTCTTATTTCGCTTCCCGTACCCGCTAGTCCTGTCTTTCCTTGAGATGGACCTCGCCTGGTTGCTGACGGCGGAAGAATGTCGAGCAAGAGGGACAGTCCTCAGCGTGCTGACTGCAGAGCTCATTGGCCCAGTTTGAACCCCCACGTCTCGTCACGTCTATCCATTTCAAATTTCTTCTCTATTGTCGCTGGCTCACCAGCTCCGCGCCCTTCACCGGGTATCAGCTTCTGATTTCATTCCCGCCCTCGACAACTTTGGCGACTTGTTTGCGAGAAGCGGATATCACAATCCTGAGCGCCGTCACCTGGCAACATTCGACTTCTTCCTGTGATTCCACAACATTGGAAGATGTCCTTTGTGCTTGTTCTGCCTACGAGAAACGCCCGGTGATCCTGACGATGAGCGCCACAGCTCCAGAGTCGCCTCCCCTCGCCATCTCCAAGCTTCGACATCTCCACTCCATTGGAATGACATTGGGTCATACCAAGCTCGCTTCTCTCGATGCGACGAGCTCGTCAACCGACAAAAGTTTCTGACCAATAAAGTCGTCTAAACCGGAAAACCAGTCTGTCCACCAGCTCCATATACATGCTCATTTGACGCAACGACTCATCCAGCTCATTCGGCAGTTTTCAGCTCTGCCGACATGTCGAACTTGAGCGTCGGACCTTCTCCTGAAATTCCAGTCTAGGACGATTCCCTGCTTCTCGGACCAAATGTTGCTGCTTTATCGGTCTGGATGGCTCAGCCTGGCCATAATCCTCATTCTTTACTACATTCAACCCATCCCCCAATCCAATTCGACCCTGTGTTCTTATAAACATCCAATTTGGGAAAAGGACAGGATCGGCGCAAAGCAGACGCTTGGATGGTCACTCCTGCTCTCGTAGCGAGGTCTCTTCCTCGATATCATCTCCTCTGGAAACGGCTATGGCTCCGGTGCCATTTCAACCACATCGCTCTGGATTACCTCGACGATACCGGCCTCGATACCAGCCAGCCACACGTGACCTTCTCGATTCAGATTTCTTTTTTCTCATTCTACTTCAGCATTCATAAAAGTTCCACCATTGATGCGCTCAGACGTCATCAGTGTTGTCAAAAATCAGGGCAGCGATATCACCGAAACTGAGGGTACAGGGCCGTTTTGGGTGCAATTCGGAACAAAGCTGTCTGGAGAAATTGAACCGGTGTCGATGCACAGAGTGCTTTGATGTATCCATGATTGACCTGAAGCCGAATCGACCGATTGTTTCGTCGCTGTTGCTGTTCAGCAAGACTTGACGTTTCCTCGATAGAGCGTCGTCTGTAGATGTGTGTATCTTCCCACTTTATTGCTCTTGTCCTCATTGATTTTGCAGATCTTTTTGCCTGCTTTGGTGACAAGGAACATTCCAAGGCTTCCGCGGACGTTATGGCTTGAATATCTACAGATACGACCTGTTTTTCGGATTCGTGCTATTCAAACGTTCGTGCTGCTCATCTATCTTTACGGCTAGATTGTCAGTCCCGTCTTATCTTTGGATTCCCTTTTTGACTCGCCTGCTTTACAGCTCAATCTCATGATGTAGTCGAAGTTACAGCGTGAAGAGAGACATCTGTGTCGTTTGGTAGGCGGCGGGTGGCGGAGGGTGAAGGGGTGATTGGTTGGTTGCGGATGCGCGGGATGTGGAGGCGATCGAGGTGTGTGGGTGAGCAACCGAGGGAGATAATATATTTTGATAGAGCAGACGTGTGGCCTTCGGAACCCTTCGGAATGATGGTCGGGGTATGAAAACGGACTTTGATTGATTACGGTATATTTCATCACGCGTTTTCTTCTTAATCCCAAGACGCTCCTTCCCCGACCTCGTTTCCCTCTTTTCGTCCCGCTACTATGCCATCTATTCTGAATCTCAAGTTCAAAGTGGGTGGCTTTGCCGTCGCTCCCCGACTGTTGACTCATTGTCGCCTTCTTATTGTTATTTTTTTCTCGCTGGATTAGGGCAACAAATCGTTTGTTGCGTTCAGCAATCTCAATGATTCTGAATCTTTGACCAAGACCTGGAAGGTCCGTTATCTCTATCCTCCGTTTTCGTGGACATTGCTCAGCATCGTCGTGTAGGTCTGCACTAGCCTCGTTACCAGGCCCTCTGAAATCTCGGAGAGATTCCTCGTCAGAGGGCCTGGTAAATCAGAATTATTTTTGGCAGGTCATAAATTTGATGGGATCATGCTTACAAAAAACTCCCGATATGGCTATTTTCCTTTCTTGTGCATTGCACCGTTGGTGGCCTTTCCGTCGATTATTGATTGTTTGGTGGGCTGGGACACCTGGGACATGGTAGAATAGTTGAATGGTGGCCCTTAATGAAGATTTTTGGGTGCTCGAGGGTCTATGGCGGACATTTTTCTGACTATTTGACACTGAAACTGCACTGTCTATTGATCTTGAGGTTGTTATCAATGCGAAAAAACCTCTCAACCTGCTTTGGAGCACAGCAAGCAAGGATAAAGCACCACCAGCGAAAAGAGTAAATAACCTTATTTGGCGATTTTACATAAGCCAGGTCCATCAAATTTATCACCTGCGAAAAAATATTCTGATTTACAGGTCCCTCTGACGAGGAATCTCTCCGAGATTTCAGAGGGACCAGTTACAGGTCTAGGTCTGCACCAAGGTCGCGAGCTACCTGGAGCAAGGCCAGCATCTCGAGAATCTCAGCTGGCGGCTCTGGCATTTGCAGAACCTCATGGTCGACACGGATAACGCCAAATCCAAGCGTGAATTCAAAAAGCTGTCGAAATGCATGGGAGATAAGCTGGACAAAGAGAAAGCCCGGTTCGTGTCATTACCTTTTCTCTGATGGTATCGTCTCATATTTTTGCAGGAGCATCGTCGAGCTGGAGGCGCCGGATTTCAAGCGCAATCATTCCACCGATATCATTCAGCAACGAGCTGCTGAGAAGGAGCGAATGCGCGAGGCGAATCAGCATACCCAGCCTGGGACCATCAAACGAATGCAATTCACGTTCAGCGTCGACCAGCCAGCTAAGACCTTTACGTCTGGTCCAGTCAGGAGACCAGACCTCAAGCCGTCGCCGGAATTCACCAGACGACCCAAAGCCAGCAACAAGGAACCGCCAGCAGCGTCCAACACGAATTCCCTGCATTTTCCGTCTCTCTTTTCCAACGATTTCGGACCAGCAGCATTGTTGTATCCAGCTCCGACGCTGACGAATACGATGAACTATGGCGAAGGACATCATCCGACTGGTGCCAATGATGGCTTCAGCATTGTGCGACCGACGATTGAGCTGCCGCTGGACGAGCTGTTCGATGAACGTGGCACTCCTCTCGACGACCGTGACAGTGCCCTCCAGTACCCAGCATATCAATTAGACGAATCTGACATTGTCATGAATTCTTCAGACCTGTTCACCACGCATCTCCTTCCTTCTTTGTCTCCCAATTCTCATTATCAGCAACAAGAGGACCAGCTTCATTGCGACAATATTGCCCAGTTTCATCACAGCGATCATCCTTCCTCATCGTCGTCTTCGACTTCGGATGATGATGGCAGCGAATTCGGCATCACATCGACGTCGAATTTGTCGTACAGCGCCCAGGAATCCTCACCACAAACAGCGGTGTCGCTCAAGAGCTCGACGCCGCTGTACCGGGCTTGCACGCCGACCGGTCGACCGACGTTGACGGTTCGCACTGGCGTCAAGGGTTATACCGCGACACCGACCAATATGATCCCAGGCAGCGGTCGGATTCCGACGGCGAATCTGGACAATTCGGCACCAGGTGGCTTCAAGGCTGAATGCTTGAATTGCGGCGCGACCTATACGCCGCTTTGGAGACGAGGACTGAACGACGAACTCAATTGCAATGCTTGTGGATTGTATTGCAAATTGGTGAGTTTTTCTCTTTCTTTTATCGTCTCAACTTGGCTGACCTCATTCCGAAGCACAAAAGACCGAGACCAAAGAAGATCAGGAGTATAAATGGAGATGGAAGGAATCAGAATGTCCCTGAACCAGAGACTATAGATGTTACGGGTGAGCTTATTCTTCTTCTTCAATAGACCTGGTCTGACTTTTCCCAAGCTCGATGCTACAACTGTCACACGACGACGACACCACTCTGGCGAAAGGATGACGAGGGCAAGACTGTTTGTAACGCGTGCGTCTCTTTGCTTTTTTTTCTCAATCTCCTTCTCAATGTTGTTACAGCTGTGGTCTTTATTACAAGCTCCATGGTTCAGCTCGTCCCATTTCCATGAAATCTGATGTCATTCGAAAGAGGT
The DNA here is from genome assembly GCA_029320655.1 of Mycena floridula. Taxonomy (NCBI): domain Eukaryota; kingdom Fungi; phylum Basidiomycota; class Agaricomycetes; order Agaricales; family Mycenaceae; genus Mycena; species Mycena floridula. The sequence goes on from JARIHS010000051.1 coordinate 540,775, forward strand.
CCCGTCACAAAGCAAGACGGTCCATTGCAGATACCCCTTTAGCCAGTCCTGGCGTCAGTCATTGAGCTTCACCAGTCCGCGAAGCTTCTCCAGTATTCTCGCCAAATTCAACGACCCAGATGTTCAGCCCGACTGCGCCTCATTTCACGCCGAGCTCACCTTCACCTCGTTTTTCGCCAAGATCACCCCAGTTTACTCCCAGCTCTCCAACGTTTGACGAGAGCTTTTCGTCATCGACGTTGGAGCTCATGGGCGCTCTCGGTCAAGACGGTCATGATTTTGACTTCAAATATCATTTCCAGTTTCCTGGTCCATATCCTGGTGAACAACTCACGAATCTTCTACCTCCTGCCTCTTCCGACACTCTTCCTTTCACTTCGATTAGCAGTCCACGGTCTAACAAGCGCCGTCGCATGAGCAGCGATTCTGGCGAAGACCCACCATCGAGGGCCGTTTCTTACAGCTCTTTTGCTGAAGGCTCCAATGAGTCTTTCACCAGTTCCTCTTATTCCTCGCATTCTCAGACCTTGTCCATGGATTTCCCATTCAGCAGCTATCTGCTTCCGTCATTCGTGGCCAATGGTCATGGATCCAACATGTCTGGGGCTATCTCCCAGGGGTCGGGGAATGCGTTCTGGCACCCGCCATTGCTGCCTAATGGGGGTTTACTCAGCCCGCAGGAGATGATGCAAGACATTTTGCAGGGTAAGACATCGCCGACGCCGATGCATCTGGCGATCCTTCCTGACGATTCGCCCATGGATTACCTGCATCCTCACCTGATGCTTTCGGACCAGGCTATGTCGCCGGACCAGGACCACATGGGAATGTCGAATGAGGATTTGTTTGCGGCATTTGTTCATCCTCCGATGATTATCCCAGAGGAGCGACATGAACATCAGGAGTTTCAAGAGCGTCGGTATGGTCAATAAGAGGAACAGCGGAGATTCCCAAGGTATGTTTTCATTCGGCTTTGTGGTTTTTGGGTTGCTCATTCTTCTTTGCAGCTTGATCATTGTCGCTCGTCGTCGTCATCTTCTTCTTCTCATCATGGGTTTTCTTTTTTGGTAATTTGGGAGTCTTGTATCATTTATGCGCCCTGGAGGCTGAAAGAAAAGAAACAGAGAAGAGAAAGAAATCTAGAAATCTAACCAATGTAATGTAATTGCCAACCATTGAAACCAAAACCAAATGTACTTATTAGCTAGCTGACGAGTTAAATTGCATTGTATTCCCTTTTCCCTGGTATTCCTTATTAGCTTGAATGCGAGTCAGTTACGCGATGAGCGCATCGAAAAACTGATTTTTGACCTCACTAGGATTTCACCGAACGACTTTAAGATTTTGCCCACAAGACTCGGAATTTATCACCAAAAAACTTGAAACTTTCATTCGGAAGAGCGGGCGAGGTGCGGGATGATGACGGACCACGGGATTGATGCGCATCATTCAATTTGATCGCCGGATCCGAAAGAGGTCAAAATTTACGGAAGCCTTACAGGAGACACCTCAAATCTCTCTGCTGAAATGATCTGTTGAAGGTCCGTTGAAGGTGCCACACGGTAGGGTCTCGCTGATCATCTTCGTGAATATCGGCAATGTCAGTTCAATTTGACATGCCGCCATAGTCAATTGAACTTCAAATTTCTTTTTTCTTTGCTCTGTGCAGTGGTTTGACCCATCATCTCATTCAAATCAACCGAGTAGTGATATCTCTTTTACTTCATGCTCGCTCGTTGACCGTCAAAGTAGTGATTGCTGTAGACATTTTCTCGAGTAGTATTCACAAGAGGATAGACAATGCAAGATCATGTGTTCCCCATGAGTGAGCTCTCTTATCGACATGGACCTTTATTTATACAAAAATCCAGATCACTTCTTGTCTCCGGGTTTTGTGTTTGATTCTGATTCATCAGTATGTCTGATCCACCTCTCTTCCGACTAGCGGATAATGAGAGAGAGGTCAATATGGCTACGTTGAGTGTGAAGCTCGTTGATCTCAGTGCTAGACCTATCTCACGTTGTCCAAATCAAACTCAACCTCATTCCGGACTCTGCCATACCAGTGTCGCTCGGGCTCTTCGGTGGGTCCTAGAGTTGACTTGAGTCGTTGTCGTGCAGGGTTGGTCTTTTTCGAGACCTGTATGTGTAAATTCATCCATCAATTCATCTATTTATCTGTGCTCTCTGGAGGTCACGATTGACTCCCATTGTCGCTCTCGATTGATGACCATCATGTCTTTGGATTCTCATTGGTGTGGCGCCGTTTCGCAGCGGAGAATCTAATACTTATTTTGATTCAATAACCAAGTTTTGAGTGAGAGAAGATTATTTGTTACGCCCATGTGAAGAGCGCAGTAAGTCAGGGTGAATAGGGTGCCATTCTTGGGCGATAGCTGTACTCTCAGATTGACTCACGCGGCTCCTGCAACGCGGGGGTCCATGTTTCATCAGTCAGAACTGACTCTTATCATATGGTGGTAGATGTATATGTACCTGATGGAAGTTGAACAGTACAGTCACTTCGACCAAGTGCACCTCCGAAAGGCCATCATGGAGATTCTGACTCCTGATAAGCGACGCCACAGCTCGGGTAGGAAAGCGGACTGCTGCCAAACCAGTTCGCGGAGTCTGCTAGTCTCCAACAGCGAGGAGGTCGGTGAGACGGAATAGATATAGAACAAGTATACATAGATAGTCCGAGGGAGGCGGCGGTAGATGAGTGCCTGGGATTTCATTCTTTTGGGTGGCATCAAACATCCGGCCAGTGTGGGCTTTGTGGTGCTGAAGATATGCATACATCGGGATGGACAAATGAGTTTCGCGAAATATGGTCAGCTGTGCACAAAGTGAATATGACTGAACAGCCATTGAACAGGCAGCAAAACTTTGATATATCCAGAAACATCAGATCTGACCACCGACTCGAACAAAGTGGCCAGATAGAGAATGAATTCTGGAGAGAGAAGTGAGTAGAGAAAGCTCATGTGAGCTTTCTTGGTATTAGATCCACGGTGGTCACTGAGTATCAATGCCGGGGTGAGCTTCTATTGGATGCGGACACGATCCGAAGCGTATGAGCCTAAGTGTCGCCCAAAAATTAGGTGAAGTTGAGCTTGTGGAGATAGAATCTACCAGTCCGTGAGAATAACAGCTGATATGGTCTGTGGATGCTCCAATCCTTCAAACTCCGATTGAAAGATTTACATCAAGGCAATTTCATCAGATATGAACTGAATGATCGAAAGCAGCCCTCAATCCATTGACCGTGGTAGAAGTGATACACCAAGTGTCTGATATCCAGTAATATCTTATCAGCACAGCACAAGCTCAGTGGAAGGGCAGTCACTCTTCGAGGATTCATGATCAAAATGTGGCGCGGGACTCGTATTTCGTACTGCAACTCTGGAACCTGTATCTACGCCCGCCTCATTGCACGCCAAGCCACTACTCTCGCTGAGTCTGATGGAAACGAACGACAAAAAGATCTTGTTTGACGATGGAGTACCAGCGTCGATAATAGGAGATGCCTAGATCACTGTATCTATGTAAACCTCCAGTTAAAACTGCTTTTCGTATGGGTCATGAACAGACAACGACCATGAGGCCATCCGCTCATATCTTGGCCTTCCTCGCAGACCCAATGGCGCTGCAATCGGAAAGTGGCCGAAAATCTCCGAAAATCCGATCATGGAGATCGCCTGCATGCGAGGCCGAGGTGCCGACGACCCACGTGTCCACTTTGTCGCACGCTTCAGCCCAAATTTTGCCTCCCTGTTTCGCCCACATTTTTACATTCACGTTCAGCCTTTCATTGGGGCCTGAGCCTCTGAGTCGTCTATGGCCGTGATTATGATTGCTCTACGTAATGTCTGTCCGTATCCCCCCATGTTTTCGCTTGACTAACCGGTTTTTCCAAAGGTTCAATGAAGATATCATGTAGAGAGTTTTGACCGTAGTCATGCGGCTGGTTAGCAGTCATTATCTCAATATTTCCTTTCTAGTTTGGCCGAGGTCTTTGTGATCTCTCCCACGACGCTTTTTCCAATTCACGATCGTGGCATTATTGGCCCTGAACACTCTACACTCAGTTCTGCCATTGCCAGGATTGCATCACTGATTCGTTGATTGTATCAGAGCCAGGTCTTGGTGTTGGACTCAAAGACTTGGTTGATGTCAAGAATTGAGAAATTACCAGACAATCACCTTGCTTTAGCTACTATAAGTGACTGGTTACCTGGCCACCTTAGCATTAGTTGTTCAATATCCCGGCTTTCGGAGTATCAGTCGACATGTAAGAAGTTACATCTCATAGGCATTCGTCATGGCTTCATTTTGCGCCCCCTCCGATGAATTTAGACCGAGTTCTGGTGACGTGACAAATATTTTCCCATCGGGCATCCCCAATCGGTGTTGATCGGGTACCTGGCCGCCGACCCGAATTGAGCGTCCGACGATGGCCTGAGAGCTGTCACTGTTCTATTTGCTCAAGGATAGACCAAATGAATATTCTGTATCATATAAGAGCTGTAATCCGCAGTAATATACCGGTATGTACAGAGTATAGTTCGGCAAGTTTCCAGGAATTCGGGTGGCCAACATGAAAAACAAGGCACGGGGCCTCGTCGGGACAGTCTATGGCCACTATTTTAGGTGTTAATTGACGAGAACATATCATGACCACGTACCTGGGACATTCATTACAGTGCTGAGCACCTTGGAAGCATGGGAATTTCAGTTTCATCCTGAGCAAGGGAAAGTCGGTGGGCGGATTTTGGTTGACACGATGGTGCTCCAGGGAAAACGATAGAATTCTCGGGAGACTGGAAGATGTCAGAGAATATGTCATTTATGCTACACACCAGCTGTCGCGACACTAGCGGCCCAGAAAGTCCTAATCCAGAGCTGACCAGTTTGTCCATCTTTCATCAACGAGACAACCCTACTGTAGAGAGGATATAGCGAGTTTGGGAAGACTTGTGCCTGTTTAGGGGGCTTAGAAATATGCAAGGGCCTCGCTGGCTTCGAACGGATCTAGGACAGAGCGATTTGACGGAGAACTGAGGGAGAAATTGGGCGGTTGATGTCACATGCATAACAATGTCACAATGTCACATTGGGACAGCCATCGGCGATAGCCATAGCTCGCGGGCCGAGGATGACACATGCATCAAAAGTGGATCAGAGTGAGGTAACAACCTAGGCTACACCTTACAACTCGCAGAAATGCAAATTGATATGATTCAAGGATGCTAGAAGCAGATGTCCAGCTTCCTAGGGGTGGCCAGGTAACCAGTCACATATAGTAGGTCTCCAGTGTGCGTTAATTCTATCTGCTTGCTCCCATGATCATGTGCACCAAATATCTTAGTCATATTTCCCGCGCTTTTCTTTTGCTAGAATCCTTAAATGCAGGTCACGCCATTCTGTCCACAACGTCAAGCTCTCAGTCATATTTCCTGCGCTCTTCTTTTGCTTGAATCCTTAAATACAGGTCACGCCATTCTGTCAACAACGTCAAACTGATTATCTCACCAGGCCGGTCATATTCTGCAACCTCTTAGGCACTTCTCCACCAACATGCAAATCAAGCTATATTTTTATATCCGTGTTTGCCCTCCTGGAAATCGAGTGAGGTTTTGGCTACCAACTAGTTTTGGTCTTGAACTAAGTATTGTAGGCCAGAGCACGAGGAAGCGCAAGAACTCTGACACTAATAATCAAGGGCCTCAGGCCGAGTTGAAGAAGACTAAGATAGTGCCTATGGTGAAAGCCGGGCGGCCGTAGATAGTACCTATCGTGTTTCTACTTTATCAAGTTGTCATCCTTAAGCAAGGTCCCAATCGACGAAGGCGATCCTTTCATACGCTATCTTCTGGTGCATAATTCAAATTGCCACGACTCAGCACGGTCATGTCCCTATCATGGATGTGAATATATCAAGCCGATGGTGTGGAGTGGTCGATCCGAGTTGAAGTTGAATATTGTTTAACGGAGGAGTTTTGATGTGGATCTGTGATGGGAAGTTCCACAGCTCTTCATTGGCCGAGTAAAGGGAGTTTGAGACCACGGCAGATGACGCTCATTGGTTTTTGGTGTTTGTTTCAGTCTGGCTTCCCGAGCTGGCTCATATGTGATCATAATTTGATACCTCATCCAGGATTTGCGCATTGAGATGTAGACAGTAAAATGCAATCTCGTTGATATCATTCAGCTACTTGCTATACAAGAACCGCACTGACCTCAAATACAGTATATAGAAACAATATGAATTCAATTCATCTTGTGCAACGGCCCCGATCACTTCAAACCATCTTGGAGAACTTCACAATATGTCCTTGTTTGCCCGAACGGGTGAATTTACCTTGGAATGCCCACTGGACACAGCTGGTAAGACTAGCCAGGAAGAAAAGGTGAAACACGACATGGCGCACATTGATAAAGCTCCCATCGCCACGGAGCTGTACCTCTCCTTCTTGGCCTGCATAGATATCATACCCGATGGTTTTCTTGAGCAGACGGATCGTGTCGCATTCGACGTGCTCTTTGTGCTGTACAAACAAGTCAGCATAGAGGTGAGAAGGAAGAAAATGCGACTCACCCAGTCGGTGCCATCCCTGCCCGCCCAACGTGCAGTATGTTTCGGATGGACTAGGCGATGAATAAGCCTAGATAATGAAGGTAGGACCAAGAAAGTCATACTGATCATGTAATTGAACTTGGGATTCTTGCTCACAAGTCCGGCGAGAAGGTTCTTCACGAATATCGCGCGGTTCTGGTCCACAACTCAGCTTGAGCAATGTAGAGTCGAAACGGAACGGACCTTCTTCTCATCCTTGATGTCAGAGATCAAGCTCATCACCGCTTTAATGACAGCTTTGACGACTTGCTGTACGAGTTGCTTTGCAACCATAAAAGCCATCTGGATGAAACGTGGAGCGACTTCGACCTCGGAGGTACCGCGCTCTTCAAGCGAGAAACCCTGGTCATAGCGAGGCGAAAGCTCCACTTCGTATCTCGCCTCCGAACTCTCTTCATATTCCAAATCCCGACGATATGGATAATCCAGATCCAAAGCCAAAATTGTAGAGATAGCAGCGAGAAATGTGAGGACTGCGAGGAACTTCATGTCGAGGATTGAGGGGTATCAGCTAGTCCTGCTAGAGACTATCCATATAACATCCACCCTACACGTGTAGGGTGGGCCAAATTAATATTTTTTTTCTTTTCCACGATTTATTTTGCCCTACAAACCCACCCTAGGCGCCTTAACCAATGAAGGTTGCTAAGGTTAAGCTTGCCTTACCAACCTTCAATGAAAAGACTGCAATAAGAGAATCAGACGTACCTTGACCAATGAAGGTTGGTTGGGTTAAGCTTGCCCCACCAACCTTCAATGAAAAGACTGCAATAAGAGAATCAGCCAAATTAAGAACTTGGACGGATTTCAAGCCAGCACGAAATTAAAAGTTGAACAAACAAAATGAGCCAAAAAAAAATCAACCTTGAATGAAAAGACGGCAATGAGAGAATCAAGAACGTGCATGGATTTCAAGCAAGCACAAAAATAAGAGTTGAACAAAAAGTGGGCCAAAAAAAAAATCAACCTGGTCAAATAAAATCAGGCAGATTGAAAATCCGACTCAGACCAAAAAAAAAAAGAGTTGAAGCCAAAGTTGCTTAGAATCACTTGGAAATCATGTATGGACATAAAGAAAAAAAATCAGAAAAATACTCAACTATATGATAAGATAAGATAAGGGCCACAAATTGACGTGGTTGGCCTCATCCAGACAGCAGTGTTGGAACAGGAGAAAGGAATGGAGGAATGGTGGTGGAATTTGGGAATGGACTGGTGGGATGAAAGACTGAAAGAACTGGATTACACACGATAGGTAGAGGTGGATCAATCCCGTTGAATAACACAGCCCAGGCGGAACAAGTCCGGCATGATCACGCCGGCAGACGCAATGGCTAATGTGTAAAGGAGAATGGAAGTGAAATCTGGAAGGAAATGGAAGAAATGGTGGGTAGGTTGTGAGAGAACATGGTGGTAGAGAACAAAGAAACAAATCAACGAACCAGCACATGATCAGCACATGGTGTCACATCACATGACCTTCCAAAAAAGGAAAGTGCTCGGATTTGGACAGGCAAGCCCTTATACTGGACTGAATGTGTCAAAGTGTATTAGGAAAATGTTGCTAGTTAAGCTGGTATTAAGGCAAAGATTTTTTACTTGAATAAGTTTCGGTCTCCATCCCATGTGACCGGGGAGGACCCCTGTCCCAATTGGGAAGCCTGCAATGTTGTATTTGGGGATCTACTCAATTCTTGACCAGCTTTATGAGGATACTTTTAGAAATATGTACTGTGAGCTTGTCTGGAAGAATACTTGTATAAATCAACCCAATCAATTAAATTTGGGTAGGTCAGTGGCTCATGTGACATGATATCAAGTTAAGTACAATAAAAGGAACTTATTTTCAGTGTGTGATACATCTCTTTAGCATACAGTATATGTTATCTTCCTTTAGAAATATTAGGATGTATTCTGGGTGGCCGGATGGCCGGTATTTTATAGAGACTGATGTGATTGTCACATCATGCCAGAGTCAAACTAGACTTGATTCCGAGTCTGGGGGATCAAAAATTGTGGAAAACGGACAAGAACTCATAGAGATATTACTGAAATGAGTTGGCCACTACTTTAAACTTTTGCCTGGGCAAGGTTTTATTGCAGTGTTTATTTCGGAGTATGGGACCCATTTGGACTCATATACAGTGTAATTCCAAACATAAATACGAGTTTTTCGAGCCATAAAATAAGGAAATCGGTCAAGGACTCATATAGTTATGAGCCAAAACATCTGTCTGCTAGTTTAAACTTTCACCTGGGCAAGGTTTTATTGCAGTGTTTATTTCGGAGTATGGGACCCATTTGGACTCATATACAGTGTAATTCCAGACATAAATACGAGTCTTTCGAGCCTTAAAATAAGGAAATCGGTCAAGGACTCATATAGTTATGAGCCAAAACATTTGTCTGCTAGTTTGAACTTGTACCTGGTCAAAGCTTTATTGCAGTAAAAATATCTGAGCATGGGAGTCATTTGGCATCATATGCAGTATAATTCTAGACATGAATACAGGTCTCTAGAGCCATAAACTAAAGACATTGGTCAAGACTCATATAGTTATGAGCCAAAGCTTGGTCCACTATGTTGAACTTGGACCCAGTCAAGGCTTTATTGCAGTGTTTATTTCGGAGTATGGCACCCATTTTGGCTCATATGCAGTGTAACCCTGAGCATAAATACGACTCTGTCAAGCCATAAACCAAGGAAATCGGTCAAGAACTCATTGAGCTATGATTCAATACATCCATCTGCTAGCTTCCATCCTTTAATTCCATTTTCGGACAATGGACATATATAGGTTGTCGCTTGATTACATAGTAAATCTACACTTGAATATGTTTTCTTACAATCAGAAAGTAAGGGAATCGGACAAGAACTGGGTGAGCTATGCCTGGAAGAATACTTATATAAATCAACCTAATCAAATAAATTTGGGTAGGTCAGTGGCTCATGGGACATGATGTGAAGTGTAAATACAATAAAGGAAACTTTCTTTCAGTGTTTGATACATGTATCAACTTTGTTCTTTAGTATCTGGTTCATGTTATCTTACTTTAGAAATATTAAGATAAGTTCTGGGCGTCCAGATGGCCGATGTTTATAGAGACTTGGGCTACTGTCACATCATATCACAGTCAAAGTACACTATATTCCGAGTCTGGGGAATCAAAGATATTGTAAAATGATCAAGAACTTATTGAGCTATGATTTAATACATTCCTCTGCTAGCTTGCATCCTTTAATTCCATTTTCGGACCACTGCCATATATGGGTTGGGGGCTTGATCCCATAGTAAATCTATACTGGAATATGCTTTCTTACAATCAAAAAGTGAGGGAATCAGACAAGAACTCAGCGAGGTATGGCTTGAAGGATACCTGTATGGATCAACCTAATCAAATAAATTTAGGTAGGTTGGTGGCTGATGGGACATGATGTGAAGTGCAAATACAATAAAAGGAACTTTCTTTCTGTGTGTAATACATGCAATAACTTTGTTCTTTAGTATCTAGTATATGTTATCTTCCCTTAGAAATAGTAGGATATGTTCCAGGTGTCCGGATGGCCAGTGTTTATAGAGACTTGTCACAGTGTCCCACCATCTTGCAGTCAAACTAGACTTGATTCCGAGTCTGGGGAATCAAACATTGTGGAAAACAGACAAGAACTCACAGAGATATGACTGAAATGATGTGGCTACTATTTTGAACTTGCACCCGGTCAAGGTTTTATTGCAGTGTTTATTTAGAAGCATGGGACCTATTTGGGCTCATGTGTAGTGTAATTTTAGACATGAGTAAGAGTCCTTCAAGCCATAAAGCAAGGAAATCGGTCAAGAACCCATATAGCTATGGGACAAATCCTTTGTCTACTACTTAGGACCTGCACCTGGTCAAAGCTTTATTGCAGTGTTTATTTTGGAGCATCAATACCATTTGGGGTCATGTACAGTGTAGTTCTAGACATGAATACAAGACTTTCGAGCCATAAAATAAGGAACTCGGTCAAGAACTCATATAGTTATGAGCCAAACCTTTGTCCACTATGTTGAACTTGGACCCAGTCAAGGCTGTATTGCAGTGTTTATTTCGGAGTATGGGACCCATTTGGGCTCATATGTAGTGTAATCTCAGACATAAAAACGAGTCTTTCAAGCCATAAACTAAGGAAATCGGTCAAGAACTCATATAATTATGAGCCAAACATTGGTCCATTATGTTGAACTTGGACCTGGTCAAGGCTTTATTGCAGTGTTTCTTTCTGAGTATGGTGATCAACCCTAAGCCAAAGAAAGAGTTAGCCTGCCAATCGGACAAGTTTTGATAGTTGTGATAATCTAAGTAGTCTGTTAAATACCAGATGTGTTGCAATTCATGATCCATTCTGTTCCCTTATCGGCCTGTGACTATCTGGTGATTCCCAGGGATCCTGGCATGATCCCAGCATGATCAACATGAACACACTGCTTCCTTTTGATTCCTGCTACAAATCGGCATTAATAATGACCTGGAAGGTAAAAGGCATCATGAGCTAATATAGGCTATTGTTAACATTGTTTTCTTAGCTGAACCGAGGCAGCATTCTTCACCCCATGTCGATCCATTGGTCGTGGAGAAAACCTCACAGTGCCAGAATGAACAGGTAAGGTGCTTTCCATGAAATGATCTGGTTCTCATGTCTATTGCAGCTAAACAGGATCCGACCTTAAATTGGAATTCGAGAAGGTATGTTGGTTGGTCCTATGCCAGCATCACTTTTACCTTACCGTGTCACAGATCAAACCATCCACCTGCCTTGTACCAGAAACCGACGTGATTGAGGTACGAGTCTAGCCTTTTGACATGTTAAACTCGTGAGTCACAAGTGCAAGTGTGAGTGCGAACAGTGAACGACTCACAAGTACAAATGACTCACGAGTGTGCACAACTCACAAGTACGTACGAGTCGTTCGTTCATACGACTCATGAGTCGTACGAGTCGTTCATACGTACGACTCACGAGTATGAACGACTCACAAGTGCCAATCATGTGATGCTCTACTCCTGGTCCAGGACAGTCTATTCAAGATAATATTGACCAGTCCTTGCCCCAAGATATCGACAGAGACATCTCTCAGGATTGTGAGTGGTCTCTGTCTCAAGCCGATGAGCAGTCTGGCTCCCAGGACCTTCAGTGTCATGTCTCCCAGGATACCCAGCCCACGAAGCATCGTTGTATGAAGGCTGTCATCATACCAAGAATGCAGTCCATTCTTGCTCGAGAGAAGTGTCCAGCCCAGTCAATTGAGTTTGACTTGACAGAGGAAGATTGGAAGAAGGTCGATATGATGAAGAATGTATGGAATCTGTTTGTCTCTGTGATCATCTCTGATCTGCACGGTTGTAGGAAGAAGTCAAAACGATGATCCTGGGCCTGCAAGAACCCTTCATGGCTTCACGTCTCAAAGGCTTTGAATAGAGGCATAAACATGTGTCTCTCCCTGAGGCCATCACAGGCCTTTCTTACTAGTGGACTTTGATCAATAAAAGAAATTGTTGGTGCTCAACATCAATGGGTACTAAATTAGGTTCCATGTCAAAGTAATCTCAAATCTGAATCTGTAGAATCAAAAAGTGAGGGAAACGACCAAGAACTCGTCAGGATATGTAGATATTGATTCCAGGCCAACTTGAAGTGAGACCTGCACCATGTTTTGATCTGATCTTGGGACACCGAGTTTTGAAGGTGGAGGGACTCAATGCTATCCAGATTCTGCTGCTAAATACGAGTTTGGAGAACCAAAAAGTACGCAAATCGGCCAAGAACTCGTGGAGATATGAGCCAAATGAATTCTGGTCTTAAAGACCAATGAAGCCTTTAAGACCTTAATACAACCTTGGATAGAGCTTGGTCCGCAACTTAGCAGAGTCAATGAAGGGCTTATAATATAACATCCGCCCTGGGTACCCCGGGCGGGCCAAATTAATATAACTTTTCTTTTCCACGATTTGTTTTGCCCGGGCTTCTTGCCCTGGCTTCTTAAACCAATGAAAGAAGCCAGGGCTTAAGACGCCCTGGCTTCTTATCAATGAAAAGACTGCAATAAGCCAATGCACTTGCCCTGGCTTCTTAAACCAATGAAAGAAGCCAGGGCGTCTTAAGCCCTGGCTTCTTATCAATGAAAAGACTGCAATAAGCCAATGCACTTGCCCTGGCTTCTTAAACCAATGAAGGAAGCCAGGGCGTCTTAAGCCCTGGCTTCTTATCAATGAAAAGACTGCAAAATCATCTCAACTCCAACAAACTTGAATGCAAAAAATGCGCACAGATTTCAAGTGTAAAAAGCGGAACAAAAAATGTATGAAAAAAAACCAACACGCCCAAATAAAATCAAGCAGCTTGAAAATCCGACCCAGGCCAAAAAAAAATGTGTACAGATTTCAAGTATGAAAGCGGAACAAAAATGTACCCGAAAAAAACCAACCCACTGCAATAAAATCAAGCAGCTTCAAAATCCGACCCAGACCAAGAAAAAAAAAAGTTGAAGCCAAAGTTGCTTAGAATCACTTGGAAATCATGTATGGGTGTACAGAAAAAAATTCTCAGAAAACCGAATATTTGACCGGTGACATTGTGACATCATGTCACAGTCAAACTAGACTTGATTCCGACTCTGGGGAATCAAAAATCATGGAAAACGGACAAGAACTTACAGAGATATGACTGAAATTACTTCAAACTTTCACCTGGGCAAAGTTTTATTCCAGTGTTTATTCCGGAGTATAGGACCCATTTGGGCTCATGCACAGTGTAATTCTAAACATGAATACGAGTCTTTCAAGCCATAAACGAAGGAAATCCGTCAAGAACTCACATAGTTATGAGCCAAAACATTTGTCCACCATGCAGTCAGGGTACATTATAAATAGATCAGGTCTGAAACATGCCATAACAACGCTTCCCACAGCACAGCCACATCAGTGGCATGCTATATACCACCGCTTCCCTGACCCTTTTCTTTCTTCCTTTCCCCCCTTGTCACTAGATTTTTACTTCTGACCTTCCTGGCCCAACAGACCCTAAATCATCAGTACAAGGTGTGTCCAAGCTTCCTGACATCTGCTTTGCTTTCATTTGGCTTTCCTGGGTCTACTTGTATTACATAAGCAGACCTGCTTGATTTTAATCCAGCAGGTCATGTTATTTTTCGTAGACGGACCTGCTTGATTTTAATCAAGCAGGTCGTTACTTCATTTTTCATAGGAGGCCAACCTGCTTGATTTTAATTGAGCAGGTCATTACTTTAATAGGCCGACCTGCTTGATTTTATTCAAGCAGGTCTTTTATCTTGCATCCTTGTATTCCATAAACTCAAGCTGACATTCCTTTGTCCACAGAACTATTTGGCAACACACCCTTCCATTCAATCCAATGTCTGCCAATGCCACTGCTCCACTCACTCTAGTGCCTGGTTATACAGATCTTGTGTCAAATGCTTGGTTAATGAGCTACAGTCTTGCTATCAATACAGTCCATCGCCTATGGATATGTACAGATTGCAAGGTCGCTTTTTTGACTTTGAGTGTAACCAAGCATACCACAGAAGCCAAGGCCCATCTTACTGCAGATGGTAAACTTGGTCTAGCACCTGCCCCACAGTTCATTGCTATCTTGGCTGCCCAGCACAATATAGCAATGGTCTATCCAAATACAACTCACATCATCGATGCCATAGATGGTCTTCCAGTGCACCAGGTCACACGCTGTTCTGGCTGTCGTAGGTTTGGGATAGAGAAAACCATTGTGAACCATATCGCCAAGGATCACAAGAAGGAAGTTCCAAAACCAGCACCACAGGGCAACTACAACACTCAGTGCTTCAATAAATCCAACAGTGTGTACTTTCAGGTCAATGTCAACAATCTACCACCCCCTGCTGCGCCTGCAGGTTTCATGTCGCTGTTGGAGACCCTTCGCAACTTTGACATGTCAACTCTGGTTGACAAGACGGAAACCGATGCCCGACTGGTTCAGCCTTGGTTGAAGATCAACGGGTTTCACTTGCATGTTGCAGACCATGACACTGCAGACCTCCGGCAACTTGTTGCACTTCCATCAGTGCGCAAAGATCTCCCTCGACTTGGTGCTATGGTTATCGCATACTTCAAAAAAGCGGAAGCGACTCTCAAATCAATCGACCACATTATCCTGTGCAAGCTGAACACTAAAGACATTGCAAAAACGTGAGTCATTTATAATGCATCTTGGACCAGTCTGCTTGGTTATATTCAAGCAGACCGATTCATTCTTCTGCTTGATTTTAATCAAGCAGCTCTTTCATTTCCGTCTCCAGGTCTGCTTGATTTTAATCAAGCAGCCCTTTCATTTCCGTCTCCTGTCCTTTCCAGGTCTGCTTGATTTTAATCAAGCAGCCCTTTCCTTTCCTTTCCGTCTCCAGGTCTGCTTGATTTTAATCAAGCAGCCCTTTCCTTTCCATCTCCTGTCCTTTCCAGTTCTGCTTGATTTCAATCAAGCAGGCTTTCGATCTTTGCTCTCTATCTCACACTTCCACAGGGCAGTTAACAACACACCTTTGCATGGACTGGAACAGGAAGCATCACTCCAAGGTCTGTCAATCATTTTAAATGATACACAAAGTTTGTTCAACTTTGGTTTGCCAGCCTACTGCAGAACAGTCACTCATCTGGTCGCTGGACTCCTCAGAGCTCATTCCACTCGAGGATACAAATTCCCAACCAATCCAACCCTTGACACTGCTATTGGGGCACTGCATACATCATTGCAGGATGCAGCACAGACAGGCTTCAATGAGCTGCATGCTGTATTCCTTTCGCTCTTTGGCACACTTTGGACAGCCAAAGATGATCCAGAAGAGGGTCACATCTCCGATCCCACCATGTGCTTCCTTGCACTGTTTGCCTTGAAAGCAGATGGTGAATTCCTTCAGCCGATCAATGTCACTGGTCCGATTCGACATCTCACCTGGTCTATCGAGTTTGCCATGGCTGTTGAGATCAACGCCCGTGTCAAGGCCAAGACAGCAGCATCAAGCTCAGATGCCTACAACCAGCTCTCTGAATTCGTTCAGGAGAAGATCTCGAACAGCACGTTTCAACAGCTGAACACTCTTCAACATTATACGAGCAGCGTCTCATTCAGTTCCATGAGAATGCCAGACATATGGTGGCAGAATCAGGACGATCCGACATGCATGCTATTCCAGGGGAAGCCAGTTACCTTGGACATGTACAAGGGCATCTGTTCTGGCTTGATCAAAGAGCTGGTCACCATGTGGGATGAGAAGATTCTCCTTGGGCTCAAGAACCTCTATGCAGACCACAGCACTGCTATCGACAATCTCCGTTCCACCAAGCCCAAGTACAGCTTCATTCACGACCCGGAAAACGACTTGGCCAGCATCGGAAAGGACTTCTTGACTGCCATCTTTGAATCGCCAGAGCTGAGGGACCGTTTCACTGAAATGGAGGGCTCTGAGCGTGTTCTAAAGAAGTCGGAATGTCTCAAATGGCTGCAGCAATTGGCAAAGTTTGAAGGCCGGCTCATGCTTCTGATTCACTTCACTGCTGGTGGCCCTGCACGTGGTACCGAGATCACGAATCTGCTTGCTGAAAACACAGCAACCCGGACACGGAATTTCTTTCTATTTGGACGTCATGTCACCATCCTGCGGCACTACTCAAAGGACAACAACATCTCTCAGCAGGACCGTTACATTCCTATGGGACTCTGTGGTGTCAGTGGAGATCTCTTGGTGCAATTGCACAGTCTGGCACGTCCGCTTGCGGTGCTTTTCAGTGCTGCCTTGGAACACGAAGATTCCATCACTCTGCAGTACAAACGGATGCTCTTCATGGGATTCGAGAAGCCATTCACCTCCAAAAAGCTTGCAACTTTGCTCAGGCAGTACACCTCACCTGTCACTAGCTTTGACATTGCTATAGCGGACTTTCGACAAATCTTTGTTGGATTCAGAGAGCGAAATCTCGGAAAGACACACAACCTTCTACTTGAGGATGGGGACAGCACGGATACCATTGAAGCAGAGCAAATGGGACATAGTCGGACAACAGAAAAGGCGAATTATGGTCTCTGTTCCAACGGATGGGAGGGTGCATCAGACGAAATCATCCTTCTCTTCCTCCAAGCAAGTTCAAGGTGGCAAGTGCTTCTTGAAGTTGTTCCTGGAGCGCTCCAGCTACCTTATCATTCCGCTGCAAAGCCAAATCAATTCAAGCGCCTCGTGGACAAAAAGCTCATCAAACTGAACAAGCCGACTAAAGCATCTGCAACTTCAATCTCAGTTGATACAACTCAGCTGCAGAGTCAGATCCAACAGATGCGAGAGGACTTTAATGCACAGCAATCCGAGACCAACAAACTGCTCAAAGCGCTCCTTGAACAGAACACTCAATCCACCATGCAACTCAATCACCGGATAGATCAATTGTCACAGAGGCCAGAGTCCAAACCCATTCCGGCTGCTGGATTATTATCAAGCAGGCCAGAGGACGACGATCAGGGTCAGTAAATCACTCCACATCAGTGCAATGTTGACATGGTTTATTCTAGATGCCATTCCGGCTGCTGGATTATTTTCAAGCAGGCCAGAGGACGACGATCAGGGTCAGTAAATCACTACACATCAATGCAATGTTGACATGATTTACTCTAGATGCCATTCCGCCTGCTAGATTATTTTCAAGCAGACCAGAGGATGACGATGAGGGTCAGTAGAGCACTCTGCATTGGTGCAATGTTGACATGATTCATTCTAGATGCCATTCCGCCTGCTAGATTATTTTCAAGCAGACCAGAGGATGACGATGAGGGTCAGTAGAGCACTCTGCATTGGTGCAATGTTGACATGATTCATTCTAGATGCCATTCCGCCTGCTAGATTATTTTCAAGCAGACCAGAGGATGACGATGAGGGTCAGTAGAGCACTCTGCATTGGTGCAATGTTGACATGATTCATTCTAGATGCCATTCCGCCTGCTAGATTATTTTCAAGCAGACCAGAGGACGACGATGAGGGTCAGTAGAGCACTCTGCATTGGTGCAATGTTGACATGATTCATTCTAGATGCCATTCCGCCTGCTAGATTATTTTCAAGCAGACCAGAGGACGACGATGAGGGTCAGTAGAGCACTCTGCATTGGTGCAATGTTGACATGATTCATTCTAGATGCCATTCCGCCTGCTAGATTATTTTCAAGCAGACCAGAGGACGACGATGAGGGTCAGTAGAGCACTCTGCATTGGTGCAATGTTGACATGATTCATTCTAGATGCCATTCCGCCTGCTGGATTATTTTCAAGCAGACCAGAGGACATTTCATCACAGGATATTCTCATCAAGCTCCGGGAGCTACTCAAGGATCCCAATGCAGACTGGACTTGTGCAGAGCAGAGAGAGGCTGTGGAAGCATTGCTCAATTTGGAAAGGGACGTTATTGTCGCCATGCGCACTGCCAGTGGGAAGAGTCTGGTCTTCATTCTTGCCGCAATTCTTCAAACTCGAGTCTGCTCAGTGTTATTTATACCACTTCGAGCACTCCTTGAAGACTGGAAACGCCGCTTGGACAACTTTGGGATCCCATATCACCACTTCCATGCATCTGATGGAGTTCCAGAATTGACTGGAGAACACAACATCATCCTGGTCTCATCAGACGTTGGACGCTTCCGGAACTGGGAAAAGGCAATCGACACCTTGAACGCTCGTAAACCAGTTGGCAGAATTGGTTTCGACGAATCCCAGTTGTACATCGGAGACAGCAAGTTCCGCAACTTCACTTTTGCACATCCTGATGCTCTTCGGCGGTCTGCTTGTCAAGTCGTTCTCCTCAGTGGATCTGCGCCACCAGATATGATACCCGACATTGTGAAGACATTTGGACTGGTCGATCCGATTCAGATCCGAACGCGTAGCGCCCGCTTGGAGACAATCTACCACGTTGGACCATTCATCAGAGACGTCAAGGAAGGACACGAAAAGATTATGGAACTCGTCAACAGGATGCGCAGTGGAAAGGAGCCAGGGATCACTTGGGGTCTCAAGGATCGCTACCTTGTTTATGTTCAGACCCTACACGATGGGTATGAGCTTGCGGAACTCGCCGATCTCGACTTCTACCACGGAACAAAGTCCGGTGAACACGAAATGACAGAGAAGCGGCAAAAGGAAATCTGGGATGACTGGGTGAATGGATACAAGATTGGATTGATTTGCACCAGTGCCTTGCAAGCTGGCATTGACTATGCATCGATCCGACTTGTCGTTCATCTCAAACAACCTAGGAGCATGAACGACTATATTCAAGAGAGCGCACGAGCGACCAGGGACGGAAAGCTTGGTATCGCACTGCTTCTACCAACCAAGGTGTTTCCGAGTCTTGCAGCTTGGAGTGAGGAACACCAGAGGCTTCATGGAACGGCATACATGAAAGCTTTGACGAATCCACAGGGCTATTTCCCCGACTCCTGTGTCCGATATCAAATGGGGATCTACAATGATGGAAGTTTCCTTCAATGTCCTGACTATGAAGGCGCTATGCTTTGTTCAGGATGTATAGAGAGTGAGTGATTTCCGTCTCAGTTTCCGTCTCTGCGCTAACTCGTGCTCTCTAAGGATTCGAATGTCAAAGGGACTATATCACTCGTGAAGGATTGGAGAATGAGATCATGATTCCGATCGAGCCTGTGCAATTCAAACCTATTCTGCTGCCACCAGCGCTTGGTCGATCTCAACTCAAACGGAAACTCGACGACGCGTTTGGGAAAGCGGCAGACAGCTCCGCAGCGAAGCGCAGGGAGCTCGACGGTGCCAGACATCGGCGTATGGAGCCCTACATGCAAATGTTGGAGTTTGCAGGGAAAAAGTGTGGATGTTGCTTGCTGGACAAGGGAGTCTTCAGCAAGATCGATCACAAGGCGTACGACTGTCCTGCGTTCAAATATCACAGAACCGAGCTGCTTGATCTTCAAAGGCAATACCGGTACAGCCGAGATGCTGCGGTATGCTGGAAGTGTCATGTTCCATCCTTCGGCGGCAATACTGGCCATGATCTCTTTATCAAGTCGATTTCCTACGCCGATGCGCTATATGATGGCGAGGACACTTGTGAGCAATCCAATCTTCTTCTTGGACTTGCTTTTGGGATTTGGAGAAATCCGAGATTGAGGCAGGAGGTTGCAGACTGGAGCGGTTGTCGAGTGTGGACAACGTTGGAGAAATACAGAGACTGGTTGGTTGAGAAGCAAGATGAGCACAAAACGAACTGGTTTAGCCTTGTAGTATGGCTAGCAGCTTATCGCAACATGTAACTTTGAACTTCCGTCTCTTACCAATTCCGTCTCTGGTCTGCTAGAATATAATCCAGCAGATTGATCAAATTAGGATCCTCCGATCAAATTATGATCCGCAACAAATGTGAAATCCGGCAATCAAATTATGATCCTCCGACATTGAAATTTCAATCTGAAACGGAATGTGAATCCATCTTGCTTGAGCAGACCTGGCTGGGATTACAGACATTATTCGGTCGACCAATCACAGCGTGGGAAGGAAATTCTGGGCTGTATATAAAGGAGCATGTTTCCCTCTGACCGCCTACAAAAACAATGGCTCTGCAGGTCGGAAAATGCTTTCCGTTTCATAATCCGTCTCTCATTGACCTGAAATGCACAGCTCCCAGTTCCACCCGTTGCTATCCCTGGGATGCGTCAACCTCGCTCGCCGTTTGTTTGGCTTCAGGACCTCGACGAGCGGTCTCTCTTTCTCGAATACCTTGTACGCTACCTGTTAACTCCAGGCTCGATATGGCGCGAATACGCTGTGGGCGCTATAACGAAATATTGGCAACAGTTTCCGTTTACACCTCCCAAGCTCATCGAGAGCGAGAATGAACGGATCACAGAGGCGATTGCGAAATACAAGGAGGTGTTCGAAAAGGTATGGTAACCTTGCATGGTGAATACTGATATTGATTGATTCGCAGCGTGTGGAAGGAGAGTTCCGTCTCGCCTCATACAAGCATTCCGTCTATGCCGCATGGGCTTTCGGTCTCCGCAAGGCATTCCCCGCTGTCGGTTTGCCTCGTTTATTTCAGATTCACTCGCTGATTTTTCCGTTCAGCACATGATGGTTCCCGGAATGGAAACATGTGTTCGAGGCGGAAATGGCGCAGCGGACTTTGTACCGTTTTGCTGGGTGCACATCCTTTATTATCGAGATATCTGCCAGTCTTCTCTTATCAATTACTTGCGCCATCCGGAGCAACCAATCCAATGGCGTGGACATCCCGATCTCAAGAACAAACACGAACCTTATGCTATCAGTTTCGTCAGGACGCTCTTTGCAGAGGCACCGAAACTCGAGACGGAATTCAAGAAGCACATGCGGTTTGGACTCGTGGATTCACCAGCAAGGACGGTTGACGTTGGTCCCATGTCCATCGAGGACATCAAGACGCTTTTCTACAACGTATTTGGATCATTGTCTTTCCGTCTCCCGTTGTTAATGAATACCTCCAGCAAGTTCGGGCAGAGTTTTCCCGTTCCGACAGCGACAAAGGTGTCGCATGGGCGAACAAATACGAGATCACTGAGTATCAGAATGTTAGGATCGTTCTGACGGACATTTGGCCACAGAAATTCTGGCCGCATGCCATGGGCGCAGATCAGATCGCAAAAAAAGCAGTGACGGCGACGAACGGTGAAATGCGTATTTTGCCAGAGCCACTCGATGACTATTACAACCGTTTCGGTCAGGATAGCTACACTGCAGATTATCTTCAAGGCATGGATTTCTAGTACTTAGCGGAATGTTTCATCAGACGGAAATCAAATGCCGTCTCTGCCAGTCAGCCTGCTTGAAAAAAAATCAGCAGACGGAGATGCCAATTGTGGTACAGTACGGTACGGAGACGGTTAATATTCACCCGTACTGTATACCGTACGGTGCGGATCCCTATGATGAGTGCACGTGCTCGTGACCGGTTCTCATCTTGGGCGTCCACCATCCCTTGGTCTATCAACTGCCTATAGCTCAGATGGTAGAGTGTCCGTTAACTTGTACCCAGTCACTTACTTACATGGAGGTCGAGGGTTCGAACCCCTCTAGCCACGACTATTTTTTTTTTGACATTAACGGAATGTTTAAGCAGATGGAAAACGGATACCGTCTCTGCTGGTCAGCCTGCTTGAAAAAAAATCAGCAGACGGAGATCCCAATTGCGGTACGGTATGGTCAATATTTATCTGTACCGTAATCCGATGATTGGTATACGGTTACGACCGTCACCGTATATGGTACGGTGCGGATCCCTAGAAACCTCTTAGGGTTAGATGATTTGTTATACGGTTACGACCGTCACCGTAGTAGAAACCTCGAGTCGCTATGATGAGTGCCAGCTGCTGGATTAAAATGAAGCAGACGGATTCATATTGTTCTAGTGCTCCGCACCGTACCGTATACGCACCGTATAAAATTCCTGGGTAAATATTGTCCATATAGCGTACCGTACCCTTCGTAGTTATAGTGGCTTCATTCTTGACTGAAAATGTCCCAATATGGAGATGCGCGCAGTCGGAGGAGGAACCGCAGCAGGCGCTCTCCCAATATGGAGATGCGCGCAGTCGGGGGCGGAACTGCGGGCGCTTTGTCCCAATATGGAGATGAACACAGTCGGGGGGCGGAACTACGGGAGGCGCTGCCCAAATATGGATTTGGATCAGACGGCTACAGGCAGCGTCCATGGCGGCTTGCACAGACGCAAGAGAGATGCGACACGGATTTGGAACGATAAATGAAATTTAATTCGCACAATAATGACAAGATATATACAATTTTTTTAAGAGCTACCGGAAAATAGCAAAGGACGGTCGGGACGATCCGTCATGATGGCAAGGCCGAAAAGAGAGAAGTTAGAAAGCAGAAGACAGAGAGTAACACGAGCAGTCAGAGCAGCAGCTGTGGCTGCTGGAGCGTGATGCGGACCTCGACGTCGAGGAGGGGGACGAGGACGAGGACGAGGACGAGGACGAGGATGAGATAGCCATGAGCATGGCATCCACCTCGCGCTCATCCGTACTTTGGTCATATTCCTCCTGCAATTCCCTTTGCCATCGTCGTAACAGAGCGCTTGAAGAGACGGAAGCCGGTGACGGCGAATGCACCGAAAAATACACGGACCGAGTTTCCGTGTCCTCGGCAGACTCGATATCGATCGGAGTTTGAGAAAGTCGAGTCTCCGTGTGCCCGGCAGACTCGACATCCATCGGAGCTGGAGAAAGTCGAGTCTCCGTGTGCCCGGCAGACTCGACATCTATCGGAGCTGGAGAAAGTCGAGTCTCGGCGTGCTCGGCAGACTCGACATCCATCGGAACTCCAAACCGAGGTTGCGTCTCTAACTCAACTTCTCCAAGAGGCCGGGGAGTGACTGCAGGCCAACGAAGGGATTCAGGAATGGGTGCAGGCGGATTCGGATCGGTGTAGATGTGGACATGGCGACGCTGGAGTGCAGCGTGCGATGCGATACCGGAGACGGAGGCTTCGTCGAAGAGGCTTTGCCGTTCTGCCATAGCGTTGTGGATGCTCGTGTCGATTACACTGTCGCCAGTTGTAACGTTTGGGGTACGCAGTCCATACCCGAAATATGAGATCTGGTAATCCATAAGTGATTCGAACGTCTCGAGATCCTGCAAATGTTCCCCAAACTGCTCCATCCATGAGTTGGCATGTTCGAGCGACCTACTAGCCCTAAGCCGACAAGAGTTGCGGTAATTCCACAATGCTTGTAGATCATTCGCTTGCTCCGGAGTGACAGAAGGAGGCGAGTTCTGCGAGCGACGCGTTCCACTGAGGAAGGACTCTCGGAGTTCGCGTGTAATGCGTGATCTGGAGATGTCGTAGTGGATTTGAGCCATGTCAGGATGATAAGAGACGGTGTTGTGAGTTCCAGGGGACGGGAAAGCATAACTGGGGATGGGAGTGTGATTTCCGAATGAATTTTCCGTCTCCGAGCGGCGGTGATCATAATTCGGGTGGGGACTGCGATTTTGCGTTTGCGAGCGCGCGTAATCAGCGAGAATTTCCGGATTTTCAGAGTCCGGGACATCTCCTCGATGACTCTCGGAGGGTGAACCAGGAGTCATCGCCTGCTCTTCCTCCTCAATGACGATCGCATCATCTCTGGAGTCCCCAGAAGCCGGAACGGATTGCTCTCGAGGTGCCACCACAGAACTAGAAACAACTTGATCACGGTTAAGGTCTGGTGGAAGACCAAAGTCATCGTCATCGTCGCCGTAAATATCATCTGGGTTATCGTAGTCCCCAGAGGACGGGATTTCGGGGACGGGGATCTCTGAGGCGGGCTGCTGAAAGGCTTCAGCAGGAAGACGTTGTAAATCCATCTCGTCTTCCGAAACAGCGGCGAGAACCGGAGCAGGGATGATGACGCGAGGAGCTGCTGAGACAGTTCAGTGAACAAAGCAAATCCGTCTGAAACAATTAACTTACCAGCTGAGCGAGCGGAAGGAGGTTTGCCTCGGCGGGCAAATCCAGCACGCGGAATTCCACGTCCACGTCCACGGGGGTGACGTGCAGCATGAAGACGAAAAGGAGGAGCAGGAGGAGGAGACGGTGTTGGCGTTGGCGATGACGTTGGCGTCGGTGTCGGTGATGGCGCCCTAAAATGACGAGGACGGTTTATGCGACCTAGTTCCTTGAATTCTGCAGGTATAGTCCCATCCTCCATCAGATGTATCAATCTCTGATTGGCAGAGATGTCGACGCCAGACCAAGAGCAATGAACTTTGAGAATATTGCAGTTTCTGCAGTTTTTCCCTCGACCGGTTTTCTTTCGTTCGACAACGCATTCCTCCAAGTCAAGCTGCGAATAGTTCTTCGAGTTCGGATTCCGTTGTTTGATCCCGGTCATGTAGGGGCGACATCGATCGCAGTGATCCGGGTATCCACGGGTTACCGTAGTCGATAGCTCGGCATGCTTCCGTCTCTCTCTCTGCTTCTTCTTCTTCTTTGCTGGACTATTTTCTCCATAAACACCAGTGTGAGATGCTGCGCGTTTACGCTTTGTCGGTCTCGGCGTCAATTCGGGATCTGGCTCGACGGGGGGCGGGCTGGCGGGATCCGGAGGTGGGGTCGATTCGAAACGCTGCTGTGACGAAGGCGAAAGCGATGCTGAGAACATACTGGCAAGAGATGTACGTGGAGATTTTAAAAAGAGGGGAGTGCGCTCTCTAGGCGCTTCAGGAGTCGGGATTCGAGAGACGGCTGCAGCCATTTCCGGCTCAGGCGTCGGGAGGCGGGAGGCGGCTGCAGCTGTTTCCGGCTCAGGCGTCGGGATTCGGCGGGCGCTCTGCAGTCGGGCCATCGTCTCGGGGGTTATCGAAGGAATGGTAAGCGTAATAAGCTCTGGGGAGCTTGAACGCGTTCCCAAAGGCGCATGTTCTGGAGTGTTCAACGGAGGACGAGGCTGGCGAGGGCTCAGCTCAACGTCAGGATCAGAGACATTGACAGAAGGAACGTCGTTGACGATTATGTCATTCGAAGGCGACGGTGGTGAAGGAGAAGAAGGTTTGGATGAAGGGGGGGGAGAAGCGTCGCCTAGAAAAAAAAGTTAGACGACGATCGTGAAAGAAAACGCAACAAAAGGACAAAGGAGACGGAGAACGAAGAAACGGAAATTTTACCTTGACGTATCGACGGCTGGATTTGTGAGGGCATTGATGTGGCGGTGGCAGCTGGTGATGGTCGAGGACAAAGGAAAATTTTGATCGCTTACGCAAACAATGGATTGGATAATCCAACAAGCATGTGATCTGGCCGGTTCACGAGCCGAGCGCGAGTTCGAGCCTGGCAGTGGACACCACCGGCCTGCGAGCTGCTGGAATAAAATCGAGCAGACGGATTTCCATGCACACGTAATATTGTTTCTCCAATTTTTCCGTCCCTAGCTCACATTGGATCGGTCTGCTTGAATAGAATCAAGCAGACGGATCTGATGCATCTTGAATGATTCTTACGGTGCTTCCCAAATTAAAACGCCTTGTTCTAGCATCAAAGTGAACAAGGTACTGATAAGGTTTGCAGCGATCTTCACGTCAGGCAGCGATCCTCACGTCACCAGGGGCATATGGAACCAGCTGATCGCCGATCCGTGTCATTCTCATGACGCAAAATGATCGCATCAATCGGATCAAACCGGTTATCACATTTCCGTCTACCGATTAGTGGGCGACGATCAATAAGGCTTACTGCTAGCTCTATACCGAACGGTACAAGCCAAATCAAGGCAAATGCGACTTGATTTTCGGGCAAGAATGACGGCCGTGTTCTATACGGATAAGGTAGCCATTTTGGGTGAGTTTGTCTCACACCGTATCGGAGGAGACTTACCATCGGTCGTAACCGTATACCGTACGGTGCGGAACTCTAGAAACCTCGAGTCGCTATGATGAGTGCACGTGCTCGTGACCAGTTCCCATCTTGGCCGTCCACCATCATACTGTCTACCAAGCGGCTATAGCTCAATTGGTAGAGCGTCCATTAACTCTGTGACCCACTGATTTACTTTGCTACATGGAGGTTGAGAGTTCGAACCTCTCTAGCCACGACTATTTTTTTTGACATTAGTTACAGGACGGGTTCGTAACCGTATTACGGACACAAGCTCGGATTACGGTAACCTTAAATATTAACCGTCTCCGTAGCATACCGTACCGCAATTGGGATCCCCGTCTGCTGCTTTCTTTTCAAGCAGGCTGACCGGCAGACACGGGATCCGATTTGCGTCTCGAGACACCCCGAATTTTCGCCCACGTGCTCGTGAGCGGTTCTCATCTCAGGCGTTCACCATCGCTCTGTTTACCAAGAGGCTATAGCTTAGTTGGTAGAGCGTCCATTGACTGTGATCATGGCATTTTCGCATGGAGGTCGAGGGTTCGAATCCCTCTAGCCCCGAATATTCTTTTTGACATTAGCGCAATATTTCGCCAGAACACGCTGGCTGCGTCTGCTTGATTTCAATCTAGCAGCTCGTTCTCAACACGGGCGAAAGTCCGGAGACACGTCAATCCCTTTCGACCAAACCACGGGCAAAGCATAGCACCTTCCAAATATGGTATTACGCTTTTTGGGTGGCCGTCTGTGAACAAGCGATTGCAGGGGAGAATTCCTTCAAAGATTCTCCAAAAACCCAATCTGGTAATACATGGAGTCCTCGCAGGACATACGCGCACGGACTAACAAAGAATAAGTCTGAGTGATTCAAATCAAGCTGGTGGAACGAAAAGGGAAAATGAGACGGAAAACGGCTTTCGAGTTCTTAACCAGACTTGCAAAGAGAGTAAAAGGATAACGAAACAGCGTATTTGTTACAATACGTCATAGTGACGCCACATCATTCCACGTGGCACGGCCATGTCAGCCCGTCGGAGAAAGAAAGAAAAAGTCAATAGGTCACCAGAGAGGGAAATTTAAATGCTAAGACCATGCAAATGAACCTGTTTATCACAGTGGATCACGGTGAACGTCGATGGGCATCAGGCTTTCCATATTGCCACGTCACACGGCGATCTCGGACTGCGCCCGGCGTGTCCCTCGTGTGAACCGGAGCTGTCAAGCAACACTATATCTCTGATCTTCCTTACCTTCCTTTCTCTTTCCCTCACCGTCAACGAAAAATCGCAGCCAGCACCGTCAGGTAAATTTCCGTCTTCACTGATGGCCACTTTCCGTCTAGACTCACACGGCTCCTTTCCTCAGTCATAATGGGTCCACCGCCGGGTAAGAGAGCGATGGTGCGACTCTTTCTTTGTTTCGAGTATTTCTTTCACCTGAATTCATTATATAGCAGCAATATGCCCTGACAAACGTATGTCTAAATCCTTCAACTGTCGACGCTTTCTCATCATTGAAATCCAGAACACGACAATGGATGAAGACCAGGTAACATGAACCCAAGTTTTTTTTATCTCGCTCACCGTCGCATTGGTTCAGATTGATGCGTCGAACCAGCTTCGAAGAAGGAAATCCAAGCCACCGTTTCAGAATCTCGAAAGCATGTTTGCCGATGGAGATGAAGACGAGGACCCGGAAGCAGTCAGTGCCTGATCTCTCTCCGTCTCTCATTCCATCTTGCTCAGTGTTTGCAGCAGGTCACAGTAAGTTTTATTGCTTTGTCCCAGTGTTTTCTGAAACGAAACTGGACTGGCAGAGAGAGAAGAGAGTGACACGGTCGGCGACGGTAAGAGTTCATCGGGCGACCCACTGTTCTCTGTTCTAATCTTCATATTACAGGGCACTGGGAGCGCAAATCCGCCGGTACGTGTCTCTCATTTCCACCCAAACACCATCCAGAACCGATTGATTTCCAAGGCTCCGTCCAAGTCAGAGGCGACGAGGACCAAAGCCAAAGCCAAAGCCAAAGCCAAAGCCAATCCGGGGGGCAAGGGCAAGGTCTCCACCATCGCCGCAGGTAGGATCATAGCGTTGGAGGTGGGTACCCTGTTTTTCTTGCGATCGACCTGCTAAGTTCACGTTCTAGAGCGAGGATGAAGCGGATACGGTCTCGGTAAGTCACTGTTTCCGTCTGCCTTGACCAACTCATTCTTGTTTAGCAGACCGAACCCGGCAGCTCACGAGTGAGTCCTCTTCATTCACTGTGCAATCATCTTTCTCTGACATTTGGCAAGAAAACACAATACAGAATGGACATTGATGACGAAGAGGAGATTCCGACTCCGCGAGACAAAGAAGACGAGGAGATGGCGCCTGCTGCAAGTCCAATCTTCGTCCCAATTTACCCGACTGCTGATTTAATTTCTAGCAGCCCGAAGAGGACGCGAATCCGACTCCACAGCACAAAGAAGACGAGGACATGCTGCCTGCTGCAAGTCCACAGGTGATTCCGACTGCGCAAGGCAAAGAAGACGAGGAGATGGCGCCTGCTGCAAGTCGAATCTTTGTCCCATTTACCCGACTGCTGATTTATTTTCTAGCAGTCCGAAGAAGACGCGAATCCGACTCCACAGCGCAAAGAAGACGAGGACATGCTGCCTGCTGCAAGTCCACAGGTGATTCCGACTGCGCAAGGCAAAGAAGACGAGAAGATGGCGCCTGCTGCAAGTCGAATCTTCGTCCCATTTACCCAACTGCTGATTTATTTTCTAGCAGCCTGGAGAAGATAAGAATCCGACTCCACAGCGCAAAGAAGACGAGGACATGCTGCCTGCTGCAAGTCCAGACGGGAATTCTACTCCACAGCGCAAAGAAGATGAAGAGATGGCGCTTGCTGCAAGTCCATATTCGTCCCATTTATCTGACCTGCTGAGTTTATTTCCAGCAGCCCGAGATCGAAACGCAGCAGATACCAGTACCAGAATCGCCCGACACGAGACGGAAATCTCAGGCGAAGATGGTGAGTCAACCCACCAAGGATTCGGAAGAAAGCAGCGACGAAGGATCTGTAAGCCCAGTCCCATCTCAGTGCTGCAATCGGTCTGCTGAAACAAAATCTAGCAGACTCTCAAGCCCAAGAAGAAACGGAAGGCTAGGAAAACAAAGGCAAGTCGATTCTTGCGAACTGTTCTCTCTCTCTCTTACCTCGACAGTCCAAGAAGGGAGCAAAAAGCGGCAATGAAACATCTGTGAGTCATGCTTGACTGTGTTTCCGTCAGCTGAAATAAATTGTGACAGGACCAGGACGGATTCGAGGAGATTTCCGCAGACGAAGTCAAAGGAGCCCTCAAGCGTGCGTCGAAAAACACGAGAGCACGGATGAAGGCAGCAGCAAGTGTCAGTCTTTTTTTCCGTGTAAGCAGAGTCAATTCACATCTCTCGCAATAGGCTCCATTGATCCACAACGACGCAACGAGCGTAGATCCCCTCGATGCCTGGACCATTGGCTATGCGGCAGGTTTGGGAAACCATCCCAACCTTGCTTATGACGCGCCCACCCTTCTTTTGTTTGACGTACGTGACGCATCCAACCTTGCGTTGAGCACAGCCGCCGTGCTCGAATCCCTCGGTGTGAACGGAATCAACATGAAACCTTTCTTGCGGGAGAACCTTCTCATCGTCTTCATCGATCCGTTGTACATCAACGCTGCGAGTCTGCGGCAATCAGAGAAAGAGGAGCTTGTCCTCGTCGAGTTCACCGAACAGGCATTTGGCCAAAGCATGGAACTTGGTGCTGGGCATTCCCGGCTCAATGCACTGAAGAAGCTTTACGCGTTTCTCAGAGCTCAATTTGAGAAGCAGCAAGACGCTGTTATCCTTGCGACGAGGAAACTCAACAAAGACGGATTGAGCGACAAGAGAACAGCTACGTTGATCGCAGAACGTAAGAAAGTGATTGTGCTCGCCAAGGAAGCGGAGACGGCTTACTTCACAGCCAACCGGTGGGGACTCCGTTTTGTCAGCAGTAAGCTCGGTTTATGTAATTCTATTTTATTTGAATCACTCATTCTCTCACAGTCAACTGTCCAATCGAAATACGAATGGCAGCTTCGACGAATGGCCTCAGGGCGCAGACGTCGGATACTCCTTCCGTCTCTCTACGTCGTGTCATTCGGCTCGGAGGTCAAGCTCCCAACGCCATGGTTAGCAATGAAATCAAGAGGCAGTTTCTCCTGAAACCGAAAGGCGTCGAAGAGGCAGCATTGGTCGTGAAGGATCTCCCAGGCATTATCGACGCTTTGGGCAGGCTTTCACAGTTCAGTGCTTACTCAAACCATCCGTTGGACGTCAAACTGATATCAAAGGCAAAGGACGTGGTCGGTGGAGTACGTTTTTCAATCCGTTCAAACTAGAAGTGGTTCTGATCTTTTAGGCGTTTCAAATCGCTTGCGACTCTTTCTACGTGCAAGCTAGGTTCCTTATGGTTCCCGTCGACCTTGTGGCGTACAAGGAGACGGAAACATGCCAAGATTTCCACAGAGTCAGCATCTTGGCGCTCGCAGCGTCGAAGGAGATCACCGCCGCACTTGAGATGGCACCAAGCTTCACCGAGTTCGCTGTCGAGTTCACCGACCGTCTCCTGAAGGGTTTCGAAAAGCAGTACCTCGCCTTCTTTCGAGGTACCAATCCTGCTGACCGTCTTCAGGCGCTTGGTAGCAAGGCTTGGAAGGCTACCTTTTTGGGAGAGTATCGGACTGCGCTCTCTGAAGAGGTCCTGGAGGCCATCGAGGAGATCCCTAGATTCTGGAGATGGGATTTGACGCCAGACGACGAGCTCTTGATCGATAACGTGCTGCTCAAGGTCAACCTGATGCTCACGAACCAGATCTTCACCTTCGAGACGTGCTGGGAAGTCCCAATGCTCCCTCTTGGCTGCCCGGTTCTTCTTCACGACGTTTTGCAGTCGCAGCTGACATTTGAATCTGGATATCGCTTTGTGAGTCATCATTCCGTCTCATCGACCTTGTCTTGATAAAATTCGTGCCAGGTCTGTGGCCGTCTGGTTCCTCTGGTGGAAGCTGCATCACGTGCTGACGATCCAGACAATTCGATCACGCATTGCGTCTATCGCGACTTGTCCCGCTGTAGCACCAGATGGATAGCGCACGCCGAGGATACAGAGACTTTGATACGCAACCCGAATTGGGATCCAGATGACACGGAAAAGCAGGATACGGAGCGGAACCAAAAGATTAAAGCAGTCGTTATAGAGGTAAGCCACTCGCTCATTTCATTGGATCCAAATTCACAACCGGTTTTAACCAGATCATGGGATTGATATTCACTCATCGCGTACAGGCGTTTACTCCAGCGGCTGCTGATCTCGAAGCCTTCTTCCACATTGCCACGATAAAGGACAGGTTCGGAAAGGCAGCTCCAAACGGCAATGACGACGCAGAAGGGGAGGCGGTGATGCAATCGCCGACCGAATTGGATTGCGTCTCCTTGTGGATGGCTTTCATTGCGAATCGACTGGCCGGGAAGAACATGATCGATATAAAATCCACAGACGTCAATTTGAACCCTCCGAAAGGTTGCAGCCGCCACTGGCCAGAGAAGACGAAACTAGCGGGAGATCTCATGAAACAGTGTAGCTTTGACTGGATGCGTGGCAGCAGCGGTTCGAACAAGAAAAGTGCGAAATCGTACTTGGGCACAGCTCTGGCAGAGGTCGAACGTCAACCGCTGCAAAGCCAGATCTTTCAAAGACATCAACCGATTCGGTGAGTGGATTCATCTTATTTTAGACATCAGCAAATCGCTGAGCTATTGCTATCTTTAAGCTATCTGCACGGAAAAGCTTCCCGTCTGATCAGCGAATTGTTCGACGGAGACTGGATCGACTGGACCGGGTTTGAGTTCGAGGGCTCATACGCGATTCAGAGCTTCAGTGAACAGCAGGCGACGCTGACCAGTCATCGAGCGCTTAGGGATAATCAGGTGGAGACGGTGAAGAAATACTTCAAGGGTTGGGTGACGAAGCTGAAAGGGCCAGGCCACCTCGGCTTCCCCGTCGACGGGATTTGGAACGTTGACAGACCGCCAGCGGCTCCGAAAACGACCACCGTCGGCAAACAAGTTCGAACGAAAGCAGCGAAAGCAGAAGCGGAAGCATCGAAAGTGCACTTTGGAGTCAGTCCGGCTAGCGCGCTCTTGATCTCGAATTTTATACAGGTAAGTATTCTCCTGAAATCGGTGTTGCACGATCTAATCGGTATACCAGAGCGCGTCCCGGGAAGCGTATATCAATTTAACGTGCACCAATGGACTGCATAGAGACCGAGAGTCGTTCAAGTTGGACGAATTCGTCACGTCAGTGCTTGCTCACGCTGAGATCGACAAGGTGACGACGACGGAAGCTGCCCGAATTGAATTTCAGCGTGGTCTTGCTGAGGTTGGAGGTGCGGAATTAAAGGAGCCGCAGATGGAAGGAGACAGAAACGGCGAGATGAACGACGAGAAGGATTCACCAGGAGGCGGAACGAAGGAGACGATTGGAGGAGATGGAAGTACAGCGGGATCGAAGAGACGTCGGTCTAGATCTGAGGGGAGTGAAGTTCCGACGAAGCGAACGAAAATAGCCAGCGCTAGCTAGATATGCTTGAAATAAATGAAGCAGACCGATGTGCTTGCGTCGTGGAACTGGAGACGGAAATAAAGACGGGATGACTGGACGCTGTGGAGTGAGTGGGAGCCAGGATATGAAAGAATCTGCTTGAAATAAATGAAGCAGACCGATGCGCTTGCGTCATGGGATACTGTGTACGTCTGGAAGGGAGTGGGAAAGGCATGTTGAGGCAGCAGCGGAGAAGAAGAATCAGCGTGCTGAATTTTGATCGAGCAGGCAGCTTAGGGGTTAGAGCGTCGAGGGTTCAAAAGCGCGGTCCACGGAGAGGAAAATTTGAGAGGGAAGTGATAACCTGGGGCGGGAGCATGAGCTTGACCTGGAGACGGAGCATGAGGTTGAGCTAGTGACGAAGAAGACGAAAGAGTCTATTAGCCAAGATGCCGAAAGCGCAGCCGGCATCAGCGTCGAAGTGAGCACCAAGGAAGGCAAGATCATCCCACGGTTCATTTTCCGTTTCGTCGACAACCACAGCCGTTTTCCCGACTTTTCTAGCTCGCATACATT
This sequence comes from Mycena floridula, assembly GCA_029320655.1. Taxonomy (NCBI): domain Eukaryota; kingdom Fungi; phylum Basidiomycota; class Agaricomycetes; order Agaricales; family Mycenaceae; genus Mycena; species Mycena floridula. The sequence continues at coordinate 574,054 of JARIHS010000051.1, forward strand.
CCTCAACTCGCAGCAATTTTGTCACGAAGCCACCACTCCGTTTGTTCCTTTGGCTCAATTTGTATCAGTCGAGTTGCTCAATTGGGTTATCGGATCTATGTACAGACTGAGCCTTGAGCAGCAAATGAGTAGATTTGTAAGAGGTAGTTTATCAGCAGATTTGGCGTTGAGGAAGTGAATCGCTGAGAGATTCGCACGCACCCGAGCGGCGAATCTCCTCAGCGTGCGGATTCGAGCTTCAGGTCCCTCGGACGAGATCTTGCGCTGACGACTGTCGAAGTTGGAGGTCACATGGAGGCGGCCCGCTGGACCGGACCGCAAGGCCCGGTAGCTCAGTGGTCAGAGCGTTGGCGTAATGTACTGGTATTACATCAGCTGACGGGGTGGGTTCGAAACGGTCCTGGGGCGGAAATACAGGGCGTTGAGAGAGAGAGAATTATGAGCAGCTCGTATGTTTTGTTGTATCTGGCAAGGTGATTGAACGATTATGATTTAAAGAGTGATTGAGTGATATGGAGGAGATGGGACGGATTCAGATTATGTAATGGAGCGAAAACGGAAAGTGGATAGGCAAGGTCGAATTTATTAAGACAGTAAGGCAACTCGAGTTGAGTGCATGTTTGTAAGAGATTGAGAAGCTGGGAGAAGCACGGAGGACAAGCGGAGGACACCCGGAAGACACCCGGAAGACACCCGGAAGACACCCGGAAGACACCCGGAAGACACCCGGAAGACAAGCGGAGGACACGCGGAGGACAAGGGAGGTTTGAAGTTTGGAAGATAATGTTTGAGAGGTGTGGGACAAGGGGCGGGAACGCGGGAGGACGGAAAGAAGGTGTGTTTGATGTTTGGACGGTATTATTTGAGAGATGTATTGGAAGGGAACGGAGAGAAGGAGAAACAAGGGGGTTTGATGTTTAGAAGGGAAGATTTGAGACGGGTATTGGGAAGGGGGTTCGAGACGGTAAGAGGAGCGATTTTTGGATGTGGAGATTTCAGACGGGTCAAGACGGGAAGGATGGAGACGGCAAGAGCAGTGATTTTTGGATGTGGAGATTTCAGATGGGTCGAGACGGGAAGGATGGAGACGGTAAGAGCAGTGATTTTTGGATGTGGAGATTTCAGACGGGTCGAGACGGGAAGGTTCGAGACGGTAAGAGCAGTGATTTTTGGATGTGGAGATTTCAGACGGGTCAAGACGGGAAGGATGGAGACGGTAAGAGTAGTGATTTTGAGACGTCGGGATTGAAGATGGGGTATTGAGAAGCCGGTTCGAGACGGTAAGAGTAGTGATTTTGGGATCGAAGACGGGTATTGTGAAGCCGGGTTGAGAGGGGATGGTTTGAGACGGTAAGAGTAGCGATTTTGAGATGGAGAGATTAAGGAAGGCGGGAGGGCGAATGGATCGGGAAGTTGTAGAGAGGCGGAATGAATTTGGGGATGGTGGGAGTTTGTGTAGAGGATAGCGGAGAGGCCGGAATGAATTTGGGGAGTTGTAGGGGAGAGGGTTAGATGATGTTGGGGAAGCGGCGGGAATGGTAAATAGGAAGGAAGAGGCGGAATGAGGGTTAGTTGAAGTTGGAGAGTGAAATGATGGAAAGGAAGTTGAATTGGCGTAGTTGGGGGGTGAAATAGAAGGTAAGAGGTGGAGGGTTGAGTAGAGTTAGGGTTTGTTTGGCGTTAGAGGTTGAAGTAGGGTTTGAAAGTAGGGTAAGTAGGTTGAAGTAGGGTTGAAGTAGGGTTGAAGTAGGTTGGAAGTAGGGTGAAGTAGGGTTGAAGTAGGGTATAGAGGTTAGGGTTAGTAGGGTTAGGGTTAGTGG